>AP027104.1:1547500-2108317 GCA_028142955.1 Pinctada fucata
ACTTTTGCCAACATTTGGTTTTTTTCTGGACTTTTGAGAAATGTATGTAGAAGGTGGGATATGGTCTTTAGCTTGAATTCTGGACACGCAATGGTTGCTTTTTTTTCTAATGATTATGTTCATGTTTATATCGTTACCATATGTGAAAAATAAATGTGTCCGTTCTGCCTTTTCAGATGGCAAGCAATAAGTGGTTTATAAGATAGTATTTATTGTTAAATTAATGTTTACAGTGGTTATTACTGATAAATTAATGCTGATGTAGCAAACATTTTATGACACAATCTATAAACTCTTTTCATGGTCTTTCTATAAAATCCTCAACAAAATGGAAAACCAGTTCATTAAATATCAGAAATCTGTCACCTCCCCATCACGTTGTATTGAACGATAGCTAGCTACCTTTACATTGAGGATTAAACTCAACTGGCTCCCCAGTATACAGCTATATATATTATATATTATATAGGAACGATGTCAGCCTTATTGGATAAAAGCTATCGCTATTCAAACAAATGAAAACAAAATTTCAACACAAAGCCAGGATCTTCATGTGCAATTTAAATTTAAATGAGCTTGCCATTTCATTTTGCGGATTTTGAGAAAATTGTATCAACAATTCAAACAAAGCGCGAACGATGAATTAGCCCAAATATCAACAAACCAAATACCTCAATATGTACCCTGTAAATAACCAAGAAACATATAAGCAATATGCTAGACTTTCAGATAAAAGGAAAAGTTGGTCGTGTTTGTATATACTTATTTAAATGTGCGGGCGTGAGAGCAAATGATGTATATTATATACATACAGGTATATTCTATATAGATCAGTGATCATTTGAAATTTACCCGTGTTGTCGTACCTGTAGTTTGACAACATTGGGTGGTCAAGCAGAAAATGCACTTCTATATTTAACTTACACAACAAGAGAGGGTGGTCGGGATTCTGTAAAGGCTGGGTTTATAAATAGGTGAAGGGGTCTAATAGACTATGATAGACAGAAATAGTGGGTTTGTCTAACATGCTCACGTTGTACGTTCAATACTAAACGGATCATGATTTTACATCACGAACGAGTTAATCATTCAGTTTGGTCACAAGGGAAAAGTCAAGAACTCAAAACTGATTCACGTGAGGGTTTTTTTTTTTTTTTTTGCATTAGAAACACGAAGTCTTTTATTCAAGTGAAACATCTTATGTATTCTTTTTAAGTTTTGCAATGACGTCATTGTGGGCAATATTGATACTCAAGTTAGATTCATTATCCTGTAAATCTAGTCATAAATGGAAGTTCTGAGAAAGTATCTGTAAACATGCTCACTGATTCATGTAGGTTGACAGTGAATAAAAGAGTAATATTTCTCTGAATCTTATCTTTATGACTATTTGCCATTTCAATTTGCACTCTTGATACATTTTCTCTCCCAAAGTCATAATTCATTGACACCGTTACTTCCTAGACTTCTAATTTCTAAGAAAGACACACATACTAGTAAATGAAAGTTCAATCAGGTTCACTCCATGGTCATACACGATAACGAAACTGCTCGATCCAAAATTACACAGGTATTACATCGAAAGCACAAATTTAAACCTCTCTCCACACGGAAATCATAATGAAAATTATCTGTCATAACTGATGGAAGTTCGAATAAAACAACAATAAAGTTGAAGATCATAGCACCAATACAATACATGTATCATACAGCAACAACGACTCAGTGTTGGCGTCTTGTTGTTTCCCCCTGTGTTTCTTACATGAAATGTTCTTTGAATTCGTACCCTTTAATTTTGGCGATGATGCGCGTCTTGAAACCAAACTGATGACAAAGAAATTCTTGCGGCCAAAATTATGGCAAATAAATTAAAAGTTTGTCTATAATTTGATTTCTTTTTCAGGTGAATGCGATCTTGGGTTAATTTACGATTTAGACGACCGAAACTTAGAAAAGAACGGATTATCGTTTTTTTTTTTTTTTCGGATTCGTGTTTAGAAATAACAAAATTCGCTTAAACTTGAAAAAGACAAGAAAAGTTGCGGGTGCTTATAATGCAAAACTTCATCACAGCAAAGCAGGGTGCAAAATCAACATAGACACTTGAGCTACACGTTTCTACATTAGTAACGATCAATAGTCAGTCTGTATGATGAACAGGCCGTCTTCAGCACATAAAATACACTTTGTAGTGCATTGTGTGGGATAGATAATGCCCCGTCTACATCTTACATCTCTACTTTGTATGGAAAGAAAAAACCGGGCACCTTCTCCGCTTAAAGGTCATCTGTGATTTAAGTCAATTTACTTTTGGACTCGAATCAATTTTCATTTGTGCAAGGAATGACTTACATTGATAGGCTATCGTTGAAGCGTCTTCAGAGTTAGAGGGATCAATACATAAGCCACGTGGTAAAGCTTTCTATCAATGCCAGAGACACAGCTCATCTTCAAATTGCGTGTGATCTACGGCCTCACCGACTTTTGTAGGAATGTGACAAGTATTGCTGATAGCCCTTTTATATTGCCAAGTAGAAACAAAACCCTTATTAAATACTAAGCGCATCCTTCGTTCTAATGCCTCTTATAGAGTTCCTACAATTTTACTATGTATACGGCATCCAATGACATTTGACCTCTGACATTGAGAGTCTTCTCGTTAATCTTAACAATCATTTAAATTAAGACACTTCTACAGAATGGTAACAGAAATTTCTCTTTACATCTATTTTCCGACTTTTCTTGAACTTTCACCTATGACCTTGAAAACTTTCAATAGTTCATAGTTTGACGGTCAGTGTCCTAAAGGACCGCAGTGCCAGACCTTGATAGGGGTTTGGGGTTTTAGGCGACCTGCATGCGAAGTTTGATGCTTATAGTCTTCGATAAAACAATCTCTTTTCTAGAATGTCGTCAATTGCGGCTGATACGACGCTCCGACGGCTACTCTGGCAGCCACTTGTGAGTGTATACATTTTACCCAAACTTGAAGTAAAATATCATCAGCAACCAAGAGTATCCCATGGACAGAGAAACTTAATGCAATTCAATAATGGAAAGGAAGCAAACAAATGTCGAGCATCTATGTTTATAAAAAGAACCGCTAATGAACGAAGAAAATTATCTTATCATCTTCTGTGTCAAATAGCATGAATCAATACAGCTAACACAAGTATCGGCATGGTCATTGTGTCAGCCTACAGCTAGGGTCCCTGTCTCCTACATCTAATTACGTGGTCAATCAAATATTTCACATTCCCATTATTCGCTGTGAAATAGATTACGCTCCTCGCGCTTCTGACGTACCAGGGTCGGCCACTGCACCCGTGTCTGTGCATAATTACCGATCCCGGGCGCGAATCCAGAGATTCTTACAAGACTATGTACATAATTATCGGCCGCACTCGCGGAACCAGATACTCTGACCAGGGTCTGAGCATAATTACCGACCGCAAGCGCGGATCAAGATACTCTGACCCGTTTCTGTGAACAAATTACCGGCCACACGCGCGGATCCAGAGACTGACCAGGGCCTGTGAGTAATTAACGGTCGCAAGCACGGATCTAGACACGGTGACCAGGGGGTTGAGCATAATTACCGGTGTCACGCGCGGATCCAGACACATTGACCAGGGGACGAAGAGTTTTCATCGTCTAACCTTTACTTCAATCAAATTCGTACTTTCTGTATTATTGAACCTGTCAGACTATAAAAATCTTTTGATTTGATTTCAATATTACACAGAAGATCAGAAGGTATTATACATGTATACAAATGCTGTAGCACAATATATGAAGAGGGCAATATTGACCCTGTACCCCCTCCCCCAATATCATATCCGCTCCTGGGCAAGCGCGAATATAAAGGGATGTCAGAACACGTCCCCCACAATTTGAGGAAAAAAATGTTTTACTCATAATTTTTCTCAAAACCATAGATTAAACCCCCTGATGGCTTGGACATTCCCCGCCCCCTTGGAAAAAGTTTTAAATCCGCCCGTGCTGGGTCGACTTCAAAGGCACTGCTCTTTTTATGGACATTGCACAAAGAGCTTTTAAGAGCAAACGCAGAAGAAGACAGCTTATATAATGAAGTTCTCTATCCCCTTCTCCACAACGTCTAAGTAAATATTCATCATAGGGCTATGTCAACCTCCATCCAATCCGCTATCCAATATTCTATGAAATGTGCTTAAACAGTTGCCACTTTGATATCGGTTAAGCAATGTCTCCCAGTTCTCTTCCTTTTCGCTAATGCGCTTTAGGGAAGTGCTATTGTTCATAGAATGACTAGGAAATGTATTTATGATTCCGACCTATTCATATCTACTATTGTGTCAAATAGGCGAACATTACCTATTCTTATAATCGTGTAACATGAGGTGAATGGTCTCAAACCATTTTCATTGTCATGCGGAATATAATCACAATCATAGCCAAGTTCTTCGTAAATTGCGGATTTGATACGTCTTAACCGCCCCACTCTTAGGACGTTAGAAAGAACATAGTCATTAGAAAAAAAATCAAACAATGCGTGTCCAGAATTCAAGCTAAAGGCCATATCCCAAGACCCTGGACCGCTCGTCACTTTGACCTTCGACGGTGAACTACTTGTTGTTACCTTGACATTTTACACTGAGCTAGCTGGTTGTAACTTTGACCTTTCGAAAATGGACCAAATGAATTTTTACATGCATGACCAACAATTTATAAGTTTTCAAACCCCTAGCTGTTAGAAAAGTCGAAAGGGATCAAAGTATTCTTAGCTGCCTCTTTTTTCGAACAAAGAAGCAAATAAACGACTTATTTTCGAAAACCGAATTTGTTTTGCAACTGTTGGTAACTGTTAAACAGCCAAACAAAGACTGACTTCTAACAAGTCTAAAGTACTAGTTTCCAGTAGAAATTTGCCATTTTTCGCTACGATTTTTGAATGACAGGTATAAAATAGCTAGCCAGAAAAGACTTTTTTACATGTAACATCGAATTTAAAATAAAATCATCAGAAGTAGTTCTCAAACCCCAACAGGAAATGAGTATACATTTGAAGCGTCACGTGCTATCCTGTGACTGTGATAATAATATTACATGTATTTCAATTCTATCATCTTGACTCATTTATAATAATCATGCTAAAATGATAAATTTAAACAAGAAATACAAATCATGCACGATTTTGTTCCATTGTATTTCACTCTTTCAACAACATGTTCAATCGATTTCTATATACACTGCCATCCATAAATTAATATATACAATATTTCTGTTCATGTTGCTGTTAGAAAATGAACAGTTTAGAATCCGTTACTGTATAATCCTGAAGATGAAACTTATAGAAATCATTAGTAACAAACTTGACTCAAATATTTACATTTTTTGAATTTTTATTCTTTTTATATTAAAATGACAATTTTTGAAAGTATTGAATCTATAATAAATAAAAAAAAGTTTCTATTTGCATTTTCGTTATCACCATGATCACAACTGATAATTTTGAATTATATGAAGCCATATATTATGGATCTTTTAATTTCAGAATGGATAAAATTATAAAGAATTTAGATCGATGTCCCTGTTCTGTACAGTTATTTATGGATGGTAGTGTATTTGAATCATTTTCAGGAGCTAGACTGTGATAGTTTTGGGATGCCACATAAAACAGCCACAGAAGCTTTTTATAGTCACAAGATGGGGAACGAAGTCTGTAGATAGAATACAAGAGGATGCAAGAGTTGAAATTATACATTAGGAAAAAGAGAATTACATTTACATTTTGTAATAGTACTGTCAACATAAAATATTTGTGAATTGTAAATCAAAAATAAATATTTTATGTTGACAGTAGCCTGGTCAGAAAGTACAATACTGCTAATTAACTAAGAATTAAGCTAAAAGTGAGGGGGGGTCTTGGATTCGTCAATGGTTGACTACAAAGATTTAAAACAAAACAAAAATCAAAATGAAAATATATGTTGTACAAATGGCATATGTGTGGACCTACTAAGGAGTAGGAAGTGTAGAAATCCAACACCCCCACCGCCCCCGTTCATTCTCATTTTCACGACTTCGTAAAATATGCTTATTTTGCATTATCCCCGGATCCCCATACGTGATCGATAATCCCCATACGTGATCGATAATCAAATATTGGATATCTTTCATGCGCAGCAAAGGCATGACTTTTTTTCCTCTCCATGGACCCTTCTTACATACATGGACCCTTCATGCATGAATGTACCGGTACATAAACAAAGTTCAAAAAGAAATATCATTTTACATGGACCCTTCATGCATAAATGTACCGGTACAGAAACAAAGTACAAGAAGAAATAAAATTTTTCATTGACTCGTCATGCATAAATGTACCGGTACAGAAATAAAGTACAAGAAGAAATATCATTTTCCATGAATCAGAGTCCGTATTACTGACTCTTCCTAAGTGAATCATACAGCCTCTGTAATGTCACAAGCGTGTTTTGAATAAAAGAGACTCAATTGTCATTTGCTAATTATCGGCAGTGCTAAACTGGCGTTGCTAAATAATGACATTTTCAAAGAGAATTCTCATTTTGCTGATAACTCATTAAAACTGAATTCTGCGAGTTTTATCCGACGCAATCTACCACAAGTCACGATTACGTACTTTATCTAAAACTAGACACAAATATTTTTCCCTTTCGTTTTATGTATGCAATATGAGCTCTGCTATCAATCGATTCGCATTTTCATAAAATCTAACGACACAGATTGAACGCTTTGTTCGGGAACAACTTTTCCTTTTCAGTCAACAACTGGCATAACAAAGTATAATTCTACCTCAGTACTTGTTAATTTACGTCAGTTCTCATAGTGAAGCAGGCAATCTAAACGTCCTTCCAAAAAGTATACGATGTTGCCGACACACATATTGGTGGAACATGTCAAAGATCCTACGACTCGTCACCAAAATTATGATTGTGAAATTTTTTTCTTAAAAAAATTGCTTTCTGCACATTCTGAAAATATGTCTATACCAGAATTGTGAATTACTGAATATCAAAATATTATCATGTTCTCAAATTGTACGTCATGTTGTATGTACTCCTATAACTAATAAGTTACAAATACGTCAAAGTAAAGTATTATTTTAGTATTTCTTCAGTTGGTGGGAAAAGTCGGAAAGATGTAGTCTTTTGTTTAAAACTGTCACATTTTCCTGTACATTCTACGTCTATAAGGCTTAGTACCGAATATATATTTGTAGAAGACAGACACCTAAATCCTGCTGATATCTGTACATGTATGACCTTTGAACTCTTGACCTTTAACTTTGAATTCTTTCTTTGACCAAGTGTCATTAGAATTGGAAAAAAAATCAAACGGAGATATGTATTATGTAAACATGACTTAGATTTTACTGGTAGCATTTTAATTGAATTATTAACACCCCTACTAAGGATTCCCACAGTTAACAAGTAGGACCAAAAATATATGTCAGAGGTCAAAGTAAACCTAAAAGAACAAGATTAACGCTTACATAATAAAAGATCAAAGGTCAAAATATTTGGCAAATCTTTACAGTGATTAGCATAAAATCAAAATGTGTCAAATGATAAAGAATACCTTTAATAATACATGTGCAATACAGCTACCATATGTAAGTATTTAAAATAATTCTCATTAAAGATACTATTTCAGCTATTATAATTTATACATATCCAAATAGCATGTAGATGACAAAGAAATATACCCAAAAAATTTATGATTGTGTGATATGAATATTGACAATTCAATGATTACTCAATTCAAAAGGTGAAGAATAATCAAGAACTTGAAGAATTCATGCATAATTTGACAATGACAAATACCTAATTTCAAACGCAAGACACTACCAAAAAGTTCCAATGACTACAAAGCATAAAGGCCTACGCTTAAAGGGTCATAAGAGGAGCAATAACAGAACAACTTTTTCACTATCTTCATCATAAAATTTAGATGATGGCGTAAAGCAAATCTATAAAGCTCAAAGTTAATGCATTTCCATGATAAAAACACAAATTTATGACCATTTGGAATATATGTAAAGACCTTTTTTTCATGTAATATAAATACATTTTAAGCCAACATACTTCATTTATTATCTGATCTATATCTGATAAAGGTAAAGTCAATGAAGCATGCACAAACTCAAGGTCATCATCATATTTACCTGTATTAAACCATTAAGGGTACATTTATAGCTGTACACAAGTAACCTACATTAAAGGATGACTTCTATGTTAGCAATATATACATGTATAGAAAAATTTAATCTATTAAGGTTAGCATGGTTAGAATCATGCATTTATAAAATGATGTCAAAATCATCAGTCATGTTAGTAGTTGTTATCAGGAGTTTTTGCCATTTTAATTTTTCTTCATTCAGCTAAATTATTGTGGAAGAAAGGGGTCGCTGGGCAAAAAATGAAATATTTATGCATGTTTAAATAAATCAAAATTATAATCAGAATATTTGATTTTTATGTGGAACATGTACAATTTTTAAGGATTTTCAGCAATTTTATATTTTTGAGATGTAAGGAATTAATAACATACAGATGTGATCTCAAAATGAAATTACATCCAACTTTTAGCATTTTCAACAAAATGCTCAAAGTTGAGTAGTATTGTTTTCAGAATAAATTCGCCTTTATAGTATTGTTTTCAGAATTAATTCAATCACCTTACTTCCTTGCATTTTTAAGTCACTTCATGAATATACAAACCCTAATGCTAGATGTTAAAATGCATTTAAACAGTTTAATCCAACCAAACAGATGTCAAATCTAAAATCAATGCAATATACATAATGTTTTATGCATCAGTAAATGATGAATCATTAACATAATCAATGAATCTTCTAAATAAAAAATCTTGGTCTGTTCTGATAGAATCCTGATCGCATCAACACTGCATGAAAATGAAGTTATGGATTTGTGCAACCTCAAAGTATGGCCTCAGCTGCCGCACTGAACTTGACAACAACAGTATTGTCGCTTGTGACAGTTGCAGTGCTAGTTTTCTATGCTAATCTCCAGTATTGATCAATACTTGACTCGGCAGCCCGATGTGTCTTCAATACACAAATCTACTAACAACAATCCTCTTATGCCTTTACTACAAGTAAAATACTCACCTCTGGTACAAGGAAGTGGCACAATCAGACCTTATTGTAGTACATGTTATAATAAATCCATGACATACAATATGAAATCATGTAAGGATACATTCTGAGTGAGCCTGTTTTGGTGCCAATAGCAAGGAGATGCTGAACTGGATCAAAGGCTACCGACGAGGGTTGATAAGGAAAACCATATCTCACCGTCTGAAAAATGACATGGAATGAGTTATTCAATACATTTAACACTCTTAATGACCTTCCATATTAGAGAAATTAACGAAAGATAAATAAACAGCTATGACAATTACACGTAATGATAAAATCGTCTCCCACCTTGCACACTTGGAAATGGTCGGTTCGCAACGTCTCCTCCACTTCATTTTCCACATTAGGGGGTGCTTTAATCATCCGAATGCCATCTAGCACCCCCTTGAACGTAAACTTCTTCATTTTAGACATTTGTTACGAGTCCATCTACATATTTCTGATGTAAACACTGCCATTTCATCGACCTGTTAATCTATGTTTCTGCTAAAATTATCACTGCGGTTTGCTGGGAAATGCAGGCAGGTCCCGGATGAATATCATCTTTTCACGCACGAATGACAAAATTGCGGAATATATTATATAAAATAACAAAACGAAATTGGCTAACTTAGTAGTTTTGAAAAAAGATAGTCCGACTTGTAGACCTACGACGGTGTTATCTGTTTTTTCGTCTTCGGTCTGACTGCTATGCATAGGCAAAACTTGAGAATTTCTGTGCGAAAAAAAATTCAGCAAGTCATCCTTTTTTTTGACATTAATTCCAGTCTCTTCCGACCCCCCCCCCCCCCTGGAATTTTCGAAACATATTGCTAAATTTTTGTTATTAATATACATATTTCATAAGATTAAGTCCCAATTCCCCTTTTGTTGTCATAATATTTGAAAAATATATCATGAATTTGTATTAGAAATCTTTCATTTTGATAATATTTTGCCGTCAGCATTTCCGCTCGCCAGAATTTATTACATACATGTACGTTATTTTCAAATGATGCATCTGCGCTTTTCTATACATACACCTAGGTCAATAAACAAGGGCACTAAGGAAACGAAAAGAAACCGAAAAAGACACAAATAGTGGATTTTATTCCAATTCTTGGAAAAAAATTTCGCTGGCTCGCTTTCGCTCGCCATTTTTTGTATTTATACATTTTAGAACTGACAATCAATTTAATCAATTACTGTATACAAATGTACATGTATATGATGTAAAAATTCAAAATTTTAAGCTATTTGCTCGCCATAACTCTCCAGTCACCTGTTTTATTATTAATTAAAGACAGAACTGACAGTCATCAATCAATATCTTTATTTTCTTGCGTTTGCGTTGTTTTTGTTTGTTTGTTTGTTTTTTTTTTGCTCTTCAAAAAATCGGACTTTAGGACCCCCCCCCCCCCTGAAAAAAATTTCTGGATCCGCCCATGAATATGACAATACAATACTGTGACAATACAATACTGTATTACAATACTGTGACATTACAATTCTGTGACAATACAATGTTGTGACAATCCGCCACTGAACAAGAACTTATGTTTACAGTATGTTGTATATCGTCATAGTATTGAGACAATATACAACATACTGTAAACATAAGTTCTTGTTCAGTGGCGGATCCAGCGCCCCCTATGCCGGGGGGGGGGTCAAGGGGCGAATTTTACCGATTTTTACTAGAAATGGGCCAAAACATACCCGTTTTTGGCAAATTTTGGGTCAGTGCCGGGGGGGGGGCGGACGCCACCTCCGCACCCCCTGAATCCGCCACTGTTGTTGCTCAATCCTAAATCTTTTTTGTATGTCAGTTCTGTTCTAACTTAATTTCTTGAATATTGTTTAAACCAACATACTGTCAGAGGCGAATTCAGGGGGTGGGGCGGGAGGAAGGGGCGTCCTCCTTCACCCGGCTCTTACCCAAAAAAATCTGAAAACAGGCATGCATACTTTGGACTATATTTTCAGGCAAATCCTTGCTTGCATGAAAAGTAACACAATGCTTGACCTAGAGTGATGAAACATCACAGATTGTACAAGATGAAAGGGCGAGCTTTTTGAGTTCTGAGACAATAAACAAATATCAATGTCACACTTATTTTTTAAAAGGGACTAGAAGTTGTAGCCCTATAGGGAAATTCTAGACGAAGAGCAAGAGTTCGCATCAAATGAAAACGCTCAGCTTATGCGCTAGTATTCTCAGACAAAAAAAAATTATGTGCATTAAAACGACCAATTGTATTGTATTGTATTGTATTGTATTTTATTGTATTGTATTGTATTGTATTGTATTGTACCGTGTTGTATTGTATTTGTATTGTATTGTATTGTATTGTATTGTATTGTATTGTATTGTATTGTATTGTATTGTATTGTATTGTAGAGACATTGGATCAAAATAGTGAAGACATACTTTTCCCAAGGATGGGAAACGAGGGAGGGGTTGGTGTATGTAGGATACGAAGGGTACATGTGTACTAAGCTGTCCGGTGAATTTTTAAACTTTTTATGTAGGGTACCTGCCGCAGCCGTCCCGTCTAGTTCCTCGTTGGTATAAATGTATGAATATAAGATT
The DNA here is from genome assembly GCA_028142955.1 of Pinctada fucata. Classification (NCBI taxonomy): domain Eukaryota; kingdom Metazoa; phylum Mollusca; class Bivalvia; order Pterioida; family Pteriidae; genus Pinctada; species Pinctada fucata. The sequence continues at coordinate 1,559,254 of AP027104.1, forward strand.
TCATACATGTAAATGCATGGATATAATTTATGCGTAAACACAAAATCGAATGAGAATTTTTTTAACACTGGAAATACGTCTCATGTACACTGTTTTGAATAAACAACTTTTGATTAGTTTTACAGTTGAATAAGGATAAAACTTTTGATAGTATCGAAAAAGTAAGTGTCTCTGTATTGTAATTTTACTTGCGTGGCAGATGGCCATCCTAAGTCGGCACCGGTTGCCCATTGGTCTCGTTGGTTTATGTTTGTGTTTCATGTTTCTATGGCGTGAGTTGGTGTTCCTTGTCCTTTTTGCGTCTCTTTCTGTGGATGTCTGCTTTGTGTTTTTGCGTTGGGTGTTTTGGGGTTTAGCTGTGGGTGCTGGAACCGAGTGTTGTTGGAGATACCCTCTTTTTTCTGATATAAATCATAAAGAAAGAAGCATATTAATGTATATATTGGCAGCGAATGTATATACGCTTCCGCTTTTTACAAAAACTACAATCGCAAATGATGTTGCGTTCAGTATGATGATGATGATGATGATGATGATGATACCGGTGTTGTAGCATAAATCATACACCGCATAGATCATCCCCCCGATGAACTGGCCCAGTTTAGAACTTCCTGTAAAGGGGATAAACTGGCCCAGTTTAGAACTTCCTGTAAAGGGGATATTCTATCCCTACGCTTTATCGCCCTGTAGAGATCCCCCGATGAACTGGCCCAGTTTAGAACTTCCTTCCTGTAAAGGGGATATTCTATCCCTACGCTTTATCCCCCCTGTAGAGTTTCAGCATAGATCATCCCCCGATGAACTGGCCCAGTTTAGAACTTCCTTCCTGTAAAGGGGATATTCTATCCCTACGCTTTATCCCCCTGTAGAGTTTCAGCATAGATCATCCCCCGATGAACTGGCCCAGTTTAGAACTTCCTTCCTGTAAAGGGGATATTCTATCCCTACGCTTTATCCCCCTGTAGAGCTTCAGCATAGATCATCCCCCGATGAACTGGCCCAGTTTAGAACTTCCTTCCTGTAAAGGGGATATTCTATCCCTACGCTTTATCCCCCTGTAGAGTTTCAGCATAGATCATCCCCCGATGAACTGGCCCAGTTTAGAACTTCCTTCCTGTAAAGGGGATATTCTATCCCTACGCTTTATCCCCCTGTAGAGTTTCAGCATAGATCATCCCCCGATGAACTGGCCCAGTTTAGAACTTCCTTCCTGTGAAGGGGTGTAGTAGTGGACGAGTGGTAGTGCGTGCAAATCAGACAAAACAAATATAATTTTCTATATTTATTACCAAGTATCAAAACCAACTAACAGAAACAAAAGTCGTCGTGAAATCAAATACCAAATTTTATCTTTCAAACCAAAATACAATCTAACTTAATTCCTTTTCAAATTCAAAATAGCTTCAAATCATCAAATAAATCGTAACCAAATATAACAAATCAAATATCAAAATCAAATATAAAGCCAGACCAAATCAAAGATACAAAATGATTCTATTTCTTGTTCTAAGTCAGAAGTCGACTAGAGAGGCTTTTCAAGCCAGAAAGTCTGGCAGAACACTGCACTGAGCTCGCTGAACGCTCGCTTTATATACTGCTCGATCACATGGCAGTTACCGAACAGTGAGATATAACGATTAATTTGATTGGCTAAAGATAAGAGTTCGAGTCTATGTATCTATAAATAGCGTAAAGGTAAAAAGTAAGAATAAAAATAGATTAATATTGATTACGTAGACCCGCTCTGCTACAGGGGATATTCTACGCTTTATCCCCCTGTAGAGTTTCAGCATAGATCATCCCCCGATGAACTGGCCCAGTTTAGAACTTCCTTCCTGTAAAGGGGATATTCTATCCCTACGCTTTATCCCCCTGGAGAGTTTTGAACAGCATAGACCATCTCCCGCGGGGATAAAGCGGCCCGGGTCCACCACCTGTCGAATTCCGGATTTTTATTCCTACACGGAAATTTGAAAACCGTAAAATCGAGCTGATGTTTTGATCATACATGATAACGTTTTCATTTCCTTGTATTACACATCAAGTAATACTATTATTCAACTCTTATGGGGTGCCGTTTTACTATTAAAATGGCTCCTCATAGACTCTGACTATCCCAACCATATAGAAAAAGTGGGATAAAGGGTCAGTGAGCTCTAATTATTATTCGATATACAGACAGTCACACATGCAGCGCCTTACTATTAAATCGGGTAAATATAGAAATTTCAAAAGAAGACTTCAAAAATGAAACTATATGCAAAATATTAAATTTCAGTCTTATACCTTAATCAGAAACGCCAACACCCTACATTCTTTGAAAAAAAACCCCACTTCTTCGTGGGTAGACATGCTAAATTATATTGGCAATACATTAACTTTATACTTAAGTTTAATATATGAATCCACAAAGTATATTAACCCACTTTTAAAATATGCATGCAGTACTTTTAAAATTATAAAGAAAAGACGCTTGTAAGAATTATCAAATGTTGCACAAATGATTGGAATTAAAACAACAGAATACTTTGCATTCTGGTACTTTCATAGTTCGTTAATATTAAAAGAAAAAATACCAATGTATAGGAATGTAAACGAGTGGAAAAAATACAATAAATAAGAAAGAAAACCCCTGAGGTAAAGCATACCAAGGACTTATAGAAGTCCTTGATCATACGCAGAAATATATGAACTTGGTATATTCTAATTATATATATTTGAAGCAAAACGGATTTCCATCTCGAGGGGGTTGAAGCGTACTGTGTTTATATATGGGGGATAAGTTATGCTGGAACATTTCAAGTCTAAGTCTGTGCTAGGCCGCTTTATCCGCGGGGGATGTTCTATACTGGGCCGATTTATCCGAGGGGATGATCTATACCGCGCCAGCTTATCCGCTTATGCTCTATAATGGGCCAGTTCATTCGGGGGAAAGAGCTATACTGGGCAAGTTCATCCGGGGGATGACCTATGCAAGTGGCGGATCCAGCGCCCCCTTTGCCGGGGGGTCAAGGGGCGAATTTTGCCGACTTTTACTGAAAGTGGGCCGAAATATACCTGTTTTTGGAAAATTTTGGGTCAGTGCCGGGGGGGGGGGCGGACGCCCCCTCCGCACCCCCCTGAATCCGCCACTGTATGCGGGGGATGATCTATGTAGCACCACGGGGCACATTCATATCGAGAAGGCGATGAGATATTTTCGTTTTGTAAATTTTGGAATCCGCAAAAGAGCAATACGAATCGAGAAGAGCAATGGCCGCTTCCATGAAAATGTAAACAAAGATTATTTCGTAGAACAAACACAGTTTAGAAGGGACGATATTCGGATTTAGTGCGATTTAAGGTTACCTTACAAAATTGTTAGGTTATTTTAGATTGAGAGATACAGTGACATTCATCCAGTTGAAATCTGAAAGGCAAGGCATGTTACGTGTGACTTGACATGTCGCATTTTCACATGTCCCTGTCAGTCTGTATTTGGCCGGAAATTGTTCTGTTGTCAAACGTGCTGAGTTAATGCGAGTACAGGACGATCTTTGAATTAGAACTTTAGGACTCAAATCAAAGTATTTCCACTAAATAGGAAAAACAAGAATATAAAGAAAAGGTAAATATATTGAATTAGGGAGAAAGCTTTATGTAACTTTCAGAACACAGGGATTTATTTCGCTTATACCGGTTGCTCTATTTACTATATGTGTTAAAGGGATCTAACTCGGCGTTTAACGAAAAGTGGACAAGTCATCGTTAAGTCTTCAGAAATAGGCTTATCGATGTCAAAACCTATTTTCTGTGGTATATTTCGATAGATTAGTTCATACTGAATCTTCATACGAAATTTGAAATCAGTACCTCCCTTACAAGCCGAGATATACCCAATACTGCTCTCTTATGAGCGTCGTATTTCTAGGTCGGACAAAAAGGTGTCAGTTGATAATCAAGCAGTATATGTAGTCAAAATTTGGTTACTGCTTGATCGTTTATAGGTCCGAACACTTCAAAGACATACAACTGTATAATATCTCCTCTTCACATTCTTTGTACCATCTCAAACATTGCTGGTATATGAAAACCCCTCATACAGCTTCCTCTTTGCATGCGCGTATATGTCATTCATAACTCTACACATGTTGAATCTAATCTCACTTAAATTTGACGCTTTTCTTATTTCAAAGTCGTTAAAAAAGACTTTATTTGAAATTGTACTAAGCATATATGGGACTATCTCATGCAATGTTATGTATTTGAGATGTTCGCATCAATGAATGGTCAAGCGGTGCCTCATGTTGATCACTGATGCCAGATTATCATCGGACACCTTTTTGTCTGACCTAGAAATGTGGCGCCCATAAGAGAGCGGTATTGGGCATATCTCGGCTTGTAAGGGAGGTACTGATTTCAAATTTCGTATGAAGATTCAGTATGAATTAATCTATCAAAATATACCACAGAAAATAGGTTTTGACATTGATTAGCCTATTTCTGAAGACTTAACGATGACTTGTCGATTTTTCGTTAAACGCCGAGTTAGATCCCTTTAACACATATAGTAAACAGAGCAACCGGTATAAGCGAAATAAATCCCTGTGTTTCAGAAATATATAGAGCAAGGAACCATATTTCGCTGGTGACCATATTTCGTCGTTTCATAGTTAATTGCTTCTCCTTAGTTATCGGAATTGTTTGTAAAGTTTATTTTTCTATATCCTATCAAATATGATGGTAGCAGTAATCTTTTTATATATTGTGACATCTCCTGCACTCAATTGTGTTGAAAAATACTGTAAAATGAGAAAAATTAGCAAAAACACCAAATCTTAGACGTAAACATCCGAAATTTTTACGAAAACAAACGAGGAAAACATTTTATCGGGGTTAATTTCTTAGAAGTAGTAGTGACTAAAGATTTCTAGGGAAATAGTAAACTGGGTAAAATAAATTATTTTTGTAGTATTTTGATCGAGAATGGAGTTAAATTATATTTTACCAATACAAATCATTGAATTCCTCTCCAAGTATGGAAAATTTCTTGGAAATATACGAAAAATGCGGCAAAATATGGTAACTTGCTCTAGTAATAAATGACTTTTGCATTAGTATTGTATATGTAGTTATGTCGGTTTAAAAGCTCATCAGAGCTTAAATTTACTTGTTATTACGAAAAATGCCAACCTGAAATAAAGCTTATCTTATCTGAAAGCGGAAATTACTATTGCAATATAATTATACTTATAAAAGTAATCATGATCAAACTATTTCATATATTCACGTAATCGCTGTTGGAATACATCTTTTTAAGGTAATGAACATTACTGATATTTCATACATTCTCCATGATGAATGTAAATTAAAACTAGTGATGAACCAATTGTCGCCGATAATTGATTGTTGATCGCTAAACTTCTTTCGATTCTGATTATCGATTTCATAAATTTCTTACAATTGATTGTCGCTGAAGAAAGGTGTTTTGTGTAAAGGTATTTATTTTCCTCTTTTCACATGTAACATAAACCGCTACTTGTTGTCTTGCAATTGTATAAAGGCAGACACTTTGAAATTAAATGCTTTATATTTTTGTTTTCAGCAAAGTTTTCTAAATTTTATGCAGAAAAATACAATTTTTATATCTATATAAGTATATTATGTTCCATTTTTCATAGACTTTTGTTTTCCGATTTAAATCGATAATCTATCAGTTTACTCTTTTCGATTATTTTCCGATAATTGATTCTTAAAAGTCTTCTGATGTACAACACTAATTAAAACAATATGGTTATCTACAATACAATGAGATGAGATGATGCAGTGGGCAGGTGGGAGAGGAATACAATTGGATAACTTGTTTCCAATCCCTTTGATGTTGTTATTATTATGCATGTTCTCATGACGGGCTTTAATGGGCATTAAATCAAATTTAATGCGCATTAACTTTTAGCTGCCTTCATATGGAGAATCTAATGTGCATTAGTTTAATTCGCATTTGATTTAATGTGCAATAGATTTTGCCATGTGAATGCTAAGCGAATCTAATTATTTGCATTAAATCTGGTGCATGCGTATATGATTTACTAGAATTCTACAGTACGTTTACATTATAACTGGGCACTTTTAATCACCCTTGGACATCGAAACATAAAATAAGAGGTAAAAATACTTGATTTCATTCACAATGAACACTGTCCTGTGTCTTTTACTTTCATAGAGTAGCATAGCATTATGACGTCATTTTATCTCATTATGACGTCATGCTATGCATCAATCTCCTACGCATGCGTCCGATTTCAGTTTTGCTTTTCTTCACTTTGAAATCTGTGCTGCCTATGACCTTGTTGCAAGTTGGCGATACATTAGCTTAACTGACGAAGAAACCCAATATATTTGCATGAATTTGACCTGGCCTTTTATTATCTGAAAGGATACGGCTCTCAGTGCATATGTACCAAAATCTAATGCACATTAGAATTTGCCGTGTGAAGGCAGTGCAAATTAGGTTTAATGCGCATTCGTGTTAAAAGGGCATAAGTAAAATATGTTTAATCTAAAAATTTGCTCCATCGTTACATACTCTGTATACTTTAGATATATATTCTATTATTTGATTTCTTATTTTACAGATGAATTCCAGCATTTGGAGAACATTGCTGTCTCATACCAGGAGATTTTCTACTACTAGTACAAAGAATGCCTACAGGTCATTTACAAAGTAAGGATGCTTTTCTGTGCAAATGCTTCTTACTTTATATATTAGTCAAATTTTGTACTTCAGGATCATCAGACTTTATCAGTCATTCTAGGAATCCTAGGAAATTTATTCTTACACCATAAATATAATTGGAAGACCCAGACTTAAGAGTAATTTTACACTTAACATACTAAACGCAACAATTAACAAGAAAAAATGCAGCAGTAAAATTACGGTTAATCAGTGTAAGATATGATTCAATTACCAGTTCAAAGAAATACATCAACCACTAAAGTCTCTAGTACTTGTTGTACAACATTTTCAGTAATATATTTATTGATACATCTAATAAAACTTTGATATTGACTTTAAAGCTATGATTCTTTCAGAGCTGCATTGCTGGTTGGTGGTGGTACTGGTGTAGCTGTAATATGTTATATGGGGAACTCCCCAAAGGTAAACAAATGTTTGTAAATATATGTAACAGGAAGAAGAACTCTACAAGGTTTTGTGGTCTGCTGTCAGTGACATTAGTTTTCAAAGATCATTGGATTTCTGTAACCTTTTCATGTTACCCCAGGGGTAGAGGTGCCTATACCACAAGAACTACTATAACTATTATATATAGTAAATTTGCCTATTTGCATCCTCTTTTTGTGACAAATTGTGCTATTGTAACAAATAGAATTTTCCAGTAAATCTAAAACACAGTGAATATTTTCATATTATTTGAGTAATACTGTCATATGTATAGGAACCTAGAGTATTGCAAAAGTAAATGCTTGTATTTCGATGAAACTTCAATGTACTATTGTTACTAAGTCACTAAGCTTGTTTTTCTAGGTACATGCTGCAAGTGGTGTTGCTACAGTATCAAAAGCACACAGCAAATGGATGGCTGACTCAATAACTGATGTGGAGGTGTTTGAACAGGTAACATATATAGATAATGCTTTTTAGGCAAAGATAATTGAAAGTTTGTTTGAAACAGATATACCTAATAAACAGATAATCTGCAATTTTTTGTTTAAACACCACAGACATGTAAACAAAACACAGACAAGGACATCTTTGTATATAGACAGAACATAGATTAGTATATGTCGGCCGACCCGTGGTCCTAATGAGGCCCGAATCAGCAACCTTTTGGTCACTGGCCTGACGCCCTATCCACTAGACCACGACACCGACTATCTGCAAATTTTTGATTTATAAAGATTTAGTAGTGTGGCAACCTTATAATAAATAAGTGTCGTAATATGTGTTTTGTTACGGGTTTGCAACACACACATTGACAGAGCAAGTACATTTATCGTACATGTAATGCGCATCACCGAATTTCATGTGATAAATGCACTTGCTTTGTGTTGCATACCTGTAACAAAACAAATATTATAACATTTATGATTTATTGAGTTGGCAAAGCCAACTCTCATTGCCATCACTTTCAACTTCGCACTTGATAACCCTGCACGGACCAAACAACGCACAATATTACTGGCGCGGTAAGAAATAGGACCACTATGATTTGACAAAAGAACATATTAGACGACAGACGTTTATCATGTTTAAGTTCAAGTTGTAAATAATGGATTACATGCATTATGAGAATGCAAAAAAAAAAATGCTACAAGGAACGATGCTTTAGGAATAGTGATCACTTGATGATGTCAGTGCATTAAAATATGGCGCATCTTCTTCTTTGTACTTCCCTCCTCTATATAAGGAGCACCCCATTTTTAGATAGATAGGTAAAAGTATTGTATTTAGGATAAAAAAGACCTTAGATATTAAAATTTGTGGATGTGTAGAAGACTTAAGACAAATAAATAAATAGATCAATCAATCAATGATATTTTTTTAAAGTCAGACATAATTTATAACAATCAACATGATGAGCTATTTACCAACTAGGAAAAAAAGGGTTTTCAGTTTGATACTTAATAAACCTAAGATGTTGGTTTTAAGTTGGTTAAGAAGTTTCAAAAGCAAATATCTCCTAAAGTAAATTTGATAGGACTATACTTCATACATACACCCATAACAATTGCAACAAATTTGACATGATCATATTTGACATGACCTTGAACTCTGACCTCAAAAGCAGTTATTTGGTTAAGAAGTTCTATCATTTTATATATTTCCAGACTTTTTTTTTTTAGATTTGAGACAACTCTTGAATTGTGAAAATCACTCATTCAAGCATTTGAGGCATAGATTTGGAGTTTGATTTGTGCCAGTGTTATACTTGTCTTCTGTATGTTCGTCTCAATGTTACATTTTGCCAACTCGCAGGACTTTCAGTCCTTTGATTATATATATATATGCGCCACAATTTTCAGTTTCATTTTTGTTTTCTGAAATTGCGTTTTTCCAAGGAAAGAGAGACATTAGATTTAGGTCACTGCTGGTTCAATTTGCAGGTTAGAACAGTTGTTGCAGCATGTTTCTGTAGAGCTTATCATTGTGAAGTCACAAATGTTTACATTCTGGAATGCAAACATGAGTGTTAATTCTTTCAATGAATGTTGATTGACCTTATTCAAATACACGTGTATACAAAGTCTTTCATTTGTCATGTTTCTATATTAAAAATTTTACGATAAATTGATTTTGTAGAATCCAAATGATATGAAGACGAAGATGGAAATGATGATACTAAGAATGCAGGGAGAGATTTGTAAAGAGTTAGAAAGTATAGACGGGGATAAGAAATTCAGAGTGGATAGATGGACTAGAGAACAGGTAATATATGATGCACAGGTTTGTCCTCTGTTAGTTACTACATGTCATACCTTACATTATCATATCTTATAATGTTAGAGGATTAAAAATCAAAATTTTGCATAAGTAATGGGTCAAGGTCACATATATAAGGTCAAATTTACAACAGACAACATACATGTACCTATTGTTGAACAGTTTTGTTATCTCTTGGACATGTTGGAGGAATAAAGTACTCTGTGAATTCTTCAGTTCAAATATAATTTTGTGAAATGTACACTGCCATCCATAATTAACTATACAAACAAATCACTCTACATTCTTTATAAGTTTGTTCTTATTTTTCAATTCTGAACTTAAAAGATTCAAAATAATTGGCTTCATATACATTTGTAATTCAAAATTTTGAGTTGTGAAAACGAAAATGGAAATGGAAACTTTTTTGATCAGCACATTTTTTTCCCCAAAATTGCCACTTTTATATATAAAAGAACGGAAATTCAAAAAATGTACATATTTGGGTCAAACTTATTACAAATGATTTCTATAAGGTTAATCTTCAAGATTATACAGCAATGCATAAGAAACTGTTTATTTTCCGACTGTAACAAGAACAAAACTGGCGTATACTAATTTATGTATGGCAGTGTATGTAGGTGTGAGAAAACAATTTTACGTATTGTGCAGAGACATTAGATGCTATAGTCTCAAGAAACAAAGCTGTAAATAATTTAGATTGTAATTCTTGTTTCTTTTCCTCTCCCTTATTTGATTGTCTCTTCCCAGTAAATAAGTCGTAGTGGAACATTTATGAGAGTTTCTAATGAAAGTGATCATTATTATTCATGAAGTTTGTCATATTTAACTGTCAAATTAGGTCTAGAGATGCCTTGTATAGACTAGAACATTTTTTGTCAATTTACAAAAGAAATTAATAACAATTGATAATTCTGTGTAGCGTTAGACAAAGTTGCGTTTTAGCATTTAAAGAAGTGAGGATGTTAAATACTGTCAGAAATTTTAATCAAAGCTTCACTTTTTCTTACAAAAGAGAAAGGCTTTATTGCTTTAGAATTAGGAAAAGCTATATTGCTGTCAGACTTAAAATGAAATAATTACGATTTTGATTGAAATGCCATATTTACGTAATATTTAATCCCTAGGGAGGAGGAGGTATAACATGCGTGATGCAGGATGGGACGGTGTTTGAGAAAGCCGGTGTGAACATTTCCGTGGTTCACGGAACATTACCTCAGGGAGCTGTCAATCAAATGAGGTCAAGGTCAGTGAAACCTCAATTTTTTGGTTCTACAATTCCATATCCTACTTTCCGTGTGAAATTTGTGTAGTCATTTATCATTTAGCACATTTCTACATTTGTTAAAGTTTTATTCACTGCACTAAAAACAAGAACAACTTCAAATACAAAATGAAAAATCATTAAAAATCTGTTGAAATAAAAGAGAATGAAGGCTGATAATTGATATACATGTACATGTGCTTTTATGAGCTCCTTATTTACATTTTTCATTTTCATTAATAAAATGTCTACTAATCTGAGCAGATTCATGCATCCTTTCTGTGATTTTGTATTAGAAATTCACTATTTAATTTCATCATCAGATCTGTTATGATATTATTTTATATTGTATATTATATTTCCGACGCATGTGTAATCCTTAAAATAATTGTTTTAATGTAGGGGTCGTAAGCTGCAAGGACAATCTTTACCTTTCTTTGTTTTAATGTAGGGGTCGTAAGCTGCAAGGACAATCTTTACCTTTCTTTGTTTTAATGTAGGGGTCGTAAGCTGCAAGGACAATCTTTACCTTTCTTTGTTTAATTGTAGGGGTCGTAAGCTGCAAGGACAATCTTTACCTTTCTTTGCTGCAGGGATCAGTGCTGTCATTCATCCAGTTTGTATAGTATTGCTTATCTTGAGAATTGTTTTACCAAATTTTCATTTGCTTTAAAGCATGCATACATCCATTTCGATTATTATGTAATTTGTTTAAAAGGAAAAAGTATAGAAATGCAATTATCATAGTGCAATCCAAGTTGGCCCATAATGGATAAAACCTAAAGACTGATTCCAATGAATATCAGAAAGTTTGGTCTACCATATACTGTAACAATGTCAGTTTTGAAATTTGTGTGGGACACAAAGCGATCATGTAATTAAAAAAAAAAAGAAAACCCCTCACCGCCTGTCCCTCTTTAGAATTCTATGAATTTTAATCCTGGTATTTATGTTTCAGAAAAATCCCCACTGTCCCACGATACATTTTAACTACCGCTACTTCGAGGTAACAGATGAGACGGGAGAGAAAGAATGGTGGTTTGGTGGAGGTACAGATTTAACACCTTATTATCTTGTCAAGGAGGTAATCATCAAAGATAAATTGCTATGGAATGTATAATTTAAGGATTCTTCCTAGGAGAATGTGACTCTTGAAAATAAAATTTATGTTTATGTAGTTGTTTTTCCTCACCTTCAATCAACAAAGGCAAATTACAGATACATGTATGTGATGCCATATGTTACATTTATGATGTTTGCTACATGTAGTTTAAGTTGCCATTTTTATTGTTTGACACTTTCATAAAAACCTTATTTTTCACACTCTTTCATGCATAGGTAAGTGCAGGCTTAAGTTTTTACTGTAAATTAACATTTTTAAGTAAGTGCAGAAGTAAAATTTTACGTGTAAATTTACATGCACAGGTATGTGCAGGATACAGTGTATCGGCAAATTTGGATTGGCTGATACTCTGTCAGTATTTGTAATGCCCAAATGTCTTCAAATTCAATTGCATCATTTAAGATCCGATAAATTTACAGCATGGACCAATTATGCACGTTTCGGGTACTAAACCCTCGTCAGTGATCCTAAGTCTAAACAATGTAAAATGGCCAAAAAGTATGAAAATGATTATGTCCAAAAATGTACCAAAATGACGTAGCAGAATGGGTGGGATATGATGCTACAGGACCCACGTTTTAGAAATTTCAAGAAATTTTGTAACAGAAAATTTCAAATGCGTTAAAAATACAGACTGATCGAACTTGGCTACATGTGCTCTCGGGACTCTTGATCCACCAGCAGTGACACTCACCAAGTAGTTCAAATGCCAAACATCTTCAAATGTAAAACACTCACATGGTAACCCCTAAGTACATGTATGTAAATTTAATTGTATTTTATCATTGGTTATTTTTTCAGGATGTGGTACATTTTCATAAGACATTAAAAGCTGCCTGTGATAAACATAATCAAACTTTCTACCCAAAGTTTAAAAAATGGTGTGATGACTACTTCAACATTCCACATAGAGGTTAGTCAGTTTTCTTTGTGTACAATGCGAAGCTCAAGTGAGCTGTTGTCATAGCTCACCGTCCATTGTCCGGAGTAAACTTTTTACATTTTCGACTTCTCCTCTGCAACTGCTGCACAGAATTTCACGAAACCATACAGGAAGCAAGTACTCAAGTTCCTCTACCAAGTTTGTGTTTTTTTGTGCCAACTGGTCAACAAATATGGTCCCCAAGGGCTCTGATTGGCTGACACATTTTTGACTTTTCCTCTGCAACCACTGCACAGAATTTCACTAAACCATACAGGAAGGTCCTCTACCAAGTTTGTGTTTTTCATGCCGATTGGTCAACAAATATTGCTGCTGAGGGCTCTGATTGGCTGATGCAGTTTTGACTTCTCCTCTGCAGTTGCTGCACACAATTTTACAAAACCTTACAGGAAGCAATTACTCAAGGTCCTCTACCAATTTTGTGTTTTACATGCGGATCGGTTAACAAATATGGCCGCCAAGTTCTCTGATTGGCTGACTCATTTTCAACCTCTCCTTTGTAACTGTTGCACAGAATTTCATAAAACCTCAAGGTCCTCAACCAAATTGTCCACTATCATTCTTTTGTCTGCAACTCAGGTGAGCGATATGGCCCCCTTGTTCTTTATAAATGTGTACTATTAAACCCAAATGTTTATTTCTGTTTTTGCACTTGAGATTACCATAAGATAATTCTTATTTTAGAGACCATTCAGCTTTAAATTCTTGTCCTATAGATGCCAGAGAGAAAATGACAGTAAATCCCTTCCCTTATGTAACCCCCACCTGGCCGTCAGCATATAATCTTTCAGCTTGACCATTCACACCTTGAGAAATGAATTCCATACTCAGTCTGTTGATTTGTACCAAAAATATTTTACAAAACAAAAAAAAAGAAGTTCCGCAAAAATAGCGATGAACATGTATCTCTATAAATCTTGTATGGATATATATGTCAAATGTCATAAATACTTCATGTACATGTAGGAGAGAGGAGGGGTGTAGGTGGTATTTTCTTTGACGATTTGGACTACGCTGACAAAGATGAACTCTTCAACTTCTTAACTGTAAGTATTTAAATTCTCAACTCTGTCATTAAAGCCAAGCAGCAGTAAATGTTCCTGTACAAATGTAAATTGCAAATCTTTGAGTTAAAATTTTTATATCTGACAGTATACATGTGCAGAGGATCCCAAAGAAAATTCCCATATCCAGAAGTGTAAAATATCCAAATGGTAAATTGTGCTTAAATCTATTTGACATATAACTTAGAGAATTACTGAGGAATTGACCATATCTAAGTTTGTAATATTTCTTGAACTTTTACGTAATTTTATCATACTTGTAGACCTGTGCTGAAGCTGTTATACCTTCATATGTTCCTATAGTACAAAAACATAAAAATGATGGTTACTCACTAGGAGAGAGGTACGATATCATATGTTCCTATTGTACAAAAACATAAAAATGATGGTTACTCACTAGGAGAGAGGTACGATATCTTATGTTCCTATAGTACAAAAACATAAAAATGATGGTTACTCACTAGGAGAGAGGTACGATATCTTATGTTCCTATAGTACAAAAACATAAAAATGATGGCTACTCACTAGGAGAGAGGTATGATATCTTATGTTCCTATAGTACAAAAACATAAAAATGATGGTTACTCACTAGGAGAGAGGTATGATATATGTTCCTATAGTACAAAAACATAAAAATGATGGTTACTCACTAGGAGAGAGGTACGATATCATATGTTCCTATAGTACAAAAACATAAAAATGATGGCTACTCACTAGGAGAGAGGTATGATATCTTATGTTCCTATAGTACAAAAACATAAAAATGATGGTTACTCACTAGGAGAGAGGTATGATATATGTTCCTATAGTACAAAAACATAAAAATGATGGTTACTCACTAGGAGAGAGGTACGATATCTTATGTTCCTATTATAGTACAAAAACATAAAAATGAAGGTTACTCACTAGGAGAGAGGTACGATATCATATGTTCCTATAGTACAAAAACATAAAAATGATGGTTACTCACTAGGAGAGAGGTACGCTATCATATGTTCCTATAGTACAAAAACATAAAAATGATGGTTACACTAGGAGAGAGGTACGATATCTTATGTTCCTAAAGTACAAAAACATAAAAATGATGGTTACACTAGGAGAGAGGTACGATATCTTATGTTCCTATAGTACAAAAACATAAAAATGATGGTTACTCACTAGGAGAGAGGTACGCTATCATATGTTCCAAACAGCTTTGTATGTTTTTATTTAGTACTAGCTTCCAATAAAGAGGTGTGTGTAACTTAAATGTGTAAGTAAAGTTAGAATTTAAAAGTTTGCGCTCCAGGAGATTTGCATATTTTGTGAAGTAGCTGTTTGTAATGTAAGACATGCGTCGTAACATGTACATGAATATGCTTCTTTTTTATAAAAGTTGTAATTGTTCAAAAGTGCTTACTTTCCTCAGTTAGTGTTTTAGAACAATGTTAATTATTCTAGCCTTATACTTTTGACTGGCAATTAAAGGAAATAAGACTGATGTTGTTTGAAAACTATTGATATACTGGAATAACAGTAATTTAATTGATAAGATCATTTTACCCAGTGCATTTACTGAATTAAAGAGGAGACAACTCTGCTTGGAGAATACTATTTTGTTATTTCCATCACACAGTTCCTCCCCTTTTAGGACAACATCTGACATGAACTAATGGTGATGATGCCAGTCTTTGGCAATAGGTGTTAAATTTTGAGAAATAAAGGAAAGTTACTTCTCTGCAATAATTTACAATATCATAAATGGTTATTTAGGTACAATATACCTTTATTTAGCAAACAAAATAGATTTTGTGATCACATATTTTAGAATGATGACTAAATTATGTTTTAAATGCCAGCATTGAAAGGAATGTATAACGGTATGGTGCCATGTGGTTTGTCTGTGAGTCCAAACCCACAGACTAAAGTGTTAGATATAGAACCTCCATACTTATTGTCCCCTGCTTTTGCGAAAGCGCGGGGACATTAAAACCGGTTCGTCCGTCCGTCTGTCCGTCTGTCCGTCAGTCACAAAAACTTTAACCTTGTGCATAACTTTTGAATGGTAAGTGATAGGGCTTTGATATTTCACATGTGTATTTCTTGTGACAAGACCTTTCCATGGATACCAAAATTTTTGACCTTGTGACCTTGACCTTGGACTTTGACCTACTTATTAAAAACTTTAACCTTGACCATAACTTATGAATGGTAAGTGATAGGGCTTTGATATTTCACATGTGTATTTCTTGTGACAAGACCTTTCCATGGATACCAAAATTTTTGACCTTGTGACCTTGACCTTGGACTTTGACCTACTTATTAAAAACTTTAACCTTGACCATAACTTTTGAATGGAAAGTGATAGGGCTTTGAAATTTCACATGTGTATTCCTTGTGACAAGACCTTTCCATGGATACCAAAATTTTTGACCTTGTGACATTGACCTTGGACTTTGACCTACTTATTAAAAACTTGAACCTTGACCATAACTTTTGAACTGAAAGTGATAGGGCTTTGATATTTCACATGTGTATTCCTTGTGACGACCTTTGCATGGATACCAAAATTTTTGACCTTGCGACCTTGACCTTTGAGTTTGACCTACTTTTCAAAAAACTTTAACCTTGTCCATAACTTTTTTATGGAAAATGATAGGGCTTTCACATTACACATGTGTATTCCTTGTGATGAGACCTTTCTGTTGGTAACAACATTCTGACCTTGTGACCTCGTCCATGGAGGTTGACCCACATTTAAAAACTTCAACCTCGACCGTAAGTTTTTGATTGTAATTTAAATGATAGGTCTTAATATTTCACATGTGCATACCTTTTCATAAGTCCTGTCACTTCGTAACAAAACAAAAGTTTGGACCTTTTGAACTTTTCTTGGAGTTAATCTTTCATATTTAGAATGTTGATAATATATGAGATACATTGTATATTATTAAAACTTAAGAATGGGGGGATGTCTGTAAGCATTTCTTTTAAGACAAACACCCAAAAGCGGGGGACCACAATTCCTTGAATTTGATTTTATTTACATTGTACTACATATTAGAAACCTTTAGTTGCAAGAACATCGCAACAACGTCAAAAGTAATTTAAAGTATCTTAACATTGATAAATTCTCCCTGCTTTCAAAACTTGAACGTGACGTCACATAGGCAACCCAAATTATCTAGTTGCTTAATGAGCGTTTTACATGGGAATTTTATTAGTAATGTAAATATATACTTGTAACTTTATTTCTGTAAAGTGTTAGTTGATCTATTTTGAATTTTTGTTTCATGTAATTTGTTTGATACAGGCAATGGCAGCTGTTAAGGAGAGGGAGATATGTGGAGTTTAACTTGATATATGACAGAGGGACAAAGTTTGGTCTACAAACACCTGGTGCTAGATACGAGAGTATACTAATGTCCCTACCTTTAACAGCAGTATGTATTCCCCTTTGTACGGTATTCAGTCTTCTATTAATACATTTACCAAGCAAGCTGGGACTATTCATAACTGTAAATGTGAAAATTTTTGCATGGGGTTAATTTTCACATTTTTTACAATTCTACTACAACACAATGTATAATTGCAAAAAAAAACCTCAACGTGAAAATTACAACCAGCACAAAGAAAAGAAGGGAATACGTCGGATTTCACCGAAATGTCTCCCACACGTTCTGTTGTAACGGTCATTTCACGAAAATTTCCTCTTTAGGAAAAATGATTGCTTTTACAGTATTAATATGTATGCTTAATCAATGTAATTCCCTTAGATGAAACTCTGTTAACGACGGCTGTTCTAAACTGCAAAGTGAACCCATAGTGACCTAAAGTTTTTAACATATCTTTTCACCTGGTAAAAGGGAAGTTCAAAAAACAAGAACAAAACTGACAATTTTGGTTTATACATGTATGTGGAATAAATTTCATTATTTGTGTTTTGATACAGGTATACAATACACAGGAAGACAGTGTATTTATTGTACAAAAATATGACATTATATGTAATGCACTAACAAGCATTACCTGTACGATAATTGCACCTGCTATGTGTTGCATACCCATTTCAAAACAGCAATCAAGTCACTTATTCTATACGTGCTTCACATAATCATGATAATGTATCCTTGAATTTTCATTGTTTACTGGTATGCATGCAAGGAAAATAGTGTCAAGTGAGCCAGGATTTTGCACAACTGTGTAAAGTTATGATTGTTTTTACACGTACTATGCTGCCTTAGTTTTGTTTTTGGAATGTAAATAGTGTCCTTACTATATTGAATATTTATTTCATTATTCATCCCATGGCAATGCTGATAGCATAGTTTCTGCATTTTATGAAAAGTTTTTTGTTGATTTTATCCAGTATCTAGAAAATGTATGATAGCCTCTGAATATGTAATAATGTAAAAATTCAAGGAAACTTTTAGATTCTGTTACAAAATGCACAAATCTAGCATTCCCATACAGTACGTAAAAGGAATCAAAATTAAAAGGTCAAGGTTAAACATTTTGTGATTGACAGACAGGATTTAAAATCCTTTTAAATTCTGTGCTTTATGAAGGGCACTGAAGTTGACTCTCTAAACTTGTACTTGTTCACAGAATTTTGGCTTCTGGAATTTTTGTAATATCCAAATCTTTCATTACAAGCCAACTTAGCATTTGATTCATTATAGCAAATACAATGATAACATACATGTATTATACAATTATTGACTGGGAATGAGGGCAATATGTGATTTGTTGGACCTGAAGATAAAATATTGCCCGAGGCCAAAGACCAAGGGCTATATTTTGTCTGAAGGTCCAACAAATTATATATTGCCCTCACTCCCAGTCAATAATTGTTTTGTTATACCTTACATCAAAACCGATTAGCCTGGCATGTTTACGTTCATTTTCGTCTATAAGAGAAAGAGCGCGAAAAAATAGGTAGAGCCAATAGGGTCATCAACGACATGACAACACAAACAATTTATCGTTTATCAGTCAATTTATTTTAAACTATTGCCCTAGGGCCAATATTGATGTAGATATTGACTGCTTGGTCAAATATTCGAATTTATAGGCATTTTTCCTTCGGAGATTTTATATAGAGATACTGATAAGGGTATAACAATATGTAATACCCTGAAATGAATGACATTTTGAAAATTTCAGGTATGACAATATAGAGTATTTACTTTAGTCTTTATCAAATTATTTGTCCTTTTTTTCAGAGATGGGAATACAGACATGAGCCTGAAGTCGGATCAAAAGAAGATCTACTACTCCAAGTGCTGAGAGAGCCAAAAGACTGGGTGTCGTAGAGGAAAGAATTCATTGTTACATTTAGTGCATCTTGTCTTCGTTGATGCATTTTATATAATGGCAATACAGTTTACAATTTATTATTCTGCAAAATTGTGGAATAATATTGATATTTTTTTTATTATGTTTGTTTACATTTTTAATAGTAGTGTAATTTTATAAATGAATCTTAAAAATTATTGTTAAAAATGGGATTTTTTTTTTCTTGTGAAATTACTGCAATGACGCTAGAAAAGAATTGAAAATATTCTAAATAAAAAATGAAGTCAATAGGAGAGGGAAACATATGGAAATCTATTTATTAACCTTTATGAAGTGATGATAAATGACTGTATAAATTAGTCAGGATTTTTTTCACGTTGAAATGATTTTATTGGTCAATATGAGAATGAGCTCAAATTACATAATTCATACCTCAAACTTTTGTTATCGAAGTTCATGAAATTAATTTTCCATGATGTATTGTGATAAAAAAATTATTTATTTACATGTGCATTATAAATATATGTCATCCATAACAATTAATTAGTCATATTACTATGACAAATCTATGAATCTATAAAAGTCCTATTTATACTCATATGCAGTAGAGAAATTCGTCATATGAATTTTATATTTTGGGTTCAAAAGTAGAAAATATCAAAGACTCAAACACAAAGGAAATTTAGCTATCCATGAAAATATACAAAAATGTACTTCACATTATTTTATGTTAAGGAAGTTGCTCTAACCTGTGGCCATGTTATAGGTACACCATATACATGTATCACTGGACTGATATACAGAAAATGCTGAATTCTGTTTCAGTGTTTGTAAACCATACTTTATTTAGATAGTAATTTCATTGAACACAAACAGTTCAAACATGCAAATGACAGCAAAAGTTGAGTAAGTATACACAAATGCTACCTCAACAGCATCCCCATGAATATTTGAGATCTCTTGATACAGAATGAGATAAATTTGAAAACATATCTTAATTCATACAGCACCATGACAGATTTCTACTATACTATGTATCCTTGACATAGAAAGTGCCATATGATACATGAAACTGACGTTTTTCTCTATTTAGTGATGGTGAGATGGGGAAGGGACAGGTTTGATGTTGCAACCATAGTTTTAGAGATTTGTAGAAGTACTGATCAGTTTTTGCAATATTTCACCCTTATTTTGGGATGTATATTGGATTCTATTCTGAAAGCTATCAGATATTTATTTCCCATGGTGAAGTTTTTTTTTATCAAAACCATTATGATATCAAATCTATCTATGTAAACAGTGAAACAGTGTAATGAATACAATGTTTTTATATGTATGACAGAAATATAATAATATACAATGTACAAGACATACATGTATATAGATATCTTTTAAAGTTAATTCCCCTACAGTAGCAAATCTATTGTGAATATTGTGAATCTAGAAAGATAATCCTCAGACATAGAAGATGAGGCAAATGATTATACAGGAATGAAATTTTCAGGAACAATTTAATGTCGTAGTAGCTGTCCTGAAGCAGATAAATATTTATGATAAAGTTTGTGACAAAAACATTCTAGAACAAATACATTTTTTTTAATATGATGTAGCTTTATGTTAGGAAAGGTGAAATGCGTTAAAAAGAGAATTTCAGTATGGCATTATGCATATTGTAGCTTGAGTCAAGTCAAATACATGTATGCATTTATATGAACATCAGTATAAATCATTGAATGAATGTGTGATGAAATGTTTATGATTTCATGACAGACTGTTTATTATACCTTCTTTACACTGCCAAGATTTTTTGTTTATGTTTACAGTCAATAGAACCATTTGCCATTATGTTTTAAAGAGACAGAGTTTGTGTTATCGACTACTACTGATAGAAAATTAGGAACACTTGAAACGCCTTATAGACCCTTTCACGATAAGGTTCACTTAGATCACTTTTGTTTTTTCTTATGGTACTTTTTCAACTCAAGACAATGAAATGACATCATGAAACAACAGTGCATGCCACGATTTAGAGTGTTATGACGTCATTTCATCCACAAAAGACAGAAGTGATCTGAGCCAACTTTATCGTGAAAGGGTCTATTGAATGGCATACAATAGTTTTCTCAGATGCTATTTTTGCAGATTTATTTTTTTTATCAAAATAAAGATTTTCCAAATGAGCATATTAGGCATAGTCTTGATGTTACATGCATTTTGAAGGGGTTTTTGACTTTATACAATTTGTTATACATGAATTTCTCAGTGATTTTCCTTATCGGTAAAGTTGTTACAGATAAATGAATAAAAAGAAATTTGATTAATAGATATTTGTCTTTTTCTACATATTAAATGTATTTGATGTATGCACTTGATTCTTTTTTATTAAATGCACTTGATTCTTTTTCTGCATATTTATACAATGCATCACATGTACATGATATGACAGGTGGTTACAATAAGCTGTTATCCCTAGTACCTTCATACTTATCACAAAATATCACCATGGCAAAAGGAAGAATTCTGTTAATACACAAGATCACAAATACAGCACGTGCAGCATGTCCGTTCTAATTTTTCATTTAGTCACCTACCTAAACCATTGTTCAAAACTTGGGCACCTTTTCTGCCCAAGTAAATTGATGACGTCATAGCAAAGGAGAACAATCAAAGAGTGCCCAAAACATTCATATAGTTTTGGTTAGAAGTATTTACGATCTTCCGTATTGTCAATGCCATAGGTCAAGGTCATATCTCTGTAGTAAACATGTATCAAGCTATTTACGACACTTTTTGTGATTGTGGTGTCTGATATTTATTGCAATTTTGACCATGTGTTCCTTGTTTTCGATGCAACGTTATCTTGCTGTAAATATTTTTGTCATTCTGTTATTGTACTGATGTAAGTTATTGTTTGTGCCTCCGACACTTAAAACCTTTTCAATCTATGATCTACCGACTGACACTTGTTGAGTTTTTGATTTCATATCTTAAAAAAAGAAGTCGCAGTTGTTACCTTTAGTTTGAGCCCCATCCATTCAGCCGTCCATCTAGTGGTGAAACTTGAACATTTATGGCAATACTTTAGTGCTATCATTATAGCGAAACACTCATTGTTTTCATTTTCGTGTGTGAACATTGATGGTATGTGCGGCTAGCCAAACAGGGAATGCTTACTCTTCCTGGACACCTGGTCCCACCTCTGGCTTGCTAGGGATCCATCGATGCTCAATTTGGTGCTCTATTGTGAGTGCTGTTGTGATTATCGTCAGGATCTCCTTTATCAAACTCATGTGCTGAAAGCTTTCGGAAAAGGTAATTTGTAATGAGTTGCATGGTATCCATAAAGTCATCATTTAAAAGAATGAAGCAAACCCACAAGTTATTCTTATAACAGTTGCATTTTGCTTTATTAGTATATCTATAATTGGTGGTAAATGTTTCACTGCATGACAGAAAGTAACCCTCTGACTTGTGGGTCATTGGTACAAGATATTTACAGTGTTTTCTGGTTTGTAGAGTTATCTTCCTTTCACAAGGAAGAACATGTTGGTCTGCCCGAGAAAATTGACTGCTTAAATGAGATGGGATTTTGATAGAGTTACAAGTACAGTAAATAATGAACTTTGTACAAATATAGAGAGGGCCATGACACCCTCTCTCTACCTTTATTGAAATTTTTTATTTCAAAATGCACATTTTCATGTATTTGTATAAAATACCAGTAATTTGGAAATATTGGTTGGTCCTGTGGGGAGAGGGGGGATTGTCACTTATCTTGGAACATTTTCGTTGCAGGAATGTGACATGAGCAACGACAGCTGCAAACAAACAGATACACTCAGACAAACGATATTGGTCACAAAAAGAATGTAAACAAACAGACAAACCAAACCAAGATACCACTGAATCATGAATGACGACACAGTTACTACAGACATTGAACTGTCATTTGCTGTGTTCATAGTAAATGGTGTAATTATCTGTATTACATGTACATGCAAATAGCCTTCCCACTTCCTATTGCATCAACTTAGAACAAGTGCTCTGTTAACTGAGGGGAGTTCATGGTCAGTCACCCGAGAAATCCTACAAACTTTCAAATAGGACAGGGAATCAGGATTAGTCTTCTCTGACATTATTTGGACAGTGTTTGTGTTGAGTCTCGTCATCACAGGTTGTCAATATGCAACGCTGAAAAAGATCCAATACAAAACTGAGGAGGGGTCCATATTCAAATCAAATTATCACGGAAAAGAAATGCCAACGAACTTAGAAACAAAATGTCTTTGTAAAGACTTTTGATTCAAAATGTATGCATATGCGACAAAGCAGACTTCCTTTTGAAATTAAATCTATATACTGATCAAGATGAATTCACAAAGAACTCGACCCACCTAAAATGTCCACGGAATCGGAGAACACACCATTATCATTTGCATGTTATATGATGACCCATATTTGGTCTTCAGTTCACTTCAGAATTCTCTGTCTGGGTCGGAACTAGAGGCTTTTCCATCATGTATACCCAAGAGTGTGCACGCGATAATATCTCGTGCAGAAATTTCATATGTTGAGTAAATCATGTGTAGATAGAGATTGATGTTGCCCTATGTTTATATAATCGATTATGTATCATCTTTATTCGAAGATAATCTTGAACTTTATGTGTTACCTATGGCTCATGGGACTGAATCCATTTTTATAGATATTTTTTTTTTGTATTTTTGAAAGGGCTGTTAAACATCAGATAAACACTATAAATAACAAAATTAATCACAGATTAAGCTTCCTGTTAGTGAGCAACTTTAACGATATTGAAAATTTTAATCCGAAGGATGAAATCAAACAAAATTGTTTTTATCTATCTCATTTATCAGGACATATCCAATCAATACTCTACAAATTTAGTGTGAATGTTTTATTGGATTATTGATCAGATAAGTTGATAAATTATATTGCCGTCGACTTCTGATGTTTGATGTTGAATAATATACCTAGTTCTCTGTCAGGATTCGCGAATTTTTCTGTCTGATCCCACAACAGTGTACAACAGGCAAGGACCTACATAGTCCCATGGGTTACATGATTGAAATTATAGGTTGCACCACATTCATTTGATCGGCACAACCTCTGATAATTCAGTATCTACATTCGTCTCTGTGGAGATTTTTTATGGCGTAATGTTGTCTCGGATTGTTTTATTGTCGAGGATGTTCTCCTTATCTTTCTTTTGTTTTGTATTTTTGAAGTTTTTGTAAGTCGGTATATGAAAAATGAGATTCTATATATAGCCTTAGTCTATATAAGAGCCAGTTAAGGACAGAGCTATGCATAGTTAATTCATATGCTGACTGTGAAACGGAGGTTAACACCATAATCATCAAACCTACACAAACCTTTGCCATGCTCAGACCGATCTGAAAATCATCAAGGATAGAACAGAGGAAGAAGATAAGAATATTACAAACTAATGTTATCTATGAGTGGAATGCTGGAAGACCACCTCTTAAATACAAAACAAAATGGAAGTCTCCCAAAAACAAACGTTTCCGTCGTATTTTCAAAATTCTCTGACCTAACACCATGTCAAATGGAAATCTGATATCAAGATCTAATATCAGC
Organism: Pinctada fucata; assembly: GCA_028142955.1. Lineage (NCBI taxonomy): Eukaryota > Metazoa > Mollusca > Bivalvia > Pterioida > Pteriidae > Pinctada > Pinctada fucata. The sequence continues at coordinate 1,583,989 of AP027104.1, forward strand.
CCCATCGTTGAAGTCATTTAGAGACGACATAGCGATGACTGGGATGACCACACCGTCTGCTACTTGAGTGGAAGATGACCGTCTTAAGTTGGCACCGGTTGCCTATTGGTCTCGTTGGTTTGTGTGTGGTCTTTTGTATTTCATGTTTCTTTGGCGTGAGTTGGTCTTCCTTGTCCCTTTTGCATCTCTTTCTGTGAGTGTCTGCTCTGTGTTTTTGCATTGGATGCTTTTGGGTTTAACTGCGGATGCTGCAACCGAGTGTTGTCCTCCTTTCTGGGACATATCGTACATATCAGTCCAATTTCTGTTCCAAGGACAGCTCTTAAATGAACTCCACAGGGAAGGAGAAACACAGCTAGACCAAAAGAAACCCGTAGAAGACAGGCCCATGACAAATTACATGAAAATGCCAAACATGTTTCAGATAGGATGAAGCATCAATGTATCTTCGTCTCTGATGATATTTGGAGAGCGCTCGTCTTGGAGTCACGTCGTTACAGTTTGCTAAAGATAATAACATTTGATGTCTGAATACTTGGAATATGTTCGTTTGGCTTAATACTAAGAACATACATATACCCCTACAGAAATACAAGGTACCTTTAAGCTACATGTTGAACACCGATGTCAATCATAAAGTCATCATTCGTGCTTCTTTGAAGCTGTGTTATTGTCTCCGTCTGTTTGTCCGATTTTCTTTTCTCGTAAGAAAGTTCTGTTTTTTATATGTAAGGCTTTTGATTGTCAACGTTGGATTCGATTCCTGGTCACGTGTTTGACTTTTATGCACTAATGTACTTGCAAGAGAAGTTACATATTTGGCACCATTGCTTGAGGAATATATAAAGAAATAAAGCAAGGATTTTAGGAAGAACAGAAATCATATTTAAAGCTTTGTCCCGGAGACAAGATCATGAATTCCTATGGGGGAACTACTGACAGTGTTTCCCCTCTGATTCCATTATTGACACTTTGTGACTTTGGATATAAAGACGTGACGAGGTCTGCCAAAAGTCGACAGAGTTGGAATAACGGTGTCCTTAATTAGCTGTCTAGTGTTGTATTTATACAGTTATCTTTGCTGTGTCTAGACGTATACGTCAGAACGGTAATAAGACGGTGGCTAATAAAGGGGTGCTTCTAACATTAGTTATTATATTTGAAGATAATTGAGATTAATAATGACATGATTACTATGTAGGTTATTTACAGCGATGAATGATATCACGTGGAATAGGGAAGATTATATAGGTAAAAGGCAAACGCACTATATTTATTACACGGATGTGGAAGCTGCTCATAAATATAGGTATTCTATACACGGATTAAAGAGATTTTTGTTTTGTAATTCAGGAGTTCACAGAAAGAAGGATACAGTAACTGTATGTTGTCGAATCACGTCCGGTAATGATTTTTTATGTGGAAATATTTGTGATCGTAACAGTTATATCAGATAAATAAAAACATCCCAATTCATCATTAATAATGTACAGACAAATAAAATACTGCATATAGGTTTTTTTTCTCTTTCGAAAGTCTGTTTTCGCTTTTTCCTCAAATGCACAGAAATTGTCAATATTACATATATGTTCTATTATAAAATTACAGTGCACCATATGCGCATTTCAACAAGTCATGTCTCATCAGTGATGTTTGAGGCTGAAATAGAGGAAATCTAAATAATATAAAATTATAAAAGAGCAAAAGTCTAAACTTAACCTAAAAATTCTGCCTAAGAACCTGCTAAAGACAGAGTTGTGCCATCAGGGAGATACTAGTCGTTTTGGGAAATAGTGGCGGAAAATACACTAGTTCCGACACACTGTGAAACTAGGCGATTAAATCCTCGGGGATTAAACAATCAGTAAGCAGAGATACCAAACTATTGGTTGTTATTGAGAACAGTTTTAAAAATTAAGTAAAATATCGCCAACGCGGAAGTAATTAGGGAGGCATTAAGACAACCCTTATTCCTTTCGATTTGTGAAATTTGGTTTTGATGCATCATTTCAATTTATTTGTAATGTTTGGATGATTTTGAATTCATCAGATTTGTTTTTTGATCCAAACCATGTCAGTATTACGTGTAAATATGAATAGGTCAGGACGGTCACAGAATCTGAGGACAACTTATTCACCTCTGAATCACGACATTACGGTTCAATCAAGGCTATCTTGACCATCTAAAGCGTTATGTGACAATACACTAGGTGTAATCTATCCGTCACGGTGACAAGTTTCGAGTGATAAAAACTATTGATATTCACACTTTGTAGATGAAGTGGTGACTCGGATTACTGCTTTTTTATTTGTTTTGCAAAAATAAGAATTATCTTGATCAGACATAATTCATTTGTATAACATGAGTATAATGCAGTCCTACGACCATAAATTGAATACAAAGCAAGAAACTTTAGCACAAAGCGCATTAAGTCAAATTTCATTTTGATAAATTTCCATAACAAGCAAAAACTGATCACCTTGTCAAGACTAAAATATTCTCTCTCGAAGAAAAAATGCACCAATCCACTCTTTTTGAGTGAAACAAATTATCATAAGCATTAACACCAAAACATACCCCGAGTGTAGCAAGCAGGGTATTTTCACCCTCTCCAAGCACCTGATCTAATCTGCTATCGCCCTTTTGCAGAATGTTTTAATTGTTTTGTTTAGTGTAACAGTTGCATTTTTGCATTGATATGTATGACCATCGATTATGAATGATTCTGATTTTAAGGTTGGCTTTTACTCTTAGCAAGTGTCACTGCTAGTGGACCAGGGATTTTCGCCAGTATCTTCTCTGTCTCATTCGAACGCATTCGAATTGTTCACAAAATTTTTAGAAAATTCTGAAAAGTGGGTCCTGTAGCATCATATCCCCGAACCAATCCTGCTACACCTTTCGGTATTTTTGAACATACCTTTCATAGTATTTGACCATATTTCATTGTTTAGATTGAGGATCACTGACATGCTGCAAATTTATCTGTTCTTAAATGATGCTATCAATTTGAAGACGTGTAACTCAATAATCCAAATATATATATATTTCTTAAATCAATTGGGGTTTCGACAATATTCTCTTGATTTTCATACACCTATAGAGTGAGATACCTCATTTATTGGGCCCCCTGCTGTTTTGTTTTGGTGGTCATGTTATATCATGGAGGCTAATTATATATAACAATTGTGCGTTCTTCGAGACCAGACAAGTGTTTTGTGTTCCTCATCCCTTTTGCGTCTCTTGCTGTGACTGTCTGCTCTGTGTTTAATGCGGCTTATGAAACGCACTTTGGCTGGAAGCATCTTTGATGAGAATTTAATATTCGAAGCACGTGTCTGGTGCATAATAAATTGGTTTGAAATTTTCTTCAAGAAGGTAAAGAGCTGGAACCCTTCCGCATTATTTGCATGGGGCGCTTTGCTTTTGATGCTGCCACCGAGTCTTGTAGGAGAACCCCTCCTTTCTTTCACATATATGAAACATATATCATTATAGGGAATCCAAATCCTTTTCTGCAGAATGAAAGGAAACTATAATGTCTCATATAACACGGTAATATACCTTAAAATTGATTTCGAGAATATCCTACATGCTTTTACCATCTCTATGCATCAATAAGTGCTAATCAACTAATATTGAAAAGATTATAGCTATGCACGTAGACTTTTACATAATTATAGAGACAGAAATGCACATTCTGAGACTAACTCCGCAATAGGTACTTCACAAACAGTTTAAGCTTATCAGATTATATTCCGAGTGTTCTAATGGATATATGTCACGATCATCATGAATTTATCAAAAGACATTGAACACAAAGGTATTGGATCGCTTCTTGATTCTTGGAAATTCAGTGAATTATTCCCAAATGGAAATCGACACGGCAGATAAGACCTCTGGTGAATTGTAAGAGTGTTCGAACAAACTCTAACTGACCGTGTTTTTTTATTTCTTGAAAGAATGTCTGAATCATTCATAAAATGTTCTTTCAACATATTTTGTTCATTATTAATTCATGGTACTATGTTCACAAAGTTTTCCTTTTAAAAAAAGAAAAAACTTTATTTATTTTACAACGTTTAACAAACAAGTTACACAACTTATATTAATGTCTCACGTTGGCTCAGATCTTGGCATGAGGGGGTCCAAGGAGCAGGAGGAAACCGGAGTACCCGGAGAAAAGCCCCCTGCAGAGGCCTGGTCGGGGGACCACCTACCCTCCCACATAAAAAGAAGGGAGGAGATCTCCAACAAGACCCCGTTGCAGCATCAACAGTAAAACACCAAAACACCCGATGCAAAAACACAAAAGACGAGTACAGCATGAGACGGAAAAGAGACACACGACATGTAAACATCAAACACAAAAGACTACACATAAACTGACGAGACCAATGGATAACCGGTGCCGACTTTGGACGGCCATCTGTCACGCAAGTAGCAAATGGTGTGGTTATCCTGGATTACGTGCGCACAACCCTCTCACTTCTCCAATTACCCAGAGGTCTCGAAGAACGTACAATTGTGGTGTAAAACAACCTCCTCACTGTAAGATGACATCACACAAACAAGACCGTGAAACGCAGAGGCCCCATAGACACAGATGAATATGTAAATGGATATAAAAAGAGGGCATGCGTAATACAGTCCGTGCTCTGCCGGCTGTAGCGAGCTCATGTATGTAATCACCCGAGGAGTCCGACTGACATTCAGAGAGGACAGGTGGTCGGGGCCCTGTCTTCTCTAAAGAGGTTTGGACAGGGCCCGTCATGGAGTTCCGTCGTCACAGTCAGTCAGAGTGCAAGTCTCAAGGATGCGCTTGTACAAGACTGTAGATTGGTCAAGTACCAAGCCTAGTGTCCGTCTGGTGACATTAGGATCATACCCACGGTATAAAAGGCGTTTGATGATTCTGACGCATTTTCGATGGTTATGCTGCCTACCTTTGATCCTTTTTATTTTGTTTATCATATCACCATAAAAGACAGGTTGTGTAATACCCATAGTAATGTACTCTGTTGCATGTATAGATCCGAATTTTAAAAGAAGTTGACTGTAATTTTTGTAAAATTTCCAGAAAGTCTTAATTAGTTTATGAAAGCGGAAACCTTGACCTAAAAGTTTTTTGGTAATTTGTAAATTTCTACTGTGAAAATCCAAAATATCAGTACATGCTCTAGCGTACCGGATGAGCTGTGATATGTAAATGCCGTATGACGGTAATCTTGGAACATCACTGTCAAGCCAAGGGAAATTTACAATGTTGAATCCAAAATCATCCCTTTTGTCATATACACTTGTATGAATCTTTCCGTTTACAATTTTGATATTTAGGTCCAAAAAGGGTGTTTCTGTATTTGAAAGGTATGCCTTGTTAAGGGTTAATTCTTTTGGATAAATTTCATTCTTATATAATTCAAAAGCAGGATTGTCAATGGTTAGAATATCATCCAGATACCTAGAAGTATTATTGAAACATTTCAGCTCATCAAATTTTCTTTGCTTTTGAAGATTTTGGATAAATTCTTTTTCATAAGTGTATAAAAATAAATCTGCAACAAGAGGCGCACAGTTAGTACCCATAGGAATTCCTACAACCTGCTTATATAGATCCTCACCAAATCTAACATAAATATTGTCCAAGAGGAAGGACAAGGCATTACACAGGTCACTACATGTCCATGATTTGTATGATTTGTAGTCTGTCGAGGAAAAGAAACCCTTCGATTCAGATGTACAAATGTAAGTTTTTTGCTCTCGATCAAAACACCATTTAATGAGATTAGATAATCGATCATTAATTTTGTCATGAGGAAGTGTGGTGTACATATTAGAGAAGTCGTATGAAGAAATCGTATTGGCTTGGAAATTTCCAGATTTCATTTTTTCAATCACATCCCCTGAATTCTTAATAGACCAAAATAAATTTACATCGTTCCTGTTTAGAACCGTTTCACAATATCTAGTTATGTGTTCTTTAATAGCAGTAAGTGCTGACGTCAGATTTCTAGACAAAATTGTAGTGGAGCAATTACTAGAATTAGCAATAAATCGAAATTTGTAAGGAGACTTGTGCAGTTTCGGTATGCACTATAGTGTTGGGAGATCCAATTTAGAAATAGAGATATTGAATGAAGACAGTTCACTGTTATGCTTGCCTAAAATGTTAGATGCACTTTCATTGCTTTTGATATATGTATTTGTAGACGAAAGTTCCGAAATCAAAGTTGATATGTAGTAACGTTTTCAAATGATAATGGTGTTGTTGGCTGCTTTATCAGCTGGTGCAAAGACATATTTTTCATGTAATTTACTTAGTTTGGATTTGAAATATCTCTCTGATTTGGAACGTGGATTTTGAAAAAGATTAGGGTTTTTATAAGACCCCTTCGCCGAATCTGAGATTCGAACCCGGGACCTTAGAGGTGAGAAGCGAGCGCGCTTCCACTGCGCTAACCCAGCCAAAGTTTTCCAAGTTTTCCTTATATGTTTTAAGAGCAGGTATCTGACTACAAACGTTTGACAGAATTGATTATTTGTATATAAAAAGAGTTGGAATATTGAAAAGTTAATTTGAACATCGGCATATATCTGATAAAAAGCTGAAATTTGAAGTCCTGATGTCATGTCAATTGAAAGCTGATCGTTTTAACATCAAAGGATAGTGATAATGTTTGATGTAGGATAATTTTTCCTTTAAATATTATAGATAATATCAACCAAATTTTTCAGTACCACATTTTAAGACAAAAATAATAAATAGGATGTAAATGTGTAATAATATTGTGCGCATGCGCTTTCCCCCCTTATTTCCATCTACCAGACAATCCCGTTTCTCTCCAGACAGCCTCTCGTCGTAATTTGTAGAACATAAAAATTAATGAAATTTATCAACAATTCTCCAAGGACACGGCTTCCATAATTCTCACTACGGAATGGTTGTATGGACAGTTAGAAGGATATTCCCTTCTACTTCCAAGGGAATGATCTACAAAAAATTAGCCCATCAGTAGATTTACTCCACATACCGTGTTCAATGTGGCTGAACTGAAATGAACTCTTTGTTACCCAATTTTGTATTACAATGTATCATTTGTGAATAACACATAGACGGATGCAGGCCGGAATACAGGTATTACATGTTGCATAAAGGGGGAGGGAACGTTTAAGTAGCCTTGTGATTTAAAATTTGTGAGTTCTTTTAATTCAAAGGTTTAATTCATGGGTTGATGTGTTTGCCATCAGTTTAAAAAAGAAATACGAATTTTTAGAAAATAAATAGTATGAAGCTCGATCTCTTTCCATGATCAAAATTATCCATGACTAATCAGTCTGTGTGACCAGAGAGCTACCAAAGCATGTAAGTAAAATGAAGGTATTATACAAGATACAAATTAGCATGACTTTTGATAAAGGAAATTTAGAAATTATACTGTGCAAACCTCTGGTATGTGGTTACATAATAAACATTCAATTTGTTGTGTACTTTTGAGAGACTGACGTCCGACATTTTTTTTGTACGATACAGTTTAGATAGAAAACACTATTAAATCTCTTTGTCCATAATACTGAAAGATGGAATAAAAACACAATTTTGATCCATTCACCGGTTTTGACCGATTCGGCACGATGGCGGATGTTGCTAGCAAACAGGAGATGCTTACTCTCCCAAGTACCCGATTTCATCTCCATTGAGGGTTTACTTATGCTCCTTTGCTGAATGCTGAGTTGGGGTTTTTTTATATAATTTAGTATTTTTGAAGACTGTGTATGCTGATCACTGATTTATGACTTTTTATTCAGATTTTGGGTTTTGACTTTTTACTCACTGATTTTGAAGATAATAATAATTATTGCTTTGAAAATACCATCAGGGTGACTAACATACAAATATGTACTTTTACATTATCAAGCTTTTCTATAATGGACTGTATGAAGATATGTCAATAATTGACGAACTCCTGCCAATCAATGTCTGACAATTCATTTAATCCCTTTCGTCCCAGATCATATTGTGATGGAAATGCTACATGAACTTTTTACCTATTGGATTCTCTCCCTCAATTGAAATATAGAATTAACGAATATGAATGGCTTACCAATAGATATCGGCCATTGCAGCTTAATTCTATTCCATTTTCTGAAAGCCCCTACATGATCCATGACAGGCTGATAATTCAGGATGGGAATACATACCAACTTTCAAATGGGTCAGAGATGGAGAAAATGAGTCCTAAAGCATTTCATTTCTCTAATAAATTCATACTCTGATAAGGATCTAGGCCCGTTAAACGTCCGACAATTCGGAACAAAGGTCTCTAAATTTCTACAATTCTTCTTCTGGAACGAACTAATGATATTCATGTAAGAAAGATGTGGACTTCAATTAATACAATAGAAAGGATTTCTTTTGATCGTGTTCTCTGAAGCTGAAAATCCTATTATCCAAAACGTGTCTTCATCTTACATTCACCGCTTTATCCCAATTTCGTAATATAAAAGGAGATTTCTCGTCTTCAAGCTGTATAATGATTCTTTTGACAAAGGAAATAAATTGCAGACACGGTAGTGATTATTTTTGCTCTTTTGGTTTTGATCATGAATTGCAAGGCGAAGCTCTTTTTTACGACATATTGACCAATCATCATAAACAAAGAATCCTATTATTGAGTCCTTTTGTGCCAGAAATCATAACTTGACGATGAACAGAAACATCCTAATTAACTTTATGTGTTTTTTTTCATTTCGTTTTCTTGATCAAAATAGATAGAGAAAAACCGATGCAATATGAAAAGGTCCAACTTTTGGCAAGGGCAAGCCCAAAGGTCAAGGAGACGGATAGATAGGTTAAGGTAAATCATGTTAAACGTCTTTCAATTCAATAGCATCATTTAAAACATGTTTCATGTCACAGTGAAACATATAAAATTTAAAGCATATTTCATGTCACAGTGAAACATATAAAATTATCATGAAATACATTCAAATTATATAAAGACGTTTAATGTGAAACATTAATAATAAAAAAAGATAATGAATAAATAGAAAATGATAATTATTCAAATCATATAACTACGAAATTTCTAAATTTTCATTAGAAAACGAGTGGTTCAGTGAGTAAAATTCAAGCAGAAAACCCGAAATCAGAATCCAAAAATCACAATCAGTGTGTATACAAAACCACAAAAATACAAAACCACACCAAACAAGCACAACAATTTACAATTATGCAAAGTAGTATCACCCATTGAGATGATGTCAGGCGCCCGAGGAGAATAACCATCACCTGCTGGCTTATTAGATTAAAACCATAAAAAGACTAGTACAAACTGATGTGCAGGAAATAATTCTTTACTTCAAAATACTCAAGTATTTATACTAATGTTTATTACTAGGCTTTAACGATCTAAAATGAAACGGACTGTTTTAAAACCAAAACAGCTTACTTCTAGTTGAGTCATTCATTTGAGATTTTCATTGTTGAAAGCAATATTTTCACTCCATATGTCAATAGTCTTTTCAACCGGAAATATTTGTTCCAACACTTTAATTTTGAAAAATGTTCACATATCAGTGTCAAAGGGAAGTGCAATAAATAGCATACACGCGTTTTAAAGGAACGACTAAGACGCTACATTAAAATCGATACTTAGCATTCAAATAGTTTGCTATTTGATATGAAAACCTCATATCAGACTACAAGGCAGACCTAACCTGCAAAAGATGAAGTCAAAATATCAAAATCGTGGCCGAGAAGCAATCGTATTATATCAACCTTTATGCCACGATGTGGCAAAAAGAAATAGGAAGATGAAAATCAACAAAGACATCGTCATTGTCCATTGGTCTCGTTGGTTTATGTGTAGTCCTTTGTGTTTGATGGTTCTGTGTTGTGCGTTGATGTTCCTTGTCCCTTTTGCGTCTCTTTCTTTGCGTGTCTGCTTTGTGTTTTTGCATTGGGTGTTATAGGGTTTTGCTGTTGGTGCTGCGACCTGGTGTTGTGGAGATCCCCTCCTTTGTTTCATCTGAAAATTCAGCTCGACTGAAACATTCTCATTGCATTTGTACAAAATTGCCCTCGAAGCAGCATGTGCTTGAATTCAGCTTCAAGAAATATCGCAACTTGCATGTTTCACATTTAGAGTTTCAAATTCCGTTACTTTGTTATGTTACAATTACTGTTTATTTCATTTCAACCAATTGTTATCATGTGTCAAAAATTATAACAGCTCTCCCGGCACAGAGTCGGATCACCCTTTTATGATTGACATTACGATATTTTTTCGATATGAAAGAGGCAATAACAATTTAACCTCTTCCACATATTAATCCATATTTCCCTTTGATATCCTTTTTATGAATGCATAATATGTCAATATAGGATCAAGCAAGCTTAGTATTAAATAATATTGACAATTTAGGCCTATCTATATGATGCCTTGCCGTGCCTTCACAAAGGATAAACGTCGTCCTGGTAATTGAATGAGAGACAATTTGTCAACCCTCTGGTCCGGTCCTCGTCTGCGAATAACCAACATGGCCGTCAGTAATTCAATATTATGGCAATCGTCGTAGACAAATTACCGTTTTTGTGAGAATTGCCAGATTCGGAAGCAGGCGCTGTACATTTTATTGTAAGGGATAATGCATCGACAGACACGACGTGCTTTAATCTAATTTAATACTGACATGTATGTATTCATCCAAAAAAACAAAATGCATCAGTTACGAATTATGCAGTATACATGTGTAGAAATCAAATTTTAGCTTGCAGATGGAATGCAGCAATGTCACCAGAAGTCGGCTACGAATCCACATAGGTTTCTCTCTTTTTAAGTATTATTATTCATATTGATATCATTGGTTTATGGTAGTCTTTTGAAAATTAATGTTTTATGTCGTTCTAGGTATACTTGTCCCTTTTGCGTTTCTTGCTACTGAAAAATATTTTGGCGGCTCCTCAAAATCACTTTGACTGGAAGCATAACTAATGAGGATTTGATATCCGAAACACGTGTCTGGTGCACGAAAATTAGTTTGAAATATTCTTCAAGAGGGTATAGAGTTGGAACACTTCCGTATTATTGATGTGTTTCCCTACTCCGTGTTTTTGCATAGCGGTGTTTTGCAGTTGGCTCTGCAATCGACTCTTGATGAAAATCCCCTCCTTTGTTTCATATTTCATGTTGTATTTGCTTAGTTTGTGTCTTAGTTGAAATTCCTCTTCGTCTTGTTGTTGCTGGATGTTTGTTGATGATATCGATGTTTAATAGTCTGCTCTATTGTGAGTGCTGTTGAGATTATCGTCAGGATCTTCTTTAACTCATTATTGTTTTACGTTATTTAGACTGGTTACAACCCTGTAATTGTGTATGGGTTAAGCTGCTGTTCTCCTAGAGTGGTTACAACCCTATGATAGTGTGAGTCTAGTTGTTGTTCTCCTAGAGTGGTTGCAACCCTGTGATAGTGTGAGTCTGGTTGCTGTTCTCCTAGAGTGGTTACAACCCTATGATAGTGTGAGTTTAGTTGCTGTTCTCCTAGACTGGTGACAACCCTATGATAGTGTGAGTTTAGTTGCTGTTCTTCTAGACTGGTGACAACCCTATGATAGTGTGAGTTAAGTTGCTGTTCTCCTAGACTGGTGACAACCCTGTGATAGTGTGAGTTTAGTTGCTGTTCTCCTAGACTGGTTGCAACCCTGTGATAGTGTGAGTCTAGTTGCTGTTCTCCTAGACTGGTTACAACCCTATGATAGTTTGAGGTTAGTTGCTGTTCTCCAAGAGTGGATACAACTCTGTGATAGTGTGAGTTTAGTTGCTGTTCTCCTAGAGTGGTAACATCCCTGTGATGGTGTGAGTTTAGCTGCTGTTCTCCTAGACTGGTTACAACCCTGTAATTGTGTAAGAGTTTAGTTGCTGTTCTCCTAGAGTGGTAACAACCCTGTGATAGTGTGAGTTTAGCTGCTGTTCTCCTAGAGTGGATACAACCCTGTAATTGTGTAAGAGTTTAGTTGCTGTTCTCCTAGAGTGGTAACAACCCTGTGATAGTGTGAGTTTAGCTGCTGTTCTCCTAGACTGTTTACAACCCTATGATATTGGGAGTTTAGTTGCTGTTCTCCTAGAGTGGTTACAACCCTGTGATAGTCTGAGTTTAGTTGCTGTTCTCCTAGTCTGGTTACAATCCTGTGATATCGTATGAGTTTCGCTGCTGCTCTTCTAGAGTGAACTTTTTCTCCATTGAATCTGATACGATTCCAAAGGTGTAGAATGGCAGAAGGAGATATATATTCCTTTACTCAAAAGAACAACGATAAAGAAAGGAAACTCTTCAACGACACTTAGCTAGAATGACCATTCATGCAGAAAGAAACATGTACTAAATCGTCTTTTGAAGCAAAAGTTTTCTTTATTTGGAGCGTTTCTATTTCAAAACCTATTCCGATGGTGCAGTTAATAGGTGTAACATATCTTAAACTGTTCTGTTTGAAAGCCTTCGCATGAACAATGGTACAATGAACGCCAAATCACATAGAAACATCGGACATAAATGACTACACATAAAGCAACAAGACAAATGGGCAATCTGTGCCGACTAAGGACGGCCATCTGTCACGTCAGTAGCAGACGGTGTGGTTATCCATGATTACTTGCGCACAACCCTCCCTCTGTTCCAATTACCCAGAGGTCTCGAAGAACGTACAATGTTTTGTAAAACAACAAAGTTATTTCTTTCTAAATTTGATATTACACAAAAGTAAAATAAGGAGCAGAAAGGTTCTTGGGCCTTATTTTGCCTGACCCTTCCCAATCGGCTCACAAATGCTTTCATCTATATTGCTTTGTTCAACAAAGTTGTCCTGTATATCCAACTCCCCAAAATGTTTATTGGGCTTTGATGTCCACTAACACAATCTATGTATGTAATTTCCTCGCTCATTCTAGGTTGAATTGTCACAAATGATGAGCAGACAGAAAAAAGTCATTTCCTTGCAGTGAATCGTGGAAATAGGAATGAGATAGATGTTGTTCAGTTTGTATGGCTCCCTCGAGGACCAGTCCGTCACGCTGTATGGAATGTAATAGATCCTTATCTAGATATCCGTGCGACTTCTCTTTAGTTCAACTACATACAAACTCATCGATTTAGTAAAGAAATGCACGTTTTATAAGGTCTCTGTCTATACGATATAACAGTCGAACACTCGTAACAATTTTTACCTTAAAATTTCTACAAACGTATGAATACAGCGATGCTGGACATATTTTTTTAATAATTTTTTAGAATACTGAAAATTTCATCGGAGGACAATATTCTGGCCTAGATATATAATAAAACATTGAAATTTCACCATTGTGCGTTTGATTTTCCTTATTTGACCACATTTTAGAAGCTAGCATAAAGACATGGCTCGACAAAAGGAGAGCACCTGGTCCCCCCCCCCCCTGGTTTGGTAGGGGTCCGTCGATGCTCAATTTTGTGCTATATTGTGAGTGCTGTTGAGATTATCGTCAGGATTTTCTTTAACTTATTGTCTTTTCTTATTACTTTCTTCCATAACTAGAGGGTGTCTCCAACAGGACCCGGTTGCAGCAAAACACCAATACAGTCGGATAAGAAAACATAGAGGGGCCAAGCATGAATGACACGAAAAGGAACAAGATAGAAATTAAACTTAAAACATCAAAGACGTCATCGAAACAATTAAAAGACAATATATTAGGACTGGATGGAAGATGCTTTCTATGCTTTCTTCTTGTTTGTAGCGACGTTAAGATAGCTTTTTACAAAGCCTCTCTGTTTGAAACTCATTTTGTCCTCAAGACGATGTCATTGCGATTGTTCAAAAAAGGTTACCTGGGATAGAATCTTATATCATTTAACATTACTAATTTCCTTTTCTTGATTAATCTTCTCCTGCTAATGGAGTTTTTATTTCCCAGCTCATACGGTACGCCAGGACGTTTCATATATGAAGATTTCATTGTTAGAGCCATACGTCTTCCAAGTAAGCTACTTGTTCAGGGTTATATTACACAACGGATGAAATAATCTTTGAGGAAGTTCTTTGGCCGCTAAGGGGATATAATAAAAGCATATCAGATCCCCCAGAATGATAAGTGACATTCTGGATTGCGATTGAATGGCTGTCACCATCATCGAACAAGAAATATTTACCTGATATGTACATCAATATGTACATCGAGACAATCACCGAATTTGACAAGTTTTCATGTAGCTGTTGCGACGGATGTTGCATGCATTCAGAAGACGCTCTCTCTCTCGGGCACCTAGTCTCACTTCGGAATGTTATTCACTCCAAGGGTCACAACCCTTCCAATGGAAATTCTAATGATTCTGCTTTGCCTTCTCGACCTTGAGACTGAATAAGTAATAGGTACTTCTTTAATGTTATCATGTATATGATTTTTGCAATAGACTATTATGGAAATCTTACCAAGCGCTTCAAAATATATAATGCAAACATCAAATAAATCATTTCTTTTCCTTCAATTGTTCAACGATGTTTTCTTTAAATTCCGAGATGGAATCTTGAAATCCTTCAGTATTTATATACTTGTCTGGAATATTGTGTTTTTTAATTCTTCATATCAGAGCAATTAATTTCTCCTCAATCATTGTAAATGCCTATTACGACTCACGCCTATTCTACGATTATCCCATTTTTTAGGTACTTCTTTGATGTTTATCCGTTCAGGTGAAAGGTTAATCAGATACGAAGAAAGACATTTATCTGACCGCTTACAATCGATCCCGTCAAACTCTCTGAATGGCTTCAGTTGTTACACATTCAAACGCACGTTCTGTTACCTACTATATAACAACAATTTATCGAACACTTAATTTCTTTTCTATTTGAAATATCATAATTCATAAAGATATTGAGAGTATTAAGTTTAATACATATCGACGGGCCCACATCTCTTCCTATTTTTCCTAGCCTTTGGGATGATGGAATAGTGCATAGCAATACCCCTGTGGGTTTCTAGGAGACTGGATCGTATTAAACGCGATATCAGGTGAGTGATTGAAATTCCGGAGCTCCATGTACATATTTGTAAATAATCTGCTCTTCTATAAATTGAAGGGATAGTCCCAGTTGCAATATAAATGTTTGAATGATAACATGGAGTGTGAGGCGTTTGTAGACTATAGTTTTATTTATATTTTTAAGATCTATGAGAAGATATACATTGAGAAATAATTTCTTGAAGCATTCATCAGAATTGCACTTCAGATAAACAATTGAAGAATTCTAAAAACTGAATTTAGAAGAAACGTTCTGATCAGTTCGAAAATGTTTGAATAAAGAATTCGAAAGCATACCAAAGTAGACTGACTTACTTGTAAAGTTTTAATGAAATTGTTCTTCTCCCTATGACTAGTATGTTTTAATTATCAATGAGACACATTCGCCTTGAATACATCTATAAAGTGAGTATACTCTATAATTGTCAATATTGAAATATATGTTCTATAGTACCAATTTTATTATACTAGACACGTGTTTTTGATATTGAATCCTCGTCAGTAGTACTTCATGTCAAACAGTTTAAATAGAGCCAAACTGAGTTTTCCTGGCGCAATCTACGATATAGACCTTATAATTTCCTCTTGCCAAAATGAGCGGCTCCAAATTTTGTGTAGGGTTTATTCAGAAGCGTATTTAAGTGAAAAATATGGCCAAAAATCGTTGGAGGGTAGGCATAAAGAGCTTAATTCTAAACATGACAGAAAAAAATATACCCAAACCCCAGCTAAGGACAGAGCTATATAATGAGGGAGATACCCCTTAGTTTCAGAAATTTAGGTCTTATTTGATGACAGGAAATTTAGAATATATATTTCAATGCAGTGCATAGATACTAAAACTAGGTGAGCGATATCCTCGGGGACTTACAGTCCACCAACAGCGATACCAGCCTAGTGGTTGAAATTGTCAATATTGAATTATATGTTGTATAGTACCAATTTTATTGTACTAGACACGTGTTTCGGATATTGAATCCTCGTCAGTAGTACTTCATGTCAAACAGTTTAAATAAAGCCAAACTGACATATTGGAATAAGAGCTTGAAGTTTGAATATGCTCGGCTCAAAGTACGATTAATCTAATTTCAACATCTTACAATCGTTTTTATCGATAGTGTGAAAAGTGTGCAATATATTTTGGGGTAAATACTGGTCATCTTCTTTTTGTACGAGTTCTGTTTGTTTGTCCTCTTGGTTTGAGTTTTCTTGTTCGTCCCACTCCTTACATCTAATTAGAAAATGAACACTGCATCGAAAAATGGTCTCTCCCACCTTCTCTTTTTTTTCAAAGAAATCCATAACGAGTTTTTCGAACACTCGGAAACGAAATTCATGCTTATGAACTGTTAAATGTTATATTTAAGTAGCTACTTGAAGACATGATCATTAGTGCTTTTAAAATATATTCGATATTCTTAGTCTTTCCTGAAAACCAGGATACTCTTGTCTCCTGCAATAGCAGGACATATTTTCGTTTGTCAAATTGATGAAAATGAAAAGACATTCAGTAAAAAAAAATAATATTAAAATTATTTTTGTAGTCTTACATAGCCATGCCTTCTTTTGGAAATAGATAAGAAAATTTCAGCTGTTTAATCTTCAATGCCTTCTTCTGAACGACTGATAACAGCACAAGATGTAAATACACGACTTAGAAAGTTTGAAACATATGTCATTCGAGGAATCAACACGAATCTTAATTTAATTCCGTTTTCAAATTACAATTCCATAGCTACGCTTCACACCAGACAGGATTGATTAAAAACCTTTGTAGCTTTGATTAGCAATCAGGATTCCGAGTAAAAATTCACTGAAAAACCCTTGGACACAGGTGTCTTTTTCTGATTATACTACTATTCCCAGTTGGAGATTGTTATTCAATAGGTTATTGAATATCTGCCAGATAAGGAGAAAAAAAACCAATTGAGCTCTCTTAATGTTTTGTACCGTGAATATGTTCCTTCTGTCACCAGTCGGACACTTGACTAGGACAAATCTACAGCCTTGTACTAGTGCATTCTTAAGAATTTCACTCTGACTGACTGTGACCAAAGGACTTCATGTGAGGTCATTTCAAAAAATCTTTAAAGAAGATATGGCCCCGACCACCTGTCCTCTCTAAATCTCAGTCGGACTCGTCGGGTGATAACATGCATGAGCTCGCTAGAGCAGGCATAGCACGGACTGTATTTCGTACGCCTTCTGCTTTAAAATATCCATTTACATATCCATCTTTGTGTTTCTTGGGCCCCTGCGTTATGCTGTTTGTGTGCTCATCTTTCAATGAGAAGGTTATTTTACATCACAATTGAACGTTCTTCGAGACCTCTGGGTAATCGGAAAAGTGGGAGGGTTATGTGCACGTAATCCGGATAAACACACTACTAACGTGGCAGATAGCCGTCCTAAGTCGACATCGGTTGACTATTGGTCTCGTTGGTTTATGTGTAGTCTTTTACGTTTGATGTCTCTATGTGATTTGGCGTTTCTCGTTCCCTTTGCGTCTCTTTCTGTGCGTGTCTGCTCTGCGATGTTTTAGCATTGGGTGTTTTGGGGTTTTTCTGAGGGTGCTGCAACAGATTGTTGTCTGAGAGATCCCCTCCTTTCTTCTATAGCTATATATATCAATAGTGATGAAATATTGAAATAGTTCTGGAACATTATCAGTAATTATTAATGCATGATTCGAAAATTTGCGACTGATGTTCAGGCATATATTAATATTGATATGGCAATTTCTTGTCAAGGAAGTTGCACTCTAGAACAAACCAAATACAAAATCTTACAGACTATGCAAAACAGCACTTCTGCAGCAGTTTTCATTTCAAACTGTTGAATTATTGAGAAATCTTTGCATTACAAATATGGATAATGACCATATCCCTGTATACAGCACAGAATCGATATTTCAGAAAATCAGAAACCGAGCATAACAATTTTGGAATGGGATTTATTAATAAACAACATTGTTTACCAACCGGTACAATGAGATGTCACATACCTTAGGGTAAGTCCATTGTATCAATAAGATATAATTTAGGTATGATATCAAATACTAATAAGCTTAACTTAAAAACTGAGAATTGGTGTTTGCTTCTGCAAGGCATATTGATATTTGAATATAACTTAAGCAAGAGATGATGAACTGTTGCTATTAAGAAGAAAGTGTGATATTGAAATTGCCATGTGTTTGATGAAGAAAGGCGTTGAATTTAGAATTATTATCCTTAATTCTAATTTTGTAGAATCAGAACAAAGCAGAAAACTATGATTTTGCTTTCTGTCGTTCACTTGCATTTTAACTTCCGAGATTTAATGGTGCTAAATCAATCTTAAAATGTTGTTTTCTAAATTTCAAAAGCATAATCTAATATTATGAACGTGGGATATAAAATGAGTATTAATCATGTATCTTTGTCCATGACATTGAGTAAATCAACGTCCCAAGAGTAGACATGGTAGATAATAGATCTGTAAGGAGTTAGATACAATTGGTTTTCATGGGAATGCCAACAATATTCAATGCAACTCAACAAGAGGGAAGCCTATCCCCATCAGAATACATATTTTAGTCAGATCATTCCAGCATAAATGTATTTTACGGGGATATGATAAAAGCATATCAGATCCCCCTTTTCAGAATGATCAGTGACATTCTGTATTGTGATTTAATGTCTGTCATCATCACCAAACAGGACATACTTACCTGATATGTACATCAATATGTACATCAAGACAATTGCCAAATTTGACAAGTTTCCATATAGCTTTTGCGACTGGAGTTGCATGCAATCAGGAGACGCTGACTCTCCCCGGGCACCTGGTCTCACTTCGAAATGTCATTCATTCATTCATTCATTCATTTATTCATTCATTCATTCATTCATTCATTCATTCATTCCAAGGTTCGCAACTTTTCCATTGGGGATTCTTAAGATATTGTCTTGCTTTCTCGACTTTGAGACTGAATAACTGATATAGATACCTCTTTGATGTTAATTATCATGCTTACAAATAATGAACAGATATATCGTATATGCTGTTCAACTTTTTTAAATATTGAAGCATTATGAATTTAATCTTTTTTAATCAATTTATCTTAGGATGCAAAACCAAAGAAAAGTTAACTTATAATTATTCGAACAAGTTCGTTGTCGATGGATTTTCAATCCTCTTAAACAAGGAAAATGCACCGACAAAGTTAAGAAAGGAAATCGATTCAGGAGAATGCTTTGTATGATTTCTTTTTGACAAGATGATGTATGTAAAAGCAAACCAGAATTATGTTAGACTATTGTGTAATACGAATGTTGAAACAAAATACCAATTTGATTGGCGCGTTGTTGAGAGCAAGGCCGTTTGTCATTGCTTTATGATACTTATCTAATTGGGCTACGATAAAGACGTACTCTTCTAAACATTTCATGTGTTATAGAAAGACATGAACTGTTTGTGATATAAGTTAACTATTAGCCATAATAATCCATATCCTTGCGTAAGGTAGTAATTTTGAAAAATATTTCCTTGCAGCTAGGGAAGCGCTTACAATTACTGAAGAAACGAAAAATATTGATCATATCACGGTATAAATACTATTCAGACAAACAAACTGTGATGGAAAATGCCAATGAAGACTCATCCGACTGATCGCCACAAATGCAAATAAAATGAACTGGCAATTTATATCTCAAATGAGCTGGCAATTAATATCTATAATAATTTTTACATTCCTACGTTTGTCAGTGATCAAAAGTTTTCAACAAACACGGATTCATGCATTTGTCGTATAAATATACAGAGATTCTTTCTTCCGGGTATGTTTCGGAAAACGTCAAATGTATGAGTACTCACTTCTTTGACAAAAAGGTTAACAGAGAAAGAAATACCATTGAAAATTGAATTCATATCTGGCCCATAATGCAAATTTATCTGTACTTAAGGAGGAATTGAACACCAAGATGGCGGCGTCATTAACTGTTACCTCTTTTTCAAGAAAAAATACAGTCTTAATTTCCTTAAAAGATTTCGACGGATGTTGCATGCAAGCAGGAGAAGCTGACTCTTCCTGGGCACCTGGTCTCACTCCCATATCGGGAGTTCGCTTTTTTTCATATGGTGGAGGTTTTTGTTTGTTTGCTTTGGTTCCTGTTTTATCCTGATTTTGAATGCCTTCGTTTTCCGATTTTCTGATTTATCGATTTTGTGCTGTATACAGGGATATGGTCATTATCCATATTTGTCATGTATGAAAATAACCCCCCTTTTCCTTTTTTACATAACATAAAAAGTCACGACAAATCAAAAATATAAAATTTTCATTAAAAGTTAATACCAAACCACTGAACAATTAAAATGTGACAAATATGCAGTAAACGAGTGCACAAAATCACACATTGATAGAGTTATTAAAAAAAAGTTAAAAAATGAGCATTTCTGACAAAGTCTGAAGAGACGTCAAAAATTTGACTTCGGAGTGGAACCAAAAATAACAACACTTCTCAAGACATCTCTCTAGATTACACTGATGCTTTCAGTTTGTCGATACGTGTTTCCGTTCTGAAGAAGAAGTTTGTCAAAGGAGGGAGAAGTCGAAAATATGATAAGATTCCGACCGACGCACGACGGATGACAGACGGACCCCGGACGCCACGCTATGACAATAGCTCACTTGTGCTCAGGTGAGCTACAAAAATGAAAAAGGAGGAGAAAAATTTTGTTGGTAACAGCAGGATTTGAACTAACTACCCTTGGGTCCATTGGGCATGGTAAAGATACAATATATCGCCGACTTTGGACGAGTGTTTGATGAATAACACATGGTGCTGTTGAATGCACTCAATCCTCCAACTAATCACGATTATTAGATATTTGTTAAGTTGAAGTTATTACCAGACAAAACTCAGATAGAATAGTAATAATCTTTTTTTATAATTTGTTACATGTTGCCAATTGACATTTGCTAAGCACCTCCTATTTATATATAAAATTTCATCACCAGTGTGCAAATGTCAAATCGAGAGAGCACCCGCACTCTACATTGATCATTTCGCCTACTACCCGCACTCTACGTTTTATCTAACATTTTGCCTATTTCATTACAAGTTTAGTTTAGCGATTGGAGGAGTTCGGATCAAGAGGCTGACAAGATAGATATTGCCCTTAGCAAGGAATCAATTTCACTTTGTTACCGATTCCCAGACAATACTTATCCTCCCTAGACATTTCCTATAGGAGAGTAGGGGAGAATGAGAATTAATCAACAGTTCCGTCCGGACATCGTGTTGAACCTTACAGTGTCGAAACGTTATTTAAACAAATAATTGATTTCATCTGGAATTGGGAGAGGGGATCCCTCCTTGTCATAGAGATCAGTGGTGTGGATGAATTGGGCGAACATCTTAAGAAGTTTCCTTAAAGGCTTTAGCAAATTGCTTATTCAGTCGCGAGATGGAATTAAAGTTAGCTTTCAATTAATGTTTCCCGTGTTCGAATTTTAATGAATCATATACAGATAAAGCATAACTCCAGTTTATCATTAGAAGGCAAAATCCGTTTCAGAAAAAAAAAATATAAAAACTGATGAAAATTTACATAGAAAGAATACTTTAACTATGAAGAATATAATGTTGCAAGAAATAGCTATTAATACACATAATGATGTCGAATGGTTCATAAGTTTCATAGCGTTCTTATCTCCAACTGTCTATCCATTTTTCTCGTCACTTGTGCGGCTAGCCAACAGGGGATGCTTACTCCTCCCGGGCACCTGGTCCCACCTCTAGCTTGCTATGGGTCCGTCGATGCTCAATTTGGTGCTCTATTGTGAGTGCTGTTGAGATTATCGTCAGGATCTTCTTTAACTCATTTGTGTCACACTTATGCCATTTGCCGTGTGGAGCTCGTAAAAAAGTTCCCTGCGAGGGGTTTGACAGTAAGTGTTTTGAATACTTTCCCTGACATGGTCGCCATAGCACTTTCTACATAGAAATAGCCTCAGACAGTGCAGTTCATGTTTTTCATTTGTTTTCATTTTCGTGCATGATCATCGACGGCGGGTGCGGCTAGCCAACAGGGGATGCTTACTCCTCCCGGGCACCTGGTCCCACCTCTAGCTTGCTAGGGGTCCGTCGATGCTCAATTTGGTGCTCTATTGTGAGTGCTGTTGAGATTATCGTCAGGATCTTCTTTAACTCATTGAAAGTGCGTTCCGCTGTTTTCACCGCTTCCGCCTGTTTGATTTCTTGTTGGTCTCATGAGTATGGTACACTGTGTTATGTCGCATTTTCAAAGTTATGTATTCCTATGATAGTGAAGTTTGTCGCATTTTCAAAGTTATGTATTCCTATGATAGTGAAGTTTGTCGCATTTTCAAAGTTATGTATTCCTATGATAGTGAAGTTTGTTGTATTTTCAAAGTTATGTATTCCTATGATAGTGAAGTTTGTCGCATTTTCAAAGTTATGTATTCCTATGATAGTGAAGTTTGTCGCATTTTCAAAGTTATGTATTCCTATGATAGTGAAGTTTGTTGTATTTTCAAAGTTATGTATTCCTATGATAGTGAAGTTTGTCGCATTTTCAAAGTTATGTATTCCTATGAAGGTGAAGTTTGTTGTATTTTCAAGGTTATGTATTCCTATGATAGTGAAGTTTGTCGCATTTTCAAGGTTATGTATTCCTATGAAAGTGAAGTTTGTTGTATTTTCAAGATAATGTATTCCTATGATAGTGAAGTTTGTCGTATTTTCAAGGTTATTCATGTCTATGATAGTGAAGTTTGGATCCTGATTTAGTGTCGTGTTTGACATTCACTGACAGATGTATTATCACTGACATATGTTTTATCACTGACATATGTTTTATCACTGACATATGTTTTATCACTGACATATGTACGATCACTGACATATGTACGATCACTGACATATGTACTACATGTATCACTGACAGATGTACTATTACTGACAGATGTTCTATCACTCGCAGATGTACTATCACTGACAGATGTACTATCACCGACAGACTTTCACTGACAGTACTTGATGATGCAGTAAAGTTCTTTTCTCCGCTATGAATCTTTCAAGGCATTTCAAAATTGGAATCGCGAACCCGCTTTCGTCAATAACGTTTATTCTTTAGCTGTAGCCCTCATCCTTTGAAATTTGTTCTTTGATATCGATTTGGCCTAAACTTGCCCCAGCGTGACGTGAAATCGCAACAGAAAATTAATTTATTAGACGTGTAAGAGTTCCCTTGAACTCTTGTCTTCAACTAACTCCCATCACGTCAAGATTTATTCCGTACGAAAAAGATGTCATCCGACTTTATTTCACAACGAAGTAGACGTTTATTTGTTTGCCATGGCGAATTCGTCTAATAAATCATATTTGTAGGAACGTAGTCGCTCATTCTTGACAAAATTGATACATAAAATTTAAAAATCAAGCGCGGCATAGTCACTACATTATTTTGGCTTCTCTCATTTATTATCCAAGACATGCATGTGTGGTGCCTAATGTTAAGAAATTCAAAATTAAAAAAAAACAAACTTATATGGCTTCATGCTACGAATTTTAAACCAATTAAAAATAAGGCACAAAAATGCATAAAACCAGTCTCTAGAATGTGACAGAGAAATTTGCATGACATTAAATGGGACTGTTTCAAGAAGACAGGTCACTTTTCTGTAATTTTTTTCTCTGACGGCTATGGGTTTAAAAAATGGTGTTGTTCCTTATTTCTTTCGTATTTACATGATTTTGTTTTGACGTTTGGATTCTGATTTTGGGTTAATAGTCTTTGACATTCATTCACTGATCATTGTAGTCTGATCGGTCCCTTTTACTCCTATTACCTATCTCAATTTCAGATTAATAGTAAACAAAGGAGGGAATCTCTAACAACACCAGGTTGCAGTATCCACAGCAAAACCCAAAAATACCCAAAACATTTGCTATTAGGGGGTATCATTACCTAGTAACAGTGCAACGGAGAAGTGATATTTTGCTTCTCCACAGCAAAATATCACTTCTCCGTTGCAGTACAACTACTCATTACTCTAACCCTAACCTTAATAATAATAATACCAGTAGTTATGTCTTTTATATCGGTTTACTTTAAATAGACCAGAGAATACATATTAATGACATGAGACCATATTAAAAGTTAAAGTGGGGAGAGATATTGCAGCGTGAAGTCGGGACATTCCCCTTCCTTAAAATCTGTAGTAGGGCTTGTTTGTCCAATCAGTATGTATGCTTTTCTCAAATTATAGGCTGAGACCCAGGACAGTCTTGAGTATCTAAACTAAACATAAAGAAGCGTCCGTCAGTCACTCAGTCTCAAAGTCGAGAAGGCAAGGCGAAACAGAACAGCAACGTAAAAAATTATTAGATGCACGAGATGTTTTGCTACATAGGTTGTCACGTGGTCCTTGTATAACGTCATATTTTGTAAGACGAAATGTCATTTCAAATGTTTTTTGTTATTGGATATAACAAGGTTTTCTCCTGTAAGTTTGAACAATTGATTTACAATGTTTATCGCTAGGGTAATTTCAGTTCTTTTTTTCTGGAGTGGTCATTTCTGGAAATTGGCCCCTTGACAACAATTGAGTGTCATGTAAAAGAATTTGGAATTGGAAATAGAGTTTAATTTTCTTGTCTTTTTCTTTACATAAGGCCTCTGGAGAAATAAGCTTTCTTTCGTCTTCGTTGAGAGAGCAATAAAATGTACTTGAAAGGCCTTTTCTTCAAGAAAAATGTATGAAAAAGAAAATTAAAAACGTGAAAACAGTCACAAATATGACACATTCCGTTTTGTTCTTTCTAAAAGCGCATTTTCCAGTATAAGGACAGTTATACTTTCTACGCATATGAAAAATATAATTCATAAACACAGAAATACCCTATATGGACCTCTATTTTAGAATAGTAAGCAGAGAAAATCATACGAGTAAGCATTACAAAAGAAATTAATTTTGATTCAACATAGTATTTTTTTCCTAGCTTGACGGGTGATGTTCCTAGACGACCATCATACGGTATATGCATATCTCAACTCATCCGGTACGCTATGGCATGTACTAATGTTTTGAATTTTCAAAGTACAAATTTACAAATTACCAAGAGAGACTTTCATGAAGTTAAGACTGTGGAAATTTTACAAAAAATATTTTAGCTTCTTTTGAAATTCTGGCCTATACTTGCAATAGAGTATAACTTTGGAAATTTCTCAACCTGCCTTTTTTACTTACATAATAAACAAAATAAAGAGGATCAAATGTAGACAGAATTCAGTGTAATTATGATCAATCGCCTTTTATACCATGGGTATAATCATGGTGTCAACAGAAGGACATGCAGCATGGTACTTGGCCATAATACAGCTTTGTACCAGCACATTCCTAAGAATTGCTTACTGGATGATTGTGACGACGGGACTCCATGACGGGCCCTGTCTAAACCTCGTTTGAGAAGACAAGGTACCGATCACCTGTCCTCTTCGAATGTCTGTAGGTCTCCTCGGTTTTATTAAAACTCGCTACTACCGGTTGAGCACGGAGTGTCTTTTATCCGCCCTATGGTTTTGATATCCATTTACAAATTAATCTGTGATTTACCTTGGTCCCTGTGTTTTGCTGTCTTGTTTGTGTGGCTATCTTAAATTGAGGAGACTTTTATACACAATAAGTGTACGTTCTTAGAGACCACTTCATAACCGCTAAAGTGGGTGGGTTGTGTGCACGTAATCCGAATAACGACACCATTTTCTACCGCATTTGGCATTCCTTGATCATTTTGCGTACCTTTTCGTGCTTGTCTACTCTGTGTTTTCACACTCTGTGTTTCCCCTGCGTCATGTCGTCTGTTTGTATGCTCATCTTAAAGTGAGGAGGTTATTTTACACCACCATTGTGCGTTCTTTGAGACCTCTTTGTAATCGGAAAAGTGAGCACGTAATCAGGATAACCACACCTTCTGCTACTTGCGTAGCAGATGGCCGTCCTAAGTCGACACCGGTTGCCCATTGGTCTCGTTAGTTTATGTGTTGTCTTTGTGTTTTACGTTTTTATGGTGTGAGTTGGTGTTTTTCTGTGTGTGTCTACTCTGTGTTTTTGCATTGGGTGATTTGGAGTTTTGCTGTGGGTGCTGTCACCGAGTGTTGTTGGAGATCCTCTCCTTTGTTTTGGGGTTTTGCTGTGGGTGCTGTAACCGAGTGTTGTTGGAGATCCCCTCCTTTGTTTTGGTGTTTTGTTGTGGGTACTGTAACCGAGTGTTGTTGGAGATCCCCTCCTTTGTTTTGGTGTTTTGCTGTGGATGCTGTCACCGAGTGTTGTTGGAGATCCCCACCTTTGTTTTGGTGTTTTGCTGTGGGTGCTGTAACCGAGTGTTGTTGGAGATCCCCACCTTTGTTTTGGTGTTTTGCTGTGGGTGCTGTAACCGAGTGTTGTTGGAGATCCCCTCCTTTGTTTTGGGGTTTTGCTGTGGGTGCTGTAACCGAGTGTTGTTGGAGATCCCCTCCTTTGTTTTGGTGTTTTGGTGTGGGTGCTGTAACCGAGTGTTGTTGGGGATCCCCTCCTTTGTTTTGGTGTTTTGCTGTGGGTGCTGTAACCGAGTGTTGTTGGAGATCCCCTCCTTTGTTTTGGTGTTTTGCTGTGGGTGCTGTAACCGAGTGTTGTTGGAGATTCCCACCTTTGTTTTGGTGTTTTGCTGTGTGTGCTGTAACCGAGTGTTGTTGGAGATCCCCTCCTTTGTTTTGGTGTTTTGGTGTGGGTGCTGTAACCGAGTGTTGTTGGGGATCCCCTCCTTTGTTTTGGTGTTTTGCTGTGGGTGCTGTAACCGAGTGTTGTTGGAGATCCCCTCCTTTGTTTTGGTGTTTTGCTGTGGATGCTGTCACCGAGTGTTGTTGGAGATCCCCTCCTTTGTTTTGGTGTTTTGCTGTGGGTGCTGTAACCGAGTGTTGTTGGAGATCCCCTCCTTTGTTTTGGTGTTTTGCTGTGTGTACTGTAACCGAGTGTTGTTGGAGATCCCCACCTTTGTTTTGGTGTTTTGCTGTGGATGCTGTCACCGAGTGTTGTTGGAGATCCCCACCTTTGTTTTGGTGTTTTGCTGTGGGTGCTGTAACCGAGTGTTGTTGGAGATCCTCTCCTTTGTTTTGGTGTTTTGCTGTGGGTGCTGTAACCGAGTGTTGTTGGAGATCCCTACCTTTGTTTTAGAGTTTTGCTGTGGGTGCTGTAACCGAGTGTTGTTGGAGATCCCCTCCTTTGTTTTGGTGTTTTGCTGTGTGTACTGTAACCGAGTGTTGTTGGAGATCCTCTCCTTTGTTTTGGTGTTTTGCTGTGGATGCTGTCACCGAGTGTTGTTGGAGATCCCCTCCTTTGTTTTGGTGTTTTGCTGTGGGTGCTGTAACCGAGTGTTGTTGGAGATCCCCACCTTTCTTTCACATTGAAATGTTTTGATGTGAGTACCACAAGCGAGTGTTGTCGGTGAACCCTTCCTTTGTCTTATATTTTTTCTGTATTTTTATTTTCTACGCAACTGAAAATATATTTCATAAAAAAAAATCTTCATATTGAGTAACTAAATATCTAATCAATTTATTAGTGTACTAAATTTTAAGGACTACATTCTTACGCATACATGTTGGAATTAAAAAAAAAAGCTGAACTAGATGATACAATTTCTCGACCAAGTTTTTTTTTCTAATTTGCATCCAAGCTTAAGTTATTAGTTTTTCCAGACGACGAGCTAATTGTCTTCTTTAATGTAAAATGCATGGAGACTTCTTCTAAAATACACGGAGACTCCCCGTCTAAAAGCCTCCCAAGACGACACAAACATTTGGCTATTTCCGATCTGTAAAATTTATTATCCCTAATCTTAAACATGAGTAATCCTCATAAGAGCGTCTAACGACATGCCTTTGAAATTAAAGCAAGACACTAAATAAAATCTACATAAATTACATTAAAATTCGCTGAAAACCAATTTACGGGTAGACATCCACATGAATTTTGATTGCGGTGAAGATCTTGTATAAAATAACAATTTTCTGTCTGGTGCGATAGTAAAATAAGAGACAAGATGATTTGAAAATGAGATATTTATATTTCTAAAGACTCGAATAAATTGATATTCATTTATGCTTGCTTGATAGTCTCAATTCTTCGGTTACTATGTTTTAGATTTCAGTTATTTTAAAAGATCTCTTCCTTCATAAATAAATACAAAAAACACCCGCTTTATAATAATTCATTAAATGTTTGTAACGGAGAATTTACATGAGCGCCGAAACAATGAAAACAGCGAACGATATCCTCGGGGACTATATACATAGTCCACCATCAATACTGAAATATATTTTCTATTGTAATAACTCAGTACACCATAAGCGTATTACAACATGCAATGTCTCATCAGTGACACTAAAGACTGAAATAAAGGAAGGCCAAAAAATGAGTATCTGAAAAGCTTAATTATATGCATGACTTAAAGTTAAAAATCTGTGCTCTGAAAAGTATCGAGAATTCCAGTTCCAGCTGTACCCGAATTATGACATTTTTTTTATTTCACAACTCTATGAGGAAAACATTACCAAGTATTTGGTATATCCATGTCTTAAGCAACCCCCAACAAAAAGCCAAAGCTCAGATATGAAATTGAAAAACATGGATAGAAATATATACAAACCTTTCTAACCAAATCTCACAAAAACGCCCGATTATTTCATAAATGAGTTGAAGAAGATCCTGACGATAATCTCAACAGCACTCACAACAAAGCACCAAATTGAGCATCGACGGACCCCCAGCAAGCCAGAGGTGGGACCAGGTGCCCGGGAGGAGTAAGCATCCCCTGTTGGCTAGCCATAACAAACTTGAACTAGTATTACACGTCTTCAAATAAGACCAGATAAAGCAGCATGGACCAGGCATACGCGTTTCGGGTACTTAACCCTCGTCAGTGATTCTCAATCAAAGCAATGGAATATGACCAAAGAATATGAAAGTTAAGTTCAAAAAATGCCGAAAGACGTAGCAGGATGGTTGGAAATGATGCTACAGGACCCACTTTTCAGAAATTTCGAGACAATTTTGTGAACAGAATTTTCGAATGCGTTTGAAGAAACGATCAACCGAAGTTGATCAGACTTTGCTACATGTGCCCTCGGGGACTACTGGTCCACCAGCAGTAACACTCTTCAAGTGGTACAAATATTACACGTCTTCAAATTTATAGCATCATTTTAACTGTAATGCGGAAGGGTTTCAACTCTATACCTTCAGGACCTTGAAGAAAATTTCAAACAAATTTTCTTGCACCAGACATGTTTCGAATATCAAATTCTCATCAGTGATACTTCCAGCCAAAGTGCTTTTCATAAGCAGTTCAGATTAATTTTACTAGCGCCCTCTTGCGTTATTATTATAATTTAAATTTCTGCATTTACTTTAAAGAGAGTGCGCTTCTCCAAAATTCCTGTAGGGTCGATTCAGTAGCATATCCAAATAAAATCTATGTTCAAACTAGCATTGGAGAGATGGTGCTTAGATGTTAACCTCCTTGAATTTCGATGATATTTTTCGATGAAATGACAAGTTTCCGAAATAGCAAAAAAATATAGATATGATGTCACATTGATAAAGGGCCAAAACAAAGCTTCTTTCAGCCGACAGAGCTGAAAGAAGTAATTAATACACTTGGCAAACATCAGATCACGGGGAATCATGTTTACAAATCATGTCTAGTTTTATTTTGGAATCTCAATCCCTGATGCTACTTCTAAATACATTGTGCACCTAGTGACCTATCCAGTCCAGTCCATCCTAAACTCGCCAAGAAACATATACGCAGAGCTGGTGTATGTGTACACATTGCTAACCCCAGAAGTCAGGTACCCGTTCTACTCTCGAAGGTGACTAATGACCGTCCTAAGTCGGCACAGATTGTCCATTGGTCTCGTTTGTTTATGTGCAGTCTTTCGTGTTTAATGTTTCTATATCATATTATGTTGTTCCTTATCTCTTTCACGTCTTTTTCTGTGTCTCTACTCTGTGTGTTCTCACACGAAGTTTTGGTGCTTTGCTGTGAATGCTGCCACCGAGTATGGTTGGAGATCCTCTCCTTTTTTCTAATGGAGAGGTTTTGTAGCAAGAAACTAGTACAAGGTAGGCTATCTCTTTTCTTGTGTTCTGTATTACAAAAATATCTGAAAACAAACTGACGCACCTTTGCAAATAGCTCATTTTAATGAGTATGCAGCTCATTAACGGATTTGTGAATATCTGACAGCAAGTTGTATGGTACGATTTCCAATCCGCGAATGGATCGCAATAAATCGGCTTGCCTTGGAACTGTTCATTACAGCAAAACACAACATAAATGGACAGAGTGTTCGTAATTGGCGATGGTAAAAGGAGAGACTATATACATTTTATTACTATTTGTCAATGAATCATAATGCATTACTAATGGATTTTCACACGGCCAATCACGTTGATTTAGCATTATGCGCGAGACATCTATGAAGTTTGTTCATAAAATTAGACATTTCTTCATTTCGAAGATGATTTTAATGACAATAGGCTGTAATAGACATTTTAGATCATTGAAGATGAATGTTTTATGTTTATCTAAGCAGGGATTAGATTAGCAAGACCCTGTCGATGAACAAAAATACATCCACAAACCAATGAGAACAATGGGCAATCGGTGCCGACTTGGTACGGTATGCAAGGGTAACGTTTCGAATTCTCTTTTAATTTTCTTATCATTTTTACTGATTTTTTATACTCTAACTTAAAAAACATCCTGAAGTTACATTGATGACTTGTACATTTTTTATCTACCATACTATTTATTGGAAAATACAAATGAAAATACCAAGCAAATAAGTTCTAAATGAGTCATGTCTCTAATTTTGATGATTTTTGGAAATGTTGATAGCTTAAGACGGATGATTTAGAGCTCTAAACCAAAGACAACACGACATATACTGTAACACATAGCATCTCCGCTGGTGGACTAATAGGATATCTTTGTGTTTTACATGGGGGTTTTGCTGTTGGTGCTACAGAAAATGCTGACGACAATCTCAACAACACTCACAATAGAGCACCAAATTGATCATCGACGGACCCCTAGAAAGCTAGAGGTTGGACCAGATGCCCGGGAGGAGTAAGCGTCCCCTGTCTGTCTAGACACACCCGCCGTCGATATTCACGAACGAAAATAAAAACAATATCCACAAAACATGCACCGTCTGAGGTTATGTCTATATAGAAAGTGCTATGGCGACCATGTCAGGGAAAAGCATTTAAAACACTTACTGTCAAACCCCTCGCGCGGAACTTTTTTTTATGAACTCCACACGGCAAAGGACATAAGTGTGACACAAATAAGACAAAGAAGATCAAATTAAGAATTTCTCTGTCCACACATTCATTATTCGGATTGCCTCTTGTTTGGCCTCCAGCTGATCACTGATGATACATTATTGTTGAAATGAGCATATAGTGCAATTAAATTATTGCAATAAAACATATATCGATAATTTCATGGTCCACAATGTTGAGGGATATTTTAAGTAAGAGCTATCCAAAAATCTCAGAATTCGACACATTCGTCTGTTTTAATTGTTTTTTTTTGCACGGCTAAAGTGTTGGGTGTTTATATCATGCAGGAGATGTTTACCCTTCCCAGATACTTGACTGTTGGGGATTCACTTTCGCTTTATTGCAGAATAGTAATGTAGTTAGTAGTTTTGTTTGATTTAGCATTTACCATGATTTTGTTTGCCCATTGATTATGATTTTTTTGGATTCCGATTTTTTACGACGTATTTTGTGTTTGACTTTCATTTACTGATGAACATTGGACAGTAGATTTCTATTGCATCAGGCATATGATTGTATTAATGATGATGAACGTCTTCAAATTCAATAGCATCATTTAAGAACAGATAAATCTGTAGCACGAACCAGTCATGAACGTTTCGGGTACTTAACCCACGTCAGTGATCCTTAATCTAAACAATGTAATATGGCCAAAAAGTGTGAAAGTTATTATGTTGAAAAATGTACCGAATGACGTAGCAGGATGGTGTTTGAACCGAATCAACTTTCAATTGACTTTGCAAATGGAAAACCGTTTAACATATCGAGAGGAATTCAGTAAAGAAAGGTCTCCTGAACGAAATCATTGAGCTACCTACCTTATAGGTTAGCGGTTTGTCTTTAAGTGCTTATATGTATAGCAATGATAATCGATTTCGTAAAATGTCTTGAACCTTTATATATGGACAAAACATTTAGGGCAAGAGGATTGTAGTCGATAGTTGAAATTCACACAACAAAATAGATATCAAAAATGATAGAAAGTCCAGAGTAAGAAAAAAGAATAAAAGCAAGAACAAAAAACAAAAGGAGAACAGAAAAAAAAGTTTTGTCAAAGTAAAAGAAAAATAGATCATAGATACGCATCTCATGATCGACACCTATTAATATCAAAAGTTTCAAATTAGTCAAACGCAGAAGAAGACGAATGAATTTAACGATCGCAAATGTATTAAGACCAGGCAAGACTATTTGTCATAAATTAATAAGCTTGTATTAAATTTCAGCAAAGACCTAATGCATAAAACTTCGTATGAGTCATCAAAGCCCGGGTACATTTGGTACCGATTAGAATACCGACGATATAAAGTAAACTTTCCTCTGAAAATCACTTAATTCATGTCGATAAGAATATTTTTATATCTACCTTGGTGTATTTATACTCAAAATCATAATAGTTTTCCTGTACTAGATGGCATCAGTTTTAAGCAGTTGGTTAGTCCACAATCTTTCGGGAACGATCTGTCAAGGCTATCGAGGTGTCAACTCAGTGCGATGAGAATGCATTTATGTCATTTTTGTGGTAGGAATATGTTGTAGGATCCTATGAATTTACATCTTCTAATGCTAAAAGGGATGTTTTTTTTTTACCTATGTGAACAATATTAAGATGGAGCAAACGTTTCAGTTAAAATGGCATGTGTTTATAAAAGGCCGTTATCTGGGGATATGTTTGCTTCAGATATTTTCATTCATTTTAAAATCAAAGATATTTACTAGAAAACACATGCGAGTTACTTCTGAATGCTTTCATGTAGAATTTATATCCATTATGGTTTTACGTAGAGAGAAAATAGTATTACGTAAAACCAATTTCGGAAAAGAATACATATGAGAGTCGTATAACGAATTTCAATCCAAGCTTTGAGATGAAGCAGTAGCACTTATCGAATCTTCTCTGATATACAGTGGCCGTGAATTTAGAACAATCGTTTTCAAGAGCCAGAATATGACCTTGCCGTAGGACAATTAAGTTACTTGTAAGTACAATAAGGCTTCCGCCATCTTCAATAATTATTTTAAAAGAGACAAAACTCGTTCAAGTGGTATTGATAGTCTATACTAATTTAATTATGAATTACCCGATTTTGCTATGGCTTTGGGGTTTTCAGAAATTATATGATTCCATTCAGAGATTGTATGATTCCATGCTACATGTTATCTTGAAAACAAAGCTAATTGTTTCTATAATGTGCATGTTTTTCATTTAAGCTTTATAAATAAGGTACAAGTTGCAAAGACAAGGTTTTCATTATATGTTTCATCGGTATGCTTTCGCATCTTCAGCTATTTTTAAAAGAGATAAAGAGAAGTACACTCTGTTATTTTCACAAGAAGCCCTTGGGGTCACATTTGTCATTGTGCGCTTTTAGAGTATATGTTGCCATTGTAACCTGTTTGTTGTTTTGGTAGTTGTATGACCACGGTTTGCTGCTATATTTATGAGGTGATAGTCACATTTCAACCATTTTGAATACGTGCTTTGCTATATTAATCTATTTGAGTTGTACCGGCGATGAATTTCGTTTTTTTTTCAGAAATAGCCAAAGAATATTTATGATGTCAAATTGATAAAGTGCCAAAACAAGCTTCTTTCGGGCGACAGAGCTAGAAAGAAGTGATTAATACACTTAAAAACATCCATGTCACGGGGAACTAGTTTAACTGCTCCGCAGCAGGAAATAAGTGTTTATTTAATGATACAAATTTATTATGCACCAGACACATGTTTCGGATATCACATCCACTTCAGTGATGCTTCCATCCAAATTGATTTTCAGACCCAGCCAAAATTCAGATGACCGTACTAAATCGGCACCGGATTCCCATTGTTGTTGTTTTTTTTTATCTTTATGCTATAGTAGTATTTTACGTTTCAAGTTTTTATGTCTACTAAGATGTTTGGTCCTCCTTGTCCCCTTGCTGTCTCTTCTTCTTGTTGTACTTGCGCACTCTCCGGTTTCGTTTTTCGGTTTTATTTTGTTTTTGTTTTGTATATTTGTTTTTTGCTGAGGTTGCTTCAGCCGAGTCCTAATAAAGACCCCCTAATTTCTTTCATTTCATCGAATTCGTGATACCCTTTCCCTATGGATCGAGAAAGCAAAGGAACGTGAATGTGACATCGTTGGTGAAAATTGCACATATGATTTCATGAAAGGAAAATCAAAGGATAGGTATCATTTATTCAGAAGCTACATAGTGGCATCTTAAGGAAGTGAGTAATTGTGCCATTTTGACATTTCTTCCTAATATTCAAGGTACATTTATCATTTGCTTATTTGACCATATCTACATCGATCCTGACTACCGTCTGTTCGCTTCAGCTGTTAGGAGGGATAAATTGTTACTCTAGTTGCACAATGTGTCTAAGAAAAGGCGGCAATATCGACCAATTTTTTTCTGTTATATCTATATGAATTGTTCGTGCAAGAAAACGGTTGAAATGAGCAAATGAATAAACATACAGGAATCTGGAATTTCACATAGGTGGTAAGTGTTTTAAAAATTCAATAAAGGCAAAATAGCAAACTGACGACAGAACTATTTCTTAATTAGCAAAAAATAGATAGTTTTCACGAACTATGGTAGTACGTTTGTTTAAATCTAAACTAGAGTTCAAAATTGTTACCCGATGATACAAGTAATATTGCTCTAATTTTATTTGTAATAACATCCTTAGCCTGTTGTTTATCGTATACCGTATAACTACAGAAAGCAATGCCTATGACGCGCCCTTGTTGAAAGGGATAGATATATTTATTTATATATTTAGTAAGAAAATGTTTTAAATAGATTGTGTGTCGTATCTCTCAAAAGTAATCATTGAAAAGGAGAAGCAATACTGTAGATTTTAATGTCCAAATGTCTCTCATGTTACAATCAATGTTCAGTGATGTTACCCTGAAAGTACGAAATGTAACATCATGGAAGGTAACACCACGGAATTACAAGACATTTCATAATTTGAAAATTTATAATGTATGGGCATTTCATATACTTTAAAGATAAAATTAGTATGGTGCAAATACCTTGTGACTGATCACTTCGTTGAAACAAGTGCTTTCAATGATAAAATTTAAGCTCTAATTTTGAAGTAACATCATGGACAAGATTTGAGATTACGGTGCCAGTAATAGGTGATTTCTACTCCATTGCTCAATCGTTGTTTGTCCTACATGTCTTCTTTTGGCCTCTTGTCAAAAAGCAAACACATGGCTTTAAAAAGATGTTCTGATAACAATCCACTTACAAGAAGATTGCCTCAAAAATCATACAAAAACCCTTCTGAGTAACAGCAAGGACGCTGCGAAAGTTACATGAAAAGAAATGGTTAATTTATATCTTTGTTTATTTTCGAGCTCTGTTAAAAATTGGCTTACTTATGTAGTAGAATGTATAAACACACATGAAATGATGTACATAACAAAGTCATGACCATGATCATGTATATAAAGAAGCTAAAATTTGTGTTGAAAGTTTTGGACTCGGTAAAGTTACTAGTAACATCACTGACATTTGCTATACTTTCATGTGAATATGGCAAGGATAATGGTGTCGCTGGAATTCAAAAAGTATCTTAAATTAGAGGTAGCATAGCCTTACATTGTATTTGACAAGAAAAACCGGCGGAAGTAAAGCAGATTTTCTTCCAGTATCGAGTTACCATCTTCTCGAGACAAGTGTATAATACCTTACTCCCCCTTGTCGGATGTCATACACAAAACTGTGTCTCCGGTGAGTGTCATGGCGGAGACTTATCAGGCATAACATTCGTATAAATTACTAGCAATTTAAGTGTTTGTTAATGTGTTGGAATGATTTTACTCCGAAAATTGCTTCTATATGAAAGTATGATATAATACGGACTCTGATATTCCACTACGACACTCACCGGAGACACAGTTTTGTGTATGACATCCGACAAGGGGAAGTAAGGTACTATTACGTACACTTGTCTTGAGAAGATGCGAGTTACAGAAATTTGGACATTTTTTTTTTACATGTTTACAGTCTTTAAAAAATTCAAAATATTTAAGAGGGTATCATTAGTAAAGCCTCGGTTTCCGTACTATTTGACAAACAGAATCAATACAAACCTAGAATCAATTATAGCCTGTACATGTATGTTCTTTTTATGCTTTTATTAAAACCTCAATATAACATATTTCGTGAAGAATATCTCGAATGTTAAGCAGTTCCTGAAATTTGATACTTCTTCAAATTCTTGCATACCTTAAACAGCTTTATATCGGAAGCTAATCTGATTAAAATGATTGATTGTAAAACTATATATTTTTGACTCAGTTTTCCTCAGAATAGCGATAGGAGACGTCTCGTGTTATCTATTTTGATTGATTATTGATACGAAAAGAAACATCTGTTTCGTCAATGACAATAAATATGCCATATGTCAAAAATCAAATATGGAACATGTAACACAAGTTTCCAATATTCATTATCATCAATGATTTTATCTTTCCTTCAAAAAGCTAAAAGGCTTGTGGTGTTTCCAACAAGTGTTGTTCATACATTATGTAGTGTATTGCAAACAGATCGTGAAAATTGTTTTTAAGGGGAAAATTTTCGTTCTTTTTGTTCTTGACACTTAGGGGAACTGTCCGTCTCGCCTGTCTAGTATCTGTCTGTCATGGTTTAGGTGTCACATCAGTGTCGTTATTTTCCTTTACAGGCGATACGTTCATTCCTAGAAAACTACACGAAAATTTTCTATTTTCAAGGAAAAAAAGAAGCTCCATCTTTACTACCAGAGAATATGCCAAAGTTAGAGTTTTATTCGCACATATTCCAAACTCTTACAGACACCTATTCAATGAAACTAATATACCTTCATCTGATGTGAATGAGTGCTGTATTCTTTCTGTGTTGAACACAAAATTGTTAATTTATATTTTTATAGTTTTCCTTTTTATGCCTCAGTATCCTTTCTCTTAAGAAACACCAATATCACAAAATAAGCGTGATATTATTGCTCTTTTGCACAAAAGCAATTTCCTCTACACCATAACCGCTTGCGTGTTTGGTAAGAAAGGGTCACTTCCTCTTTCTCACTTTGTTCCGTGTTTTTCGCGGGGAAATCACGAAACAATCTTCCCGTTTTTATATCACCGCGGAAGGATATCGGAATTTTACACAACATGGAGGATATTTTCCTCGCATTGATTCCAGGGCAGCTGTAAATTAAAACTAATCTGAAATGACAAAAACTAATAAAGAGTTACAACCTTGTACATGCGTCCGCTCATCTTTAAAAAATCATGATTTTTCTTTGGCAATTAATACTTAAAGGTGTTACTACAGGAAAACAGTTTTGCAAGGAATCCCTTTCGTTTTGACTGGTGAACCGGGCTGAATAAAATGTGTCACCTCATTGATCAAACGTATTTAAAATAAAATATGAAAATAGCACTTTAAATCAATTCATGATTTTTATTTTTAACCAGATTTTGTCTTTTATGTAATCAATAGATTTACTAGTATTTGGAAATATAAAAAAAATTAGCAAATTTTCAATTCGGAAGGAGGGGTCGTGTAAAAATGTGAAATTTGCAGAAAAACTGTATGCATGACCCAGAATGTCTTTTCTCCAAATCGCAGATAGAAACTGTTTTGCCATAGACTACTGAAAGGGGGTTGAGGAGAGGGAATTCTGGACAATCATGATTTCGTCATAAAAATTGTGATTAGTCAGCAACTATAGTTGAGATTTCCCCTATTGGATTGGCTGTTCCCCAATTTTCGAAAATAATCTTGTTTTGGCGTGGCTACTATAAAGTGTTAACGGATAAGTGTTGTAATAGTTCACTATCAGTCACTTTAACCGTCAAAGCACCTCAGTGTCAATTATATCTGTTACTTGGAAATCTTGTTCAACATATCATTCCTCGGAGGGCAAGGAAAAATTGTTAACAATTCATGATGTCTACACAGGAAGAAAGATAGATAGAATTTCTGGATAAAGGCTTTAGAAACTGTCGAGGAGGACAGCTAGAGATCTTAATTAACTCAATAATGGTTACAGTTGAAAGGCAGTTATACAGAAAACTTATTGATTGTCTCTTTTTAAGTCATTTCCTACGCCGCTTTATCTCCTCGTTAAACATGTTATTTACACGTTTTTGCAGTGTTGTGCAGTGCACTGCATTATTCTAAATATGAATTTAGAAATGGTCCATAAATGACAAGTATGTTTGTTCCGCTCACGTGGCGTTATAGTCGTGGAATTCTATCCGGCTCTTGAATAAACAACGGTTCTGGTTTTTTCAGATAAAAACTTAATTTGAACACACAAGTTATGATTTGAGGAAAATATTTCAAGCTTTTGCTTTTTGACCTTGAAAACACTGGATAACAACTATGATAAGTCAATGCACTAGTTAGTCATGCTAATGATAAACAAAATCACTATCCCGAAAATAATGAACCAATAAAGCTAAAATAAAAACAAGGGAAAAGTAGACAAAAACAAAATACAAAACAAAACAAAAACAAAAACAAAAACAAAACAAAACAAAAACAAAACAATACACAAAACAAAACAAAAAACCTGCAAGCAAACAAAAAACACCAACCCAAACAATGTATGTAGGATTTGAACTCCCCAGTTGGGAAAAAGATCAGTAACCTAGGTGACTACATCTTATAGTATTCCCACTTAAACTTGCATACAAGATTTGAAACCGGGTACTATCCAATCACGATTGTCGTGTTATTTCACGTTTTTGGACCTTCGATTTGTATGCAGATCAGTGAATGAAAGTCAAACCTAAAACCTACAATCAAACCTAAAACCTACAATCAAACCTAAAACCTACAACCAAACATAAAACCTAAAATCAAACCTAAAATCTACAACCAAACATAAAACCTAAAATCAAACCCCAAACCTACAATCAAACCTACAATCAAACCTAAAACCTACAATCAAACATAAAACCTACAATAAAACATAAAACCTACAATAAAACATAAAACCTACAACCAAACATAAAACCTACAATCAAACCTAAAACCTACAATCAAACCTACAATCAAACCTAAAACCTACAATCAACCCTAAAACCTACAATCAAACCTAAAACCTACAATCAAATCTAAAACCTAAAATCAAACCCCAAACCTACAATCAAACCCCAAACCTACAACCAAACATAAAACCTACAATCAAACCTACAGTCAAACATAAAACCTACAATCAAACCTAAAACCTACAACCAAACATAAAACCTACAATCAAACCTAAAACCTACAATCAAACCTAAAACCTACAATCAAACCTACAATCAAACCTAAAACCTACAATCAACCCTAAAACCTACAATCAAACCTACAGTCAAACATAAAACCTACAATCAAACATAAAACCTACAATCAAACCTAAAATCTACAACCAAACATAAAACCTAAAATCAAACCCCAAACCTACAATCAAACCTACAATCAAACCTAAAACCTACAATCAAACATAAAACCTACAATCAAACCTAAAACCTACAGTCAAACATAAAACCTACAATCAAACCTAAAACCTACAACCAAACATAAAACCTACAATCAAACCTAAAACCTACAATCAAACCTAAAACCTACAATCAAACCTACAATCAACCCTAAAACCTACAATCAAACCTACAATCAAACATAAAACCTACAACCAAACATAAAACCTACAATCAAACCTAAAACCTACAATCAAACCTAAAACCTACAATCAAACCTACAGTCAAACATAAAACCTACAATCAACCCTAAAACCTACAATCAAACCTAAAACCTACAATCAACCCTAAAACCTACAATCAAACCCCAAACCTACAATCAAACCTACAATCAAACCTAAAACCTACAGTCAAACATAAAACCTACAATCAAACCTAAAACCTACAATCAAACCTAAAACCTACAATCAAACCTACAGTCAAACATAAAACCTACAATCAACCCTAAAACCTACAATCAAACCTAAAACCTACAATCAACCCTAAAACCTACAATCAAACCCCAAACCTACAATCAAACCTACAATCAAACCTAAAACCTACAATCAAACCTACAATCAACCCTAAAACCTACAATCAAACCTACAATCAAACCTAAAACCTACAGTCAAACATAAAACCTACAATCAAACCTACAGTCAAACATAAAACCTACAATCAAACCTAAAACCTACAATCAAACCTAAAACCTACAATCAAACCTACAATCAAACCTAAAACCTACAATCAAACCTACAATCAAACCTAAAACCTACAATCAAACCTACAATCAACCCTAAAACCTACAATCAAACCTACAATCAAACATAAAACCTACAATCAAACATAAAACCTACAATCAAACCTAAAACCTACAATCAAACCTACAATCAAACCTAAAACCTACAATCAACCCTAAAACCTACAATCAAACCTAAAACCTACAATCAACCCTAAAACCTACAATCAAACCTACAACCAAACCTAAAACCTACAATCAAACCTAAAACCTACAATCAAATCAAAAACCTAAAATCAAACCTAAAACCTACAATCAAACCTACAACCAAACATAAAACCTACAACCAAACATAAAACCTACAATTAAATCAAAAACCTACAATCTAACCTAAAACCTACAATCAAACCTAAAACCTACAATCAACCCTAAAACCTACAATCAAACCTACAACCAAACATAAAACCTACAACCAAACCTAGAACCTACAACCAAACATAAAACCTACAATCAAACCTAAAACCTACAATCAAATCAAAAACCTAAAATCAAACCTAAAACCTACAATCAAACCTACAACCAAACATAAAACCTACAACCAAACCTAGAACCTACAACCAAACATAAAACCTACAATCAAACCTAAAACCTACAATCAAATCAAAAACCTACAATCAAATCAAAAACCTACAATCAAACCTACAACCAAACATAAAACCTACAATCACACCTAAAACCTACAATCAAACCTAAAACCTACAATCAAACCCAAAAATCACAATATGTAGGTACACAAAAATTCTTCAAAAAATATAAACAGATTTTTCTCATGAGGAAAAAAAAGGCCAGTACCATAACGAATTTTATTGTTGGTGGCGCTGTTAAACGCATGCGCTGTATTAATTATTTTAAACACATTTTTACGTTTAGACCGAAGGCAGGTCAGCCTATTTTATTACTATTTTGCCCAAGGGCATATATAGCGAAGTCCGATCAAGCTCTGTTGATCATTTGAAAATTTCTATTCACGAAATAATGTTCTCGAAATTTCTAAAAAGTGGGTCCTGTGGCATCACCCACCCATTCTGCTACGTCTTAAGGCATTTGTTTTTACATAACTTTCAGTCTTTTGCCATATTTCATTGTTTGGATTGAGGATTACTGGTGATGTTAAGTACCCGAAACATGCATTTCAGGCCCATGCTGCAAATTTATTTGTTCTTTAAAAAATGATGCTATGAGCTTGAGGAAGTAACATGCACTCAGTTACTATTTTGTATTTTTAACAACAACAACCAAAAAAAAAAAAGCACGATAGAGAAAAGATTGGCCTCCCTTTAGGTCTGGTTTTAATGGAGTACATGTACATGGAAGTCATACACTCACAACCCATTTGCTTTGTCTTTCAGTTTTCAGTGTTTGTTTTCATTTCCACGTGTCTTCTTTACGTTTTGCTATATTATTTAGGGGTTACCATGCGTGTGTTTTACAAAGCTGACAGGGTATCGGCGAATCCCCTGTCAGAAATTGAGTTTTTTGAGGCGTGAGCAATATTTGCAGTTTTTTCATCGCTCAACCAATCAAAATGCGTGTTACAAACAGAGTGCACTAGAATCAGCATTTGTTGATGTGTCCTTCTCTTTCTTGTTCCTTCGTCAGTCAGAATGTATGCCCTCGCTTTGGTAATTATTTTTCATTCATTCATAGTTGTCTTTCTTGTTCTCTTGAAATATTGGGGACATATTCCCCATCTCTCCACACTGACGACAACGACACGATACGTGGCGACATTTGTACTTCTCTTTCAGTTCAAATATCTCGATTCTCTCTATTGTGTAGCGTTTAGTCCCAATTGGTTTTTCCTCTGTTAAAGACACGTGGTTCGAATAAATCATTTTTCATGAAAAGATATGGAAAGGGTAAATCCAATGAAGATGCTTTAAACGTCTTTAGCCATACTAACGCATTTCTAATCCCTTATCAGGAGAAGCAATGAGCTCATTAGCAAGTATTCCAAATCTCCAACATTTTCTCGATACAAGAACCCTCTTCGCTAAGTTCCTTCGTTGAAAAGGCTTTATTTCCTCTTAAACGATTACAATTTCCCTAAAAGGCTGCACAAGAAAATCAATGAAAATACAAGGCTTCTTGTAATTGTGTTATGATAAAATGTCAGATAATATTGCTTACAATGCGTGATTTTCCGTCACTAGAAATCCCTTTCCTTGATGAAGTCCTATAATTACCATCATGTATAATGCACTCCGCTGCTCAATTCCCAGGGAACAGAAGGAACCAATGATAGGATAGGTGAACAAAAATCAAGGAAAAAGTAATTTTATCATCATTCGTTCAATTAACATTTACAGGTTAGAATTTAAGACTTAATGAACAATTGAAGTTCGTTAGAGGTTTAAAAGATGCGGAAATGTCACGTTAAACCGTCTTTATTACATTAATTTTGCAATCTTACTCAGATGTGATTAAAAATGACTTCGTAATGTTTTAAAATCATTTTGGCTTTGGGATGTGTCTGGTGGTGTTCATTGTCCATACTGTATTGAATACAAACAGATAGTGAAAAGAATTATTTATCGTACTGAGGTGCTCAGATAGAATTATGAAATAACAAAAAAGATATTCGAAACACGTGTCTAGTGCAGAAAAATTGGTTTGAAATTTTCTTCAAGAAGGTACAGATTTGGAACACTTCCGTATTAATGGATAATTCTACAATAAAAAAAGTCAAACATATGATAACTGTGTTTGTGTCTTGCTGGCAAGTGGTAGATTCGTACTCTTTGTAGGTATAGGAATCTACATGCATTTGGAAGTTTCCTTTCAATAGTGTATAATATTTGCCTTACTTTCTTTTGTCTTATCATTTCGTCATGGTTGTAAGTCCAAGCGCGGATCCATTAAATGGAAGAGGGTGGGGATCGGACACCTATGGTTCAATACTAAATCATTTAATTTCCATTGTCATTTTCAAGAAACAAAGATTCTTATTGGCTGAGAATTTTTTTTTGATACATCGATCAACGCAATTTTTCACGGAAATCTATTTATAGCACTATTTTTAGAACCGGGGGTTCCCTCAAACACGAATGAACTCGTTGCTGAAAATACAATTTGTTGATGTTTGCTTATCATTTCAAGGGTGCAATTTATTTTCAACTTACTCAAAACTTAACAGTGCATATAGAATTTGCTCAAACTGGTCCTTATTCCAAAGATATAGACAGACGATCGCTCGCTGTTTGAATCATGGCAGCTGCCATTACTTGTTTTGGCAGACGTATCACTGCGAAACACTCCGACTTAAGAAATAAAGTGCACTGATTGATTGTTTTCAGATCCAAGAAAACAGTCTGTTTTCCATAAATAGATGATAATAAAATGATAAGAAATGAATCTTATATTTTTTTCTGTTTATGCAGGTATCACCCGAAAAATTGGACAGAAAACTTTTGCATCAACGCGCTACGCTCATTGATGCAGTTTTCTGTCCAATTATTCGGGTGATACCTGCATCAACAGAAAAAATATGAGATTCATTTCTTATGAGTAAAA
The DNA here is from genome assembly GCA_028142955.1 of Pinctada fucata. Lineage (NCBI taxonomy): Eukaryota > Metazoa > Mollusca > Bivalvia > Pterioida > Pteriidae > Pinctada > Pinctada fucata. The sequence goes on from AP027104.1 coordinate 1,628,247, forward strand.
AATCAAATTTTGAAATGAAAGTACCATGAAAATATTTTAGCGCACTAGAACAAAAGTAGATCTTATCAGTTATACTCAATGCCGAAAAAGAAGAAATCAAAATAATGAATAATGAAGATATCTCCAGCCAAACTGCCCTGTACTGATTACAGCGGAACACATCCGCATTATATATGACATATAACCACTATGTCTCGTTGTCCCCTGGTGTTTGTTGGAGTTGTCTTGTCTTGGTTGAAACCATTCTGTGGATGTGTTCCGCTGAGGTCAGGGTAGGGTAGTCTTCCTCTGTTGGAGATCTCCCTTCTTTCCTCTAAATTATTCCCCCAAATCCATGTCTTCTTATCAATTGCTTAATCGTGTTAATCATGTTCGTCATATCCCACCCATCTTAATACGTTTTTCGGTAATTTTTTGACATAACGTTTACAGTATTTGGGAATATTTCATTCTTTGGATTGAAGATCACTGATGAGGGTTAAGTACCCTAAACGTGCATATCTGGTCCATGCTGCAAATTTATTTGTTCTTAAATGATGCTATGAATTTGAAGACGTAATATTTTTCGGTCCTTTGTGCTTTTTAACTTTTTGCTCGGCATTTTAGGTCAATTTGTGAAGGTTTAAATATAATCTTAATTTTTTTCTCTTATATATCTAAAAAGTAATAGAAGGAGACTGAAATAGAGATGGAATCATGTTATGTTTTTAGTAATTCATATCGCTTTGCGATATTTCTCAAGAGAGATTTCTTTAATCTAGTTTTCATTCTATTCGTAAAATCAAAACGTCGAAGAGAAAACAAGCATCTTGTATCAATACTTTAGAACAGAGAAGCTATTTCTCTTTGATAGCATCGGTTCTCAAGAGATAAAACGAAACCAGAGCTCGCCTCGCGTAAAGCAGGAAACAAATGAATACAAAATGAGTAATTTATGTATCCCTAACTCGAATACTCGAGCTATGAATCGAGATATATAGCCTCATCCTAGTCAACTATTGACGAAATTGACGACCAATGTTTATAATTCTATGAATAGTAATGGGGAAATTTTCACTGTAATGTCATAGGAAAAGCTCCCTCAAATTGCAGCATAGGTTTTCTTTGTACGGCAGATTGCAGTGCTCGGTGTCCCATTGATTGATACGGCAGTGGCTTGACTAGCTTGCTATAGGTATCAGCTGGTAGTGGCGAATGGTCATTTAAATATCTTGGAATGAAACTGAATTTTTCTTTATTGTTTTTAAAAGAAAGGTTGATGTTACCGTAACGTTATTTTCAATTTTCTTCTTTCACAGGAGTATATATTGGTAGTGATTTGAACCCACTTGGATATCAATGACACAGATCCTAACTCAAAGGTGAGCAGTTATTCAATTACCTTTATTTGGGTCTTTTTAATTTTATCATATCCAATTAATTTCCATTTCACAACAACTAAAATTTGAATCATGGAGGAACTTTGATAAAATGAATATTGACGAATTTAAAGAATGATTTTTGGAAAATTGTAAGAGTAGGTTAACTTGTCAGAAATGTATTAAGCCTTTAAGAGATGAGTTGTCAAGACTACCCATTGGTATTACATACCCATTGGTATTACATACCCGTCAGTTCTGATTTGTCTTACGTCTAAAAGTCTTTTTAAGCTGTGCCCTCCCTCCAACTACCCATCTTCAATAGAAAAATAATCGTTGTCACTTTTGGTAAATGGTTCAAAAACTGAGCTAAGTCTTTTCCATAAGTTCTTAGCTGTTTTTATTTTCGGCAAATGTTATGACCATGCTTTGGACGAAAGCTTTAAAATATTCATACTTCGATTGCTTTCTCATTTTTAACATCAAATATCAATGATAGTAAATAAGAATGGCTCGTGGAAAAGAATGTTTATTCCTATGTATACCATCAGTTAATGAAAGTCAAATACAACCAAATACAATTCAGATTTAAAAAAAAAGACAATCAATTCACAATACCAATACTTGAAAAAAGTATATGAAAAAAAAAAAGGAAAAATGGGTGAATTGTTAAAGTCGGTGATTTGGAAGGTTCTTACCTAAAATATCTTTCAACAGTTAGGATAACGGGATGTTATGATGTTTAATATTTTCATTGTATCATCCAAAAAATGTTTGCAGCGACAAAGTAAGTCTCTCACAAAATGAACCCTTGGTTCAATAGTTTTTCGGTTAGTCTCCAAACCCTCAGAAGGAAGTCGTCGTAGTTTGAGCTTGCTCTGGAATAGTGTATCAATTGCGATATGAATATGTCATCGAAAGGGGATGAGGTTTTTTGCAAGAGTCAGACAACGTAGTCTGATAGAAATCTAGCTAAAACGTCCTTCACAAATAATGACGAGGTTGTTGATATGGATATTGAATTTCAACCAAATGATAATCGAAAATTTACACCATTGTGATCTAGTGAACCACGCGCAAGTTTCACACAAATTATATGTCTCATCAGTGATTCTCGAGGCAGAAAAAGAGGACGTACAAATTATCAATACGAAAATTATTGTATTCCAAAAATTCCAGAATGACTCGAAATATGTTGAAGAAGGACAAGACTATCCGCGATGGAAATCAATCTAAAATTTTAGAATAATCTCTAATATTTTCTTAGAAAAAAGTGAGTAGAGAAGCATTTACTGTATAGTGAAGTGGTTCGATGGGTCAGTCAACACTTTATCAAACAATACAGATGAAATGTTTTGTCAATACTGATCGATTGTTTATTCAATGAAAGTAAATCACAGCTAATTGTCATGTATTCAATTAAGTTTCCCTTTACGGATTCTGGTTATATCTCTGATGACCATAAGGTTTATTGGTAATACCAGCGATCAACAGCGAGAAAAATGGATTCTTGAGATATTTTCCCTCTGTACTACTCTGTACTTCGTATTGAAGTGAATTTCGTGAAAGTATTGTCATGCTCAATAAGAAATGAATAAGCAATCGGTATAAAATGAACTAGGTCAACCTTTATAAAAAATCATCCTTTATCGGATCATCTTCTGCTCATATAAGAATTAAGGATTTGTTTTTTTTTTTGTATCTTGTTTTGTTTTATTTCGTTTTCGTTTTGTTTTTTATTCATTTACTTTTTTGTACTTCTAATGTGGTTTTATATGTTATATTTTAAGATTTCTTGAATATGTAGTGATCGACATTGTACATGTTGTAGATTTATATTCTTAAATGATATGGGAACTTTTATTTCCGCATTTAATCAAGCTAAGAAGATAACCGAAAAAACCTGATAGTAATCTTGTATCAAATCAAAGGAGCACAACATGTTTTCTCTGACATTCAATTTGAAGACGTTTAACATTTGAACCACTTGGTGAGTGTCACTGCTGATGGACCAGGAGTCCCCGAGTTCGGCTGATCGTTTCTTCAACGCATTCTAAAATTTTTGTTATCAAAATTTCTTGAAATTTCTAAAACGTGGGTCCTTTAGCATCATATCCCACCCATCCTGCTACGTCTTCGACATAGTAACTTTCAGTCTTTTTTTGGCAAATTACATTGTTTAGATTTGAGGATCACTGACGAGGGTTTAGTACCCGAAACGTGCATGTCTGGTCCATGCTGCCAATTTAACTGTTCTTGAATTATGCTATCAATTTGAAGACGTTTAACATTAGAATGATAATCAAAATCAAAATAATTATTGTGATTTTATACATAAGAAAGTAATTCAAATGACTTCTATAATGTACAACACATTCTTTTTTCACGATAGTTGTAGTGGCTGTTATGGTCGTAGATAGTAGTATTCTTAGCGACGTATGGAAGATTCCCAAGTCACACATAGATTTTTGTCTGGTGTGTTGATTTTCTTTCGTCCTCGATGAAGCTTTGATGATTTTATGTGACATCTTCTATTGTGAAATACTATAATTAATCTCTAGAGATAAAGTCAGATTGCGGTGAAAGCAGGCCATTTTGTATTTCATAACAGTAAAAGATAAAAGAATATGTTGTAACAGATAACATCAGATGGCTGTAACAAGGAAATTCTTTATTTTTCTTACTTGAAACCACCACACATCAAATCTCTGAAGCACCTTTTAATCAGGGCAATTAAGAGAGATAATTCAAGGTTACTCGAAATCATAGAGAAAGGAAAATTATTCTGATTTTATTATCTATTAATAATCATGTTGGCATTTTTTCCTCTTCAAGTTCAAGTTGTTAGAATTAGAAAATAAAAGTCAACACAAAACCCAAAATCAGAATCAAGGCATTGAATGACTTATAATGTCTTTTTATGACATTTTACATGCAGGTTGTTTGTCACCATCAACGAATTACATCTCCATTTTTGTGAAAGATGAGACATTTGTTGTTATTAGTTTGTCCACTCGATCGTATCTCCTTCCATGTGCTGAGTTTTAAATTTAAAGCAGTAAAGGATTTTCACATGCATATATGTTTTATCTTATGTCATCCATTTACCTATTCATCTATTTATTACATTGTACATGGGACCCTGCACTTACAGTGAGGGGGATATTATCAAAGCCTTTGATTTTTCGACACTTTACACTACAATTCCACATTCTAAATTGAAAGAAAGACTCGCAAAAATTATAAGTAGTGCGTTTACAAGTAAGAACGGTAACCGCAAATACAAATTTATTGTTGTGAACTATGACAAAACCTACTTTGTAAGAGAAAAGTCCGATTCTGAAAATAAGTACACTGAAACAGATATTATTCAGATGTTAAACTTTTTGATCGACAACATTTTTGTGGTGTTTGGAGGAAAGGTCTTCCAGCAAATTGTCGGAATTCCAATGGGGACCAATTGTGCCCCACTCCTTGCCGACATTTTCCTTTACTCGTACGAAGCTGAATTCATTCAATCTTTGGTCTCTGAAGGGAAAAGATACTTAGCTTCTGACTTCTACTTCACTTACAGATACATAGACGATGTGTTGTCCATCAATAATCCAAAATTCGCAGATTACCTGAGCAGTATCTATCCTTCGGAGCTTGAAGTCAAAGAAACTACAGAGACAAATAATTCAGCATCCTATTTGGACATAATATTGTCCTACGACACTGATGGTCACATGAACACCTCACTCTATGACAAACGTGACGACTTCAATTTCAGCATTACAAACTTTCCTTTTCTGAGTAGCAACATCCCTTCATCTCCAGCTTATGGCGTATTCATTTCTCAGTTAATACGCTATGCCAGAGCAAGTACCAAATATACGGATTTTGTTCTGAGAGCTAGGCGTCTTGCAGATAAGCTTCTCAGGCAGGGATATGTTTGTGGCCGACTAACATCGTCACTGAGGAAGTTCTACGGTCGATATGGGGAACTCGTCATACACTATGATGTCCCACTCTCCAGAATGGTGGATGATATTTTGTCATAGACCATTCGAATCATCCAACCAAAGATTGTACTCTATGTCTTCCGAAATGGAAGTAACCGGATGTGACAGTTCTACCGAATTGAAGCGACGGGTGGTGCAGGAGATGCTTACTCTTCCTGGGCACCTGGTCTCACTCCCATATCGGGAGTTCGCTTCTTTACATGTGGTGGAGGTTTTTGTTTGTTTGCTTTGGTTCCTGTTTTGTCCTGATTTTGTATGCAATCGTTTTCTGATTTTCTGAATTATCGATTTTGTGCTGTATACAGGGATATGATCATTATCCATATTTGTCATAAATAACAAATGCGCTTTCTTCGAGAGTGGACAAGTGAAAGGGTTGTACGCACATCTTTTGGATAACTGTTACTAACGTGACAGGTGTCCGTCTCTAGTTGGCACCGATTGCCCATTGGTCTCGTTGGTTTATACCAATGTGTATATTCTTAAGTGTTTTGATGTCATGTTTGATGTTCATTGATCCATTTGTGTCTCGTGTGCTTGTTTACTCTGTGTTTTCATATAGGTTTTTTTTATGTTTTTTTTTCTGTGGGTGCAACCAAGTCTTTCTGGAGATCGGTCCCCTCCTTTCCTTCTGATTCGTTATTTTACTTTGGATTTTGTAAGCGATAGATCAGGATGGTAGTTTCTCGTTAATTTTGTTTGTCTGCCTACTTGTGTTTTTGTCCGCTTCGTAAATGTGACAATTTTGGAACTTGAGACAGGTGAAAATTTCGACTTATTTTCTTCAAAAATCACCCCCTTAAGTATCAACTTTTTTTATCATTATCAAAATTGAATATATTTTTATGAGCTTCATGTGACAAGTTTTAAAATTTGAGACTGGTATAGCCTTATTTACTACAGTGTATAACATATGGTGACATTGAGACATTCACAACCAACATTTACATCATTATCTTAATCTAGATCCATGTGCATGGAATGTTAATGAACAGCTGGATAATAATTACGTAAAAGGTCAAATTTTCACTTAAAAGCTACCTATAGGCAAAATTATTTCATTATTTCGTTTTTCCAATTCATCATTATAGATAAATTGCTTTTGCTATCAAATAAACATCAAAGAAGTACCTAACAGTTATTCAGTCTCAAAGCCGAAAAGGCAAGGCCAAATCGTGAAAATTCCACTCGGAACGGTTGCGAACCCCGGAATGAACACCAATCCGAAGTGAGACCAGGTGCTCGGGGAGAGTTAGCGTCTCCTGCTTGCATGCAACATCCATAGCTTCAATTCGGTAGAATTGTCACATCTGGTTACTTTGTGATCGGGTGGTTCAAATGGTCTATAACAGAACATCATCTATCATTCTGGAGAAATAAAATGTGACTTTTTAACATACCCATCGCACAATGTCAGGGTATAATTTCAGAAAAAGTCCTATGCTGGATAAAATGACAGCAACATAGATTGAACACTCAAATGTAAATAATATGTACGAATTCTATTCCATTTTCAGATAAATTGGAATTATTGAACAGTGTTCTGTAAGACTTGTGAACTTCAGCCTAATCATACATTTCTACCTAACAGAGAAGCAACAATTGTTATATGCAAGAAGAAGTTCAATCTTCCAGGACACCTTTCATCGTTACCTTATTTGGTTAATATTCACTTCTTGTCATATTTCAGGCAGTTTTGTTTATTTTTCATTTATCTCAATCGTTTCGTTTTGTCAGCTCTCTGATTTTGGGGATACATTTTAAAAATCATTTCTGTTTTGATCGATATTTTGATATTGAAAAATAAATTTCCTTTTACTATTCAGATGAAAGTGACCAGATGATTCAGTTTTGGTTGCCATGGAAATATCTTCCATTATGATGGACGCATGATGATTCTGCTGGTGATGATGTGCATGATTCTTCGGGTCAAAAGTCAACTGACACATCAACAACAAGCAGGACAAAGGGAAGCATTTACAAACTATACAGGTATGCCTAACTTGACCCCTCCCCCTATCAAGAAATTACACATCCTGGCTTTTATTGACAATCCTGCTTTTGAATTATATAACAATAAAATTTATCCACAAGAATTAACACTTAAAAAGGCAAACATTACAAATACAGAAACACCATTTTTGGACCTAAATATCAAAATTGAAAACGAAAAGATTCATGCAAGTGTATATGACAAAGAAGATGATTTTGGATTCAACATAGTAAATTTCCCCTGGCTTACGGTGATGTTCCAAGACCACCGTCATACGGCATTTACATATCACAGTTCATCCGGGACGCTAGAGCATGCACTGATATTTTGGATTTTCACGATAGAAATTTACAAATTACCAAGAAACTTTTAGGTCAAGGTTTCCGCTTTCATAAACTAGTAAAGACTTTCTGGAAATTTTTACAAACATTACAGTCAACTTCTTTAAAAATTCGTATCTATACACGCAACAGAGCATATTCCGCGTCCCCTTATTTATATCCATTTACATAATTATTCATCTGTGTTGCTTGGGACCCTGTGTTTTGTGGTCTTGTTTTTGTGTGGTCATCTAACAGTGAGGAGGTTGTTTTACAACACAACTGTACATTCTTCGAGACCTCTTGGTAATTGGAGAAGTGAGAGGGCTGTGCGCACGTAATCCAGGATAACCACACCATTTGCTACTTGTGTAGCAAATGGCCGTCCAAAGTCGGCACCAGTTGCCCATTGGTCTCGTTGGTTTATGTGTACAGTCTTTTGTGTTTGATGTTTGTATGTCGTATGTCTTTTTTTTTCGTCTCTTAGTATGCTCGTCTTTATGTTTTCGCATCGGGTGTTTTGGTGTTGGTGCTGCAGCAGGGTCTTGTTGGAGGTCCCCTCCATTCTTTTATTTTCAAAATACCTCGTGTTCTCAGCAGAGAAAAGAAATATCTAATAAACACAAAAGTATGGTAACAAATGATTGAAAAACTAATAAAAAACAACCAGCATGATGCAAAATAAAGGAGAGGACCTCCAGCAAGACTCGGTACGTTACCCGAAGCAAAGCACCAGAAAAGACAAAAAGTTTGTACCATTAACTTTGGTCTGCAAAAGGGCAACCAGGGCTTAATGCTTTTTTTTGCGCAAAAGCCGAATTTGTCTTTATCAGTATCTTGAAGCCGAAGGTAAAATTTATTGATAATGTTGAAATAAAATTATTCTTCGTGTTCCATAGGTAAAACAAAAATGTCACGTAAGGTATTTATTTGTAGTATGTGTCTCAGAAATCGTGAGGAATTCAAATATTTGATTTCAACCATCTTCAGGCAAAATAAATGACACCTTAATTTCTGAAATAAATCTGTTCAGAATCTGTGTTCTTCTCGCCAACATTTGCCCCTGCTGTGACTTCTAGCTCCTTTAATACTTCGATCGATGAGTTCTTATGTATTATTCAAGAATTTATCAATTAGTTGTAGATTGGTTGCATTTCGCAGCGCTAATACAAAACAAATTTGAACGTAAATTATTTCAAATTTGCACAATTGCAGGAAAGAGAGAGGTCTTATTTCTCATGAGGGTAAAAAAAAATCTTAAATACATTTCTTCGAATGATTAAAAAAGGACATATAATTAGTTCTTTGAGAAAAATACCAAATACATGAGTTGTAATTTCTTCATGAGCCTATGTTTCCATTACATTAGTTCGAGACTGCAGAGGAGTTTTCGAAATGAACTTCATTTATAGATAGATTATATTTGTAATGCTGTAAAGTATTTATTCAATGTAAAGCGCAAAGGTGAGGAAGAGGAAGACTGATTTTTCATGAGATTCACATTAAGAAATGAGTTCACCAATATTGAAAGAACATTCGAATTACGATCTCATGAAACAGAATGATCGGCATTCTAAATCTTAAAACAGGTAAGGGAATATTCAAGACGTATTGGTACTTTGGGATGCAAAAGAGATTCTAAGATTCCTGCATGCATACTGTAAGACCACGAACAGGCCAGAGCTATTGTTGCCTGTCCCTAGGCTAGAAATCTGTTGATATCTAAAATGTAGGAGTTCTCCAAAATACCTTATCTCCTTTTAGAGCACGGAGTCTTTTCCGTACGCCGGTAACGCCCTATGTTTTTGATATCCACTTACATATTCATATCTTTGTGTTACTTGAGCCACTGCGTTTTTGCTATCCTGACTGCGTGGTCATTTTAAAGTGAGGCGGTTTTATATAAAACAATTGTGCGTTCTTAGAGACCATTTGGTAACCGCAAATTTGGGAGGGTTGTGCACTTTTAATCCGGATAACAACACCGTGGCAGATGGCCGTCCTAAGCGTCTTTTGTGTTTGGTGTTTTAATGTCGTGTTTACTGTTCTTTGTACCTTTTGCGTGTCTTTTTATGGTTGTCTGTATTTTGGCGTAGGGATTTTTCGGTGTTTTGTTGTGGGTGTTGCAACCTAGTTTTGTTGGAGATTGCTTCCTTTCTTTTATTAGAGAGAAATTCATTTGAAACTTAAAGATCTTTTCTTTTATATTTACAGTTACTGCTCCCCATTGTCATTACAATTTTTCATACAAGAGGAAGGTGACAGGAACTTTTTCATCGCCAGAGTTTCCAAACAATTACCCAGACGAAGTCACGTGTACATACTTTTTCCAAGCGCCACCTACAGGCCGAGTGAGAATCAGTTTTGATTACTTCGACCTTGAGAAACCAAGTGACAAAGGGTATGTAAATATTTAGAAAAATTCAGTATTTCAATTGTTTTTGTTTTTCTCCACAAGGTAATAAAATATTGATTTTACTTCAAATTGGGAATGTCTTCACAACATTTAGCATCTTATTAATCTGGGATATTTAAGAAAGCGATTCTCGGAAAATTTGCACGTGTCCAACCAGAATTATACACCCATGAACACCAAAAGTAAGACAGTCATTACTTATATTTACATTTATTCTAATTATCGGTCATTTTTATTTGCATGAACATCGCAAATTTTGCCTGTAACAGCGTAAGATGTATCTTAACTTTGGTAAATTCTCCCTACATTCAAAACTTGAACGTGACGTCACAATAGCAACCCAAGTTATTGGAATATAATTCTAGTTGCCTAATGGGCGTTCAACATGGCGAATCTACTAGTAATGCAAATATTAGGAGATATTTTTTAATTACAGCACATTGAAATTGACGTTGAAAAGGGATTACGAAATTATTTTGCATATCTACATTATATTTTACCAATACTTTTTACGTGTATCTTGTGTCTGCTAATACTTTTACGTGTATGATGCAATTAAAGACGTTCCCTGCGATTGAGTGTTACAAGTGTTTTAATCGCTTTATTTCCAGCTCTGTTGCCTAAAAAAAGCTTTGTATTGGTGCTTTTTCAAGTTGACATCATATTTTGGAAACGTGTCATTAACATTCTAATACATGTACCATCTCTACAATGCTCCTTGGTCATAGATTTTATTTAATTATATATGCTACTGAATCGACCTACAGGAAATTTGGAGCCGCGCACTCTTTACAAAATAGCTACACAAAATTTAGAAATCATTCTAGATGGTGCTACTGAATATCACTTTGGCTCGAGTACCACTGAAGAGGATTTACTATCCTAAACACGTGTCGTCTGGTGTATTAAATGAAGTTTGAAATGTTTTACAAGAAGGTTACGAGTTTGATCTCTTTAATTTTCTTGAGTTTAGGAAGCTTAAGATTGTACAAAGTCTTATTTTGGAAAACTTTTCCTTTTCATATGAAATATGTTTAAAATTATGTCTTATGATTATGAAGGGGGGATATATGCGCAGGAATTTGGCTATATAGGAATACGTACTTGGCTAAAAAGTAGAAAACATGTGCAATAAATGGTAAAAATGCTATTTAACGTAGAAAAATTCAAAGTTGATAGCTCTCAGATGGCTACTGCAACGATCAACAATAGGCCGTGTCAATCTTAATGGATGTTTTGAGTGCTAAATCCTCATCAGTGGTACATGTACCTAAACACAAAGGGAAAAAAAGAGAGATTAGTATTGTTTTCATTTTAGGTACATATGCCCATTCGTGAAAAATCGAACTTTACTCATTTTATCAGTAAATGTAGAATCCAAATAGAAGTGTTCATAAATTATAAATCTATAAGCACTCTCTGTAAAGTAAATTCACAAATTTAAATTGTAAAAATAAAACCAGAAGGCGCTAGTGAAATAAATTGGGGCGGCTTATGAAAAGCATTTTGGCTGGACGCATCACTGATGAGAATTTTTAAAATATTCGAAACACAAGTCTGGTGCATGAAGATTGGTTTGAAATTTTCTTCAAGACGGTATAGAGTTGGGACTTTTCCGTATCAATGTATAAAGAATGGATAGTCGAAAGAAAATTGAATCCTTCAATTATAATCATTATGCATGCAATCAGGAGACGCTGACACTCCCGGCACCTGGTCTCACTTCGGAATGTTTTTCATTCCGAGGTTCCCAACCGTTCCAATAGAAATTTTAATGATTTTGCCTTGTCTTCTCAACTTTGAGCCTGAGTAAATGATAGGTACATCTTTTATGATTACTTCATAAAAATTGTTGTGCTGAACCGAGGGTATACTTGTATGTAACTGGTCTATGCAATTTCTTTGTTCGCAGTATTGAAAGATAATAAATGTTATACCGATCCAACCCATTTTTTATACATTCACCGATTTTGAGGCCTTTTCTGTGGATTTTCTCTTGCTCCTTTACAGAACTTCTTTCACTCAATTAATGTTTTCCATCCAATAACAACAAAGAAGTTCTACCTGATGACACAGTATTCAGACATATTCCAAACAAGGTCCAATTTAATAAGTAGAACTTCATAGACATGCCGATACAGCTCTACAAACAAGAGCTTCTTGGGTATAAAATTATCTTTGGCATAGTGCGGACCATCATATCATAGTTGTTTCTTTATAGAACGGTTTTTAAAGCCACCTGGTAATTGCTCTTCAGGAAGGCTGAATACTAAAGATAGATGTTTTACCTCCTCAAATACTCCAAAGAGGTAGCATACGGGCAATCTGCAAGTTCCAATGACAGCAAGCATACGCACGATACATGTCGACGGAAACGACCGACTGCAAACGAAGATGACGTCATGTTAATGATCTTGATTGAGTCGGGATTTTCTTTACAATTCGTTCGTTTTCTTCCTCATTTTAATTTTCCAAATCCCGTATCTGAGTCCTGCTTTTAGTGCAAATTCCTTTGGCGCGCTAATTAATATGCAGGAATGTTTCATTACATGTATAATTGAAGATATGCAGAGTAACCCCCCCCCCCCTGTGAAAGAGATTGGTTCCTTGCAGTCTAAAAATGACTGCTGACGCCGGACAGGACTTTTTAAAACAGCTAATACTTGTCATTGCTATGGACACCATACTTGATTGCTTGGTAGTTGTGTTTGAGACTGCTTTGATTCTTCGAACATCTATAAAATCCCTTTATCTTGAACTTAATGGGTTACAGACTATGCTACATGTTACAATAATATGGAAGTATTCCCACTCTTTACCTCCTTGAAGGAAATTTGAAACCAAGTTTTTAAATGCATCAGATACTTGTTTCGGATGATAAATCCTCATCAGTGATGCTTCCGGATAAAATGATTTTCAGACACAGCCAAAATGCAATTATTACTTTGCAGAGAGTGCGCAGCTCCAAATTTCCTGTAGGTTCGATTCAGTAGCATAGTAAAATAAAATCGAGGACCAATATAGCATGGGAGGGATGGTGCTCATATGTTAACCTCCATTAATTTCGATGTAATTTTTGGATTAATTGAAAAGTTTCCGAAATAGCAAAATGACAAATTGAAAGTTCACGTGACAATCTGCTTTGGTGGACCAATAAACTTTAGCTGACCAACGAAATTATTATGTGCAATGCTAACCTTATTGTGTATTATCATGCACAAAGATATATCTCCTTACCGTGATTAGTTACACACAATCAGCAGTTAAGTATGATCACCTTTGAGTCAGTTTTGTGCATCTGATATCAGGGTCAAAACAAGATGTTTCCTCTTCCTAATCTAGTACGTGACTTGAGAAGTGTACGTACCCGATTCGACGTATTTTGTGCCAAAATACACGCTCAGAGCGATAAGTAGGCGATTCCCGACATAAACATAACAGCGGAACACACACGAGAAAGTGGAAGCAAACAGACGAAAGCAAAGAGAAAAAAATCATATTCAAAAATGAAGGACAACATATATATTTATGAATAATATCTCCACAGAGTCACAGTGTAAGAACGACATTCATTATAGGTTGTGCCACTCAAATGAACTAATGCAGCACCGTACAAACTATATGCTGTCGTAGCATTGTAGGATAACACATAATTGACTACGTTCTAAAAGTCATGGAAGCGAAACTGCTTCCGGACTAATCTGCGAAAACATAAAGTCTAAGAATCTGGAAGCGAAGAAAAACATTAGGCAATATCCATAAAAAACAAAAGTTCATTTCCAACTGAATGGAAAAGGAGGGAAAAAGCACTTACAAGTTGGATCATATAAAGGTTTTTCGGCGTCTTGGGACTTCCGAAATACATCGCTGTTAGCTAGAAACATATATTTGGGTTCTACTGGGAAAGAATTTCATTGATGTAAATCATTCCTTTATACAGTATTTCTAGTCTTTCTGTCTACGACGTCAATTTTTGGCAATATTTTCTTCAGCGATATGCATGTTTTATTATTGGGAATATCTCCTTTCTTCAAGGGATTCACCTCTATGAAGCATTAACACATGTAACGGTCCAATACATTTCCGTTCGGTTTCAAATGAAGTATCCTCATTTTTTAAACAGCCATGTCATAATGCAGGCGTTTGGCGCCATCGATCACGGGGATTATGAGAATATTTTAATCTTTTGTTTTGACGCCTTGTTTGGGTTTTCTGTGGATATCATATAATTTACAGAATAAGTTTTTCAGAAAGAAAATAGTCTCCTACCAACTAAGTTAACTTTATTTCTTTGAATAAAAATGATACTCCACGATTATTTTATTGAGAAAATTAATAGTATAATCGATCATGCAGTGATGGTGATATAATTTGATGGGTACATGCAAGTAAACCACAGTAAATGTGCAGTTTTCGTGCTCCAATCTATAAACACCAGGATGTTTCTGTCATATAGATAAATAATCCTATATCTTTGACTTTTGTTATACTCGCTCCATCCATCCAATGGTTTTTGGAAATATTTTTTCATTAAATTACACTTCTGAATAGACCCTTTACACAAAATTGAGAGCCATTCGTTCTTGTCAAATTAGATTCATGATATTTAGAAATAAAACCTGTCTGATACATTTCAAAGAACATTGTACCACTGATGGGGATTCAAAATCTGAAATATATATGTCTGATGTACTGTATTGTGAAATGATTGTCCATGCAGAAGGTTAATCTCTGACAGTAGAGTTGGGATATTGCTCTTTTCTCTTCTGTTCTTCTTTTAAATGAAAGCTCATCCAATGAGGTGAAGTTGTTAAAAGATGAGCAAGAAAGCCATTTTCTTGTCCCTTGTTCACAGAACTAACGGATTTATCCATATTTTATTCCTAATTTCAGGTGTAAATTCGATTACCTGGAAATCTTTGACATCGACAACGACGGTTTTAAGACTTTGATAGATCGTCATTGTGGATCTCGGAAGCCTAACGAATTTGTCTCTTTACAATCCAAACTGGAAATAGTATTCACTTCGGATTTCACCAAAAATTCCAACGGATTCTTGGCGCATTATTACTTCCTTGGTGATAGTAAGTTTAAATTTGTTTTTGGTGCTGTACTTTACAGAATTTTGTTGACTACTTTGATAAAGAATATAGAATACAAAAATGTAAAATGTATACAGATCTTCATTTAACAAAGGCCAGTACGTACGTGTCGTTTTTATTTTGGATAAAAAAGATCGGTGGCGAGATAGTTTGAATACACGAAATCTCCTCTTTTAGCATTATCTTGCTCCCGCTAGTATCCAAATTTTAATGTACATCTGTAATTCTAAATTCCTTCAAAAATACGCATGACGTATATACTCTCGAATTAAATGATTATAAGAACATAATACATCTATGTACGTTTTTATTTGATTTAAAGAAAATATTGAATTAAACGCTAGATTTATTTTTTCAAGTTTTATTAAAGGATTTTGTATCAAACAGAAATAGCATTGTTATTTGCATATTCCTTTTATTGATCATTTTGAAGACTGGCAGCCTTTTGGGCCATCGACGATTGGTTGTGGGCCTGGCTATATAACCGGAAGTGGAGGTGTACTGACGTCACCTGACTACCCAAACAACTTTCCCGCCATGAGTAGATGCACGTGGATCATCAAGGTCAAGGACAACCAGAAGATACTTTTGACCTTGACAGATCTGGACATAAACAGTAGTAGTAGGTTAATCAATTATTCATAGTCGACTATTTATCCAAGTATAATGGTATAAGTTTCGTTTTGTACATGACCATGCTAAAACTTCAAATAGTCCAAAATGCAACTGCTGTGAACATGAAATATATGGTAGCAGTTTTATGTTAATTATTACATTCAAGACAACTCGACGAATTAATGCGAAAATAAAAAAGTATTCGATTCACAGTATCCGTATATGTCTCCAGACAATATCCTCTCTCCTATTTTGCCTCTTAACATTCATGTAGTCAAATTAATAAAAATGCAAGACAGTAAAGACATCTGAAACTTTGAAATAACACAAGAGACGCGACAAAACTATGTTAGGTTCATTTTAGCTTGATCTAGATACCACTGAATCATCTGAATCATGTATGCCTTATGCACTGAATTTGAATTCTGGATACCAAGAAAGCTGTACTCTGACAGCAGAGTTGGGGCATTTCTGCTTAGACGTGCTCCCAATCTATAGATGTACAATTAAAAAAAAAGAATAGCTGACACTATGCACACTTTTAAAAGCATATTTGTTTAAAATTAGCCGGAGCAGACTCGCTGAATTCTGCGATTCGATTGCCATAATATTGCTCCCCCTGTATTGGAAAGAAGAACCAAGCCTTCAAGATGTCATTCAAGATTTCCTTAAATATCGCACTGGTTAACATTAAATTGAAGTATCTTAAACTGACTCTCACTGAGGATAATTTGAGAAAAATGATCATTAGAATCCGTATTTCAGTTTCTCCCAAATTAATAGGAAGCCCTTTGGGTATATCATTTGATACATTAGCGAAAAATCTGAGTATAATTTGGCGCAGCAACTTGTATTGATTGGTATCATTTAAATTGGTTAAGCCTCCCTCAACCTTGATGAATTATTGATACGAAAAATTCGGACCAATTAAAAGTCTATCGTTCTCATCTCCGTCTCTTCTAGTTGTTCTTCATATAAAGTCGCTGCTTGTTTTGTTTGAAAGAACGAATTGTGGTACTCCCGACCAATGACAAGTGCTCTATTCATGGGTATATGTTCCTCTGGTGCATTAAGTTTGCTTATCTGAATAATAAGTTCCTTTGCTGTAGAGTCGGACTTGCCCTTTTTTTCCGTACTTGATGGTCATATGGTACTGATCGTATTTTCGTTTATTGTTTCAAACAGCTTGGTGTGTCTTTTACTAAATAAAGTGTAAAGTTTGATTCTAATGCACTCCGTTTTTAACGCGCATTCTGATTGGTCGAGCGATTAAAAAACTGCAAGGGGGTTCACGTTTCACTGCAGTTTTTGCTATGACGTCATACGTTGCTATGGCGACGTCGTTAAAAGCAGACGTTTTCTAGCTTTTTACTGACCAAAGCATTAGAATAGGGTTACCATACTGATGTTTTACAAAAACTGACAGGGTATCGGCGAATCCCCTGTCAGAAATATCCGTTTTACCGCTCGGCTAACGCCTCGCGGTAAAACTCAATTTCTGGCAGGGGATTCGCCGATACCCTGTCAGTTTTTGTAAAACATCAGTATGGTAACCCCTAATTCCATGGTTCTGCTTCCATGCATGGTGTTACTTCCGTGACAAAGTTAACTTGGTTCCTCCAAGATTAGATTAGGCATAAAGAATTTGGTGCATTGGAAACTTGCAGTCAAACAGACTGAAATGGTTGTTTGTATTACTTTGTATAGTGAATCATAATCTCATCGATAAACTTAAAAAGGTTTCAATCTAAATTTGGCGAAAACAGGTGCCCGATAAGGGTATGAACATCCTCCTTGTATGATTGGATCACCCGCATCCGTCATAATGAAAAAGAACTGCTTTAACATATTTAAAGCTAAGAAATCTGAAGCATCGAAACTATCTAAGATTCTGTTATACACATGGAACCCACCTCTAGCTTGCTAGGGGTCCGTCGATGCTCAATTTGGTGCTCTATTGTGAGTGCTGTTGAGATTATCGTCAGGATCTTCTTTAACCCATAAACAGCTTGTGTTCCGTTTCTTCCTATTCGAGTAAAGGATGTAGATGAAATGTAACTAGTTCATGCTGAGGTCCCCAGGCCAGACAAAATAGACCATGCAGGTTCATGCTGAGGTCCCCAGGCCAGACAAATATGTAAAAGGATCATACAAAATTGTTCATTTCATATTGTAAATGTTACATTGCAATTTGTCTTGTCTTTCACAGATAATGGCAAATGTAGCGAGTCGTTTCTGACAGTTTATAATGGCTTCGCCATTCCGGGAATGTATCCTGAGGAAACGTACTGTGGAAATCTGCATGAATTAACTCCGAGGCGCCAGGAGTTTCTCTCCACCACACCAAGGATTGTTATAAGGCATGATATAATATATATAAAACACATCGATCTCAGATCACTACAGTGTATCCAACATACAGCTAATTTTCCCATGAATAGCATTTATTGGGAAAATTGTGGGCTACAAGTGGCTTAATTTTCTTAAATCTGGACTAAAGTATTGCGTCATGAGCGCTGAAGTCGTTGTTAATTGGCAAAACTTTTTACTTTTACGTGTATAATTCACGAAATATCAATTATTATTCTATAATTGACAAAAAAAGATATTCTTTTTAAGTTACAATCTTTCGTTTGCGGCTGATCCATGTGCTGAGTATAGTATTATGTCTATCTGATATTTTTTGACAGGCTAGAGGGGAAACTTTCCGAAACAGGAAGAGGATTCAAATTGGCGTGGACAGCTGTTGATCTCATAAATGCAGGTTCTAGTGACCTCTCTACTATCATACACTGTCTCTGTTACAGAGTTGTTTTTATTTATATTTTTTATGTTTTGTTTTCTTAATTTGTTGATGAGAGAACGTCAAATATTCGCTTTTGAATTTGCAAAACAGACCTTCCCATTTACATTTTGGCGTATAGATACATTCCCTTTTGGTAACATTTTTTCGACTTGTTTTCGAGCTTTTCAAAAATAGAAGTAAAGTATCTATATGACAATGAACGATACTGATTACACAAGGATGACTCTGCTATGAACACTATCAATTTGTACACGAGACAATAATATTTTTGTTTAGGCCAATTTTTTTTTGTTTAATGGGAGATTTTTAGAAAAAATGGAGACGGGGACGAAAAAAAAAAAAAAAAAAGAAAACCCGCAAAATTTGTAAAAGTAAGAAAAAGCCCTATTTTTTTTATAATTGTCGCTTTTTTGTCGATATTTCTTCATTTCTAAAAGTCGTTATAAATGATTATTTCCAGATTACTGCTATGGCTTCCTGTGTCCGGGTTCTAACGAATGTGAAGATAAAGGAGGGAAATGTCCGGCTCAACAAGTCAAATTCTGTATAGATAGCTCACTGAGATGCAACGACTTGCCAAACTGTGGTGCTGAGGATAATGCCGACGAAAAGGGTTGTAAGTACAAGTACATGTACTGCTGGTTTTTGTTTTGATTTTTTCTCTGTAACGAAGCACGTCCTTTTCTTATACTTGATATGTCTTAAAAGAGTAGTGAGTGACAGCTAGTCTAATACAAAGCCGAACACCAAAATTCAAAAATCACAATTAACTGGCATATACAATGTACAATGTATGTACGAAATCAGGAACACCAAAATTCAAAAATCACAATCAATTGGCATATACAATGTACAATGTATGTACGAAATCAGGAAAAATATAAACCACACGGAATAACTAAAAACATTCTCCAACGGGAGCAAAAGTGAATCCCCAATGGAAATGAGATCATGTACCCGGGAAGTAAGCATCTCCTGTTTGCTATAACAGCACCCGTCACTTTAGATTACCGTGTAGAGAAGGTCAAATCAACTGAATGTATCAAAGTCGGCGTATTTTGATGCATACTCTTCAAGATGTGCTATACGTTCAGAAGATGAAATGGATATTTTTGCAATACGATCTCATTTCTTGTTATATTTCATCCAATTCTTATCTTTATAATTTCAGGTATCCTCACCATTGTTTGGATTATAGTCTATACAGTAATACCTCTTCTAGTGATTGTAATTTTAGTAACAACCATTGTGTTATGCTATCGTCGCCACAAGAGGAAGAGACTTCGTATGATTAAAACCGAAGCACAAATGGCTCAACAAACACACTGGGTGTCACCACATATACGTAGTCTGGATTCTAGTCCGACTCAAAATAGAACAACGATACACACCACTTCCTTCGTATCAGACAAACATTCGAGTGATCCTGATTTGTCAGATTCAAAACGAGTCACTATTGTTGATAATAACAAAAGTGAATTGAAGAATTACAGCAGAGGGAGTCCAAATTGTAACGACATATCGAATTCTAGGAAATCGAACCAGACGGTGAACCAAAAAGTGACTCCAATTGAAGATGACAGGAAGGAAGTGACCCATGTCCATTTAGAACCTATTAATAACATTCCACCTAATTTCAAATCACATCAAAAGCGCTCGTCATACCATCTCATGCAAGAACTGAATTTAGAGGACTCCTCTATATCTTAGAAATTATGATTATCTCCTGTTTTTATCTACATTTCTAAAATTCGTTCGTACATGTATTGAATCACAGCTTTTTGAAGCTCAAATCCTAAATTACATACGAAGACAACGTTTCATTCATTCATTCATTCATTCATTCATTCATTCATTCATTCATTCATTCATTCATTCATTCATTCATTCATTCATTCATTCATTCATTTATATTCATTCATTTTACCTCCAATTGAATCCATTAAAATTTTGAAAATACATGATAATGATTGTTTTTCTTGTTGAATCATTTGAAGTGTATAATTATGTAGGTATACCCGGTTTATTATAATAATTTTCGTGATGCATGAGACATTTGAAGTGTATAATTATATAGGTATACCCGGTTTATTGTAATAATTTTCGTGATGCATGAGACATTTGAAGTGTATAATTATATAGGTATACCCGGTTTATTGTAATAATTTTCGTGATGCATGAGACATTTGAAGTGTATAATTATATAGGTATACCCGGTTTATTGTAATAATTTTCGTGATGCATGAGACATTTGAAGTGTATAATTATATAGGTATACCCGGTTTATTATAATAATTTTCGTGATGCATGAGACATTTGAAGTGTATAATTATATAGGTATACCCGGTTTATTATAATAATTTTCGTGATGCATGAGACATTTGAAGTGTATAATTATGTAGGTATACCCGGTTTATTGTAATAATTTTCGTGATGCATGAGACATTTGAAGTGTATAATTATATAGGTATACCCGGTTTATTATAATAATTTTCGTGATGCATGAGACATTTGAAGTGTATAATTATGTAGGTATACCCGGTTTATTATAATAATTTTCGTGATGCATGAGACATTTGAAGTGATCAAAAAAGGAGATTCAATGTGAATTATAATGTTGTTATTGCAAAAGATATAAGAAATCCAATGGTCAGCAGTATTTCTCTGCACTACTTATTGCCAAAATATGACACATTCGCATTTGATGATATATGGAAACAAGACACTAGATATGGATTGATGATTGGTTTTTTCTCTTCCTGTGTGTACAAAATTTGATCTTTATAATAAAGGTTGTTTTTAAATCAATCTCAAATATGATATTGTTGAATCAGTCTTAAATGTGATATTGATATGATATTTCTTAATCCAACTTCGGTGTCTGACTTAGATCTCAATAAAAAAACGTTCTTATGAAATAAACCATCCTACAATCAAAAGAATATAATGCGTTACCTGATTGAATATTAGCATGCAAAGAAAGACAACCCTGCTTTCAGGAGAGGAAGTCCGACATCGCACTTACTGGTGGACTTTCAAATTATGACGTCATAATCAAATGACCGTCTCAAAAATTAGGGTAAATTTATTATGACGTCATGATATATTCGTCTGCAAGCAATGCTGTGTACTGTGGAAAGTCCAAGCATCATATTGTCTGAACATAGACGCCTTTCATGCATGTATACATCGAACACTTACATTTAGTGAGACTATGTTTGGAGATTGATGCATTACCTGAAAAGGACCATTGCAAATAAATACTTGACGTACTGTTTGACCTTATTGCAATAAAAATAAAAATGATGATATATTCACTCAGGTAAGGCTGTCTTGCGGTAAGGATGACGACCCAGTTTCTCAATGATGTTGGGTTCGAGACTAGACATTGAACAGACCAACAATACTGTAAGGAATGTTCCGTCTACAGCAGAGTGAACTAGATGTATTGTTGTATTGGGCTGCATGAATAAAACAACAACAACAGCAAGAAAAAAAAGTACCCCCCCCCCCCCCAAAAAAAAACCGCCAAAGGAAAAATTAATAAAAAGGGGTTCCAACAAGACCACACTGCAATAATAAATAGAGGTCTTACAATACTCCTGTTTGTTGTTCACATATATAGGCTTAGAGTGCAACCATTTTATTTTATTCGGGGGGGGGGGAGACTTTGCCAAAAAAAAAAAAAAAAAAAAAAAAAAAAAAAAAAACACGCACACACACACACACCCTCACCCTCACACACAAAACTATTCCGGATCAAGATTTTGGGGAAACATTGCCAGATATATTACCGTTTTGCTAATTTGCATATTCGCCATATTGGATCAATGACAGTTTATGGCCGAGCAAAGGATTTTATAAGGAAAAATAGTCAACATCTAATTTTTATAGTACCTTCCTTGAATTTCGAAAATCCTGAAGAAGATTTGTAACGCTCATAAGGCACGGTCCATTTGATATTCTGGGGGGGGGGGGGGGGGGGGGGGGGGGGCGCTAGGGTTTTTTTTCGAAAAAAATAATTTTGCTCTCAATTTTCATGAAAAAAATTAACTTGCTTATGGTGTGACAGAAAAAAAATAATCTTGCTCTTACAAATAATCTGAATTTGAAGAATAACCATAAAATTTCGCTAAAATTCTTGAAAAATTTCTGGCTTGCTTCGCTCGCCGCAGTTTTCAATTGGTATTACAAATTTTTGGCTCGCTTCGCTCGCCATAGTTTTCTATCAAAACATTATTTACTAAAGGCAAAGTTCATATATTTGAAGGTATTAAAAGTTATACATGTATGTGAATGAAAAAGAGCTTCTTTGAAAGTTTAAATATATAATCTATATTGCTATTAATACATGTTGCATGTATCCCATACAGTCATATTTTATGTTCTTGTAAGCTTGGAAGAAGAACTTCAGTTATTCGCCAATTTACAATTCCACATTTAAAAAATTGTCTAGGAGACCTTCCCCTCAGACCCTCTTATACATGTTATATACATGTATCTTATATAAAGTATTGAGATTGTATTGTAAAAATCTTTTATCTCTCAGCTGTTTAAAAGTAAATTGAATACTTGCATGAAAATAAACTAATATATCAATATTTAGATTTTTGAGTCAAAATATAAATAATTTCTATTGATAAAACAGAAACATTCTCAATAGGCGCAACACTTTGTTAAAAAAATTTCCTTGCTCCAACTTTGCAAGAAAAAAATAATTTTGCCCCGGTCTGGGGCGAAAAAAATAATCTTGCTCCGACAAAAAACCCAAGCCCCCCCCCCCCCCCCCCCCAGAATATCAAATGGACCGTGCCTAATAGAGCTTTCATTTGACACAAAAAGCAATATAATACATAAAGAATTAGAGGTACCCTAGTAAAATGAATATCCGAAGCGCAAATCGCTATATTCCCAATGATAATTCAAGCAAAATGATCGCAAAATTTTGGCCAGTATTCGGTCTAAACAAAAACAATGCCACTGGCACTGCAAGAAGATACACATCTCGTCACGTGCATGGTGCAAAGAAACATACATTTGTAACCTTGTAAATAAGTGCAATATTAGAAAATGAATGAATTGATAAAAAAAAGTATTTCGTGTCTCACTGAAAACTTTTTTCACTGATTTTCTTCTTTTCATTAACCTTACTTGATTATATCGTAAAATCAGAGAAGGTTTATTTTTTGTTGTTGTTATTTCGGGATCAGAGCTGAAAGTGAAAGTACAAGTGCAAGGCCAGCAATCAGCCGATGTTTTCATGATCAACGAATGTCAATTCCCAGCTGTGTTTATGATCTGCATGTTGAAAATATAATGGTGAAAATCATGCTCCATCGTATTTATATGTCAGATTTGGTTTATCAGTAACACTGAGCTCAGATAAGAGGTAGGTGTTATCGTCTATTTTGGTCAATTGGTGTGATGTAATTTTGTAAACAACATTGCGAAACTATTGATCAGTTCGCAGTTCATGCTATTGATGATTTGATATGCGATTGGGGAAGCTGTCATTGATTGAGGACGTGTCCAGTCAACTGTCCTGAGTGTATCTACTTCATTTCAAGTAATTTTTGTTCCCTTTAAACATGTCTAAACGCTAATTTAGTAATTTTAATTATGCAGCAAGCACTAGGAGGTTCTGCCAGTGCCTTTTTTTTGGTCGGGCCAGTGCTATATTTTACTTTAATTATGCAGCATTAAGCAAGCAATAGGTTGGGTCAGTGCCATATTTTACTCTAATTATGTAGCAAGCTGTAGGTCGGGCCAGTGCTATTTTCCTATATGACGTTATCAAACTTACCTTAATTTAAGGCTTAATCTCAGTGTTAAAAACTTTAGTGACTCAGTGATGCCACAAATTTGAAATAAAGAAAATTGAAAGTTTGAATTGGTCAACTTCAAAGAGGATTTTCTGTATACATTTTCTGTTGATGATCTAAAGGAAATAGGGCACCTGCTTGTATTATTTTACTGGACATCTTCCCCAAAATGTTCAACTACATTTATTTACAGCATGTACAGTATATGCAACACCAAATTCTAAATGATAAAAATTTGCTCACCAATAGGGTGATGATATCATGTGCACCTCCAAATTATTCGCCATATTAGATTACAACTCTTGAACTTTATCCAATTCTAGACTACCATGCATGCAAAAAGTTGACATTAAAAGTTTCAGAAGAGATTTCATAACTAACCTTCTGACAATTCTTTAAAAATATCTAGTTGTTTGTAATTTTCATCAAGACATTGATGTATAAGACGTGAAAACTTAAGAAAATTGAAGTTGAGCAATTTTAACACACTAGTAGCAGAGATGGATAAAGTTCGAGAGTTGTAATCCAAGGAGGGAGATAATTCTAGCAAATGGAGAAAATATATGGCTATGCCGGAACACACTATACAAAGATAGATATTGTAGTCTGGAAGGATTCCAAGTCCTTGTATGATAAGGAATTATAGGATTGGGAGACATTTCGTCCATGATTTGTAGAGTGTTTACCGGAATTTTTCATGCATCTCCAACCATTCTGCCTACAGTGGAAACCTTAGCAACCATGCAATGTAGGGGGACTTTGGAGGGTAGAAAGGCACTCTGTTCTCATGTAAAGTTGTGCCTTTGCTTGAATTATGGGAGAGATAGTTTCACTATTGGAAAAGACTCAAGAGTCAAAAAAGTGTAACTATGCACTACTTGATCATATTGAATTGTGTGATTATCTGCTTCCTAACAACTTTCCGCCCTTCCACCCTTCCATTTCATACAAATAATTAATTTATCATGGAAAGTAAGAAGTATTGAAAGAAGGAACAAAATGTACAAAGGATTCCGATCAACAATATCACTAACTTATAATATTATTTATAATTCCTTGACAGTGTAATTTGCAATTTTCCCCTTTTTACAAAGTAGCAGTAAAGTGTAGTGTAAATGTAATTGTTAAAGCCATGCTGGTATTAAGATGTGCATTTCTGCTTAACATGCATGCTTAAAGAACATTGTGTAAAACATTTCGTGCAATCTGACATGCATATTTTGTAAAACAAATAAATTAAGTCAATGCTTTTGAATTATTTGCCAGACCACCCACAACTTGACTGAAGCAATTCAAAAAGATTTTAGTCAAAAATACTTTTATAATTTTCAAAGAAATTGTCATATTTTCATTTGCGGAGAAATCATTCAGAGATGATGATACTGTGTATGCTTTTAAATTCTCTTATTTCCTTTCAGTTGTGATGACTGTGCACTATACTATAATAACTTGATGCTCTATTTTTCCTGTATCTATAAGTACTTTAATAAGTACTGAGCATTTGTTATGCACGTGGTCGTTTGTCATATCATGTGCGTAACAGTACATTTTGGATACAGGAAAAGTGATTATAGATTATAGGTGATTATAGACTAAAGTAGAGCACAGTCATTACAATGGAAAGGAAATTAGACACAATAATAGCAATGTGCAATGCTGATGAGGGATGGGCGGGGATAAATAAATGATCAATAAATTAATAAACTTTTAAGTACTGTAAACAAAATATGTTTATGAAACAAGAATGCCCCCGTCGGTATTTTTGTCGTATAATAGCTGTAATGTGATGAATAGGTCAAACTTCAAAATCAAGATCATGTGGAAAAAAAAAATGTTGGTACCACTGGAAAGGTCTTGCCAAAAGGAATTCACATACGAAAGCTAGGTATATTCAGAAGCATCTTTTCGAAAGTAGGTTATACTCCAAGATCAATGTCGCAATGTTTAAAAAATGTTGATATATGTACAAACAAAAGATCTTGTCATAAGGAATTCACATTTGAAATAAAGAAAGCTAAATCACTTATTAAAGTCAATATCCGCGGACAGAGAAACAAAGGTACAAGTCAAACACTGAATTACCCCGAATCTGCGATTGATGAAAATAGAAAAAAAATCAGTGTAAAGAGATAAGACAGATAGAAAGAAGGAAAGCACATGATTGACAGAAAATTCATATTTCATTGAATACCAAGACATCCCTCCTCCTTGTTCAATTATGGACCCTCCCCACAGGAAGTACTAGATCTAGACTCTAGTTTTGTCATCAGAACGTATTTTTTGTACTCGTGTACAATATGATGAAGTGATAATGATATTAACAATCCTGTGTTTGGACACAACTCTCAGTTATCATGACTGTACATCGATAATCGACTTATACGTTTAGTTTTATTATGTCAGGCTGATAGTATATATAGATAAAAAAAGGTTAATCCCCTCATCCTTGACTCATGTATTATCAGGAATTATACACTGCTTGTCCCGGATGTAAAGGGAAATCTGATTATGTTTGATTTAATATTGTAGCTACTGCCGTGAAGAATGGTCCCTACAGGCGTAAAACTTGATGTTTGATCCTTATGGCCTCCATATAACACACGATGGAGATTTTGGACACCCAGTGAGAATTTTGATTTACCTACGGTAGGTCTCTGCAGCGGAACTTTAACTTTGTTCTTTGCTATGTTATAGTGCAAATGTAATATGCAGGATATTAAAAATTGCAAATGTAACATAATAAACATTTACTGCAACTCTGTTCTATGGGATAGCTTATCTTTAAGAGAGTTTATAATAAATTAATAAAACTTCCCCTCGTGTTTGCATATTTTATGCTTTTGTGCGACGATTAAAAAATGAACAAGTAAGTTTCATTAGATGTATATTTCCATTTAAAATGTTCATTTCAGGAATTGAGTACCATAAAGACAAAATGACTACGTTCCTGGGATTCACATACAACTGTTTATTCCAACTGAACCAGTACTTCCGGACGTTTTGGCCAATCAAAGTGCTTTTTGGGGCCCAACTCAAGCAGCCCTCCGAGGACACGCAGCAAAAAATATTACGTGCTATGTTCCTCTTAAAACACAAGAAAGACTCAGACCGGAAATACGTAATCAGAATCGTGAAGTCACTTCCGCCTGACGAAGACATCATGGCCGTTCAGGATCCATGCTCTCATTATAATATTCTTCAACAGGCGGTGCTAAATAATGACAAGGAATTGGTATTTATGTTAGTTACAAAGAATGCCAGAACATCAAACATTCACTGTAATGATCCCGTGCACCTTGCCGCCTTCCTAGGTTATTACGGAATCCTTGAACTTTTGTTAGAAAATGGACAAAATGGTGGGTCAGTCAGCGGCATGTGTTATCCAGATCTGCACATTGCACTGGAGAAAAATAAACTCTTTGGTGTGCTTGGCTACCCATTATTTCGTTGTTCATTGAATTCTACTATACCGGTATTTAGAGCCATAGAAAAAGACAATGTTCAGTGCGTGAAGCTGTTATTAAGTCACATGGCCGCCCAAGGCGTATCGTTGCCTTCACCCTCTAGTCTATTACACTTTGCTTGCCGTAAAGGTATGATTAAGTGCATCAAGTACTTTATTCAAAAGCATCCCGAGGCAGTCAACTCTACAGACGCAAACAAGGACACTCCACTATTGTCGGCTGTCGTTTGGGGTAGTGACTGCGCCAGGTGCGTGATAGAAAATGGCGCCGACGTTAACGCCGTATCTAGGACGGGGGAAACCGCGCTTCACAAGTTGTACAGAAACGATATTGATGGACTCTTCACTATATATGACACTACTAAGTATTTGTTAACAACCGGAATTGAACAACTTGTAAATCGTCCAAACGATGTCATGGAAACACCGCTTCATTACTTAGTGACGCACGTGTCTTTCATTGGCGGCGACATCTTGCATCGAGGTCAGGGATTGGTTGACTTATCACGTGTTCAGCTACAGCCAGACTATCAAGAACAAGTGGTAAATACACTTGAACTTCTTATGCGATTTAATGCGGATCCGCACGAGATAAATCATGATGGCTTACAGCCCATCAACCGTCTCATGCACGTTGCCTTGAAATCTTGTGATTCTAATAAAGATACTTGGCCCTCTTGTGTTCGTAACTCGATTAACTCAAAGTACCTCTACAAGAATGACTTCAGCCATTTGCAGCAAGCGCTTGGCATCTTACTTCGGCACGGCTCAAATCCTAACGTCAAGTGCCAGGAAGGACATTCGCCGTATCTTATAATGCTACAGTGCATGTTGGAAATTGACATCGCTGAACTCTGTTCACAAACTGCAGGGATTCTCAGCTGTTTCGAAACACTTTTGAAACATGGAGCGAATCCAAACTTTATGGTACGAACTAAGGGTACTTGCGCAACAGTTCTGGCTAAAATAGCTGTTCGATTCTTCGATATTCCATACTCCCTAGAAACTGAAGTCTTACAGGATCAGTTTGCCGACTTTGTTTCGAGATTGTTAAATCTTCACTTCAAGTATGGAATGAATCCGAATTTCACATCGTATAAGAAATGTGAGTATCTAAAGGGCGGGGGTGGTAATGCGATGATCGAGTTCATCCGACTTGCGCAACATGCTCGTGTATCGTCAGATTTCGTTGCTGTACATCTTTGGCTAAGAACAATACTCCAGTGGGGTGCTAATCCAGATCTGGAACCTTATCCCTCTGAACCAATCATCTGCCATTCTCAGAGCGCCATTTTTCTGAAGCATCAAGGGACACAGCCGGTCAGCCATTACATCCACGGCATGAAGGATTCGGATAGCTTGTTTGAGGGTGGTCACGCCGAGGACCTCCTAATGCTGTTCTACAACACTATGAGCCACCAACAACTCTATGAATGTCTCAACACCGCGCGCTCCATGACACATTTCCATCCGCTTGGTGCTACAGGCAAAGATTTCTTGTCTCTGATTTCCCGCCTTTCTGAGAGTCCGCGTAGTCTGTCCCAAATAGCTCGTGTCACTGTTTATAAATCTTTGAACAGGGACTTAGCTTCTAAGATTCCCCAGCTTCCCCTCCCTAATCCTGTGAAAAACTACTTACTTGATGTTCTGTAGTGATGAAATAGTTGACATACCAGATGTAGAAACTGTTATTTTCAAAAATGTTTATTATAAGCAATAAGCATACGCATTTCCCTATATGAGAAACTAAAGAACTGATGCAAATTATGCATCCCCACCTAAATAGGTAAAAGGAATTTATGTAAGCTTGTAGCTTTCTTTCCAATCTTTGATATTATATATTTTCATGCCATGTTAACTGAATTCGACGTCAATGGAAAAATCAAATTGCGATTGAAACCGTAAGAAAATTTTTGACTAAAAACTATAAAAGGTTCCTATACCAACATGGTATTTTCTGTTTGATATATTTTAAAGAAATACTCCTTTTTATCTTACATTCGATTCCATGTCACTGTTATGCCGTAGATGTGCCAGTATTTTGATAAAACCCTGTAATGACCCATGGAGAATGACTGAGGGGGTTCATGTTTCATATGTGAGACGTTATTCGGTCTATCTATAACTGCTCAATATACATTATCTGACCTCACTTAGATTACTGTCTCGAAATGTGAATCATTGTAAACATTTAAGGATTTATATACTTAATCCTTGTAAGATTATGATATTCATGATATTTATGAAATAATGTAAACAAGTACAGTACATACTCAATATCTTCAGTCTTACACAGAGGGTGCCGAGCATTCATTCGCTCCCCCCCCCCCCCCCCCCCCCCCCGGCTAACTTGCTAGCTTTTTGAAGAACCGTTTTTTTTTAGTTAAATATATGACTAAACTTCTGTATATCTGCTTAAATTTGTGAATTTTGATCTTTTAAGTAATGTAAAATAAGGACTATTTGATGAGGTGGGAGACATACACCTTTGCTTTTTTGTTTAAGGGGTCCTGGGAACATGACTATTTTCGTAGGACAATTTTGCCCGCCAGAACAATCAAATGACGTCATCCTTGATAGTGTATTTAGAGAGATTGCTCTGGTGGGAAAAATCGTTTTACGAAGAGACAAAATAACACATTAAGAGAGAAATGCACGTCGAGATCCGCAAAATTAATGTATTTTTTATGTCAAACGAAAAGATTATAGATTCAATTAAATGTTCATTTGATATGTTTATTCATAGAATCAGTACATGTACTTTTATTTTGAGTATTTGAAGAAATATGGGAAATACTGGTATCAAAAGGTGCTTTAAAAAAGGTGTTCATCGTTATAATTTTTTTGCTGTATTTTGCTGTTATCCTGGTACGAAGTAAAATATATTTTGTTTCATGTCCGCATTCGGGTAAATTTAAGGAAATCGTCAAAGAAAAAAAAACCCAACAAAATCAAAAACCAAATGAAAGTAGAAACGATAATTTCAAAACAATCAAATTTGAGTAAAAGTACTTCTCCATTGAATTTTATTTGTCGAATGGATAATATTTTGTCTAGTTATTTAAAAAAAAAACTATTTGAAATTTTTTAAAGTGAAATCAAGAAAAAGTGCATTTCAATTTGTAGGAGTTTGATTATGTTTTACAATGATTTCCATTATTTTCTGTTGTTTGAGTTATGAATCATCACTCATTAGACATTCACGTACCTCGTTTTTACGGGTAGGTACAAAATGTACTCCACGGACGTAAAACAAAATAACAAAATTACTTTGGCCTTACTTGTGAGTACACTGATGTCTTATTTGTGATGTTTATTTTTCTTCATTGTATTGAACTAAAGAGTATTCAGAATAAAATAAAACGTTTTCCGAAAGAATTGTTTCTTCGAATTTTCTGAAAAAAGTAACAGCAGCACAAAAACAACATCACGTGCTTACCACTGAAGTCTAATTGTCCCGCTTTTGGTGTAAGCGAGGGGAATTAAAAACTGATCAGTCTGTCTGTCAGTCCGCCCGTCTGTCTTTCATTCACAAATACTTTAATCTTGGGAATACATTTTAGGACTTTATATTTCACATGAAAAATTCCTTTTTAACAAAAACCTGCTACCAAACTTTTGACGATATGGTCTTGGTCATTGGGTTTGACATATTTTTGAGATCCTTTTTGCTACAAATAAAATCCCTCATACCCTAAAATCGAATCGAAGTCGAAACACATGAAAATACCTGTTGCCTTTCTATGAGCAGTCGTAGGAAAAGATGCAATCGTCTAAGACGATAAAAGTTCTACAAATTATTATATGCATTTATTTACTTTATTGCGAATGGGGACATGGGGAAGCCATAATGTTGTGATCAACTGTAAAACATCACGTGATCGCCATACTGCAACGGTATTGGCTGGTTCATGTTGGAGGAATGCTGAGCAATGGTAAAAATACAACGAATGGGATACAATATTAAACAAGCGACACTTGACCCGGAGAACTGGACGCCCGTTGCATGGATACAAGTAATATGATGGAATGACCTTGTGATACGAAATGTAACTTCCTCCGGTAAATGTCATATGGATAGAGTATATTACTCAGGAATGCAAATAGCAGCATGAATTCATTTTTGACATAATATTACATGTATCAAGGCGGTATTTTTTAAAGAATAAAATCGCTACTATAGAAGGATACAATTTTCCGTTTTAATAAATACATTGTAATGATAATTATAATTTTCAAGGTATAAAAATATGAAACAAATGAGACATTGTGGAGGTAGGTGGGTTCCCTCTTGAAGAAAAACGGATAAGAAAGAATGAAAACTTTATATACAAGTTGAACCCATTTAATTTCCAAAGTGTAAGAAATCAACAATAAAAAGGAAAGATAACATTTTCACATGTTTATAATTCTAAAAGCCTGAATTGCATGGACTCTTGATCGTTAGAAAAAAAACTTTTAATACGTTTTATTATTGTTAAATAAGATTTGTATACAGCAATAACATCAATGTTGGAATGATTGAACATTGGCAGCATGCAAAACACCAGAGAACAAGCAGTATTATATATATATGTTATTGCATAAAATGAATAAAACCAGCAATGCGAAGAACAACATTATCGGTGACTGTTCTTTCTTTGATGCAAAGTTTGTTTAAGCTTTTTACGCCTTGGCAATGAACATGATTGTAGAAAAGCCGGGATTACAGCTGTTATAACAATAGCATATCAATCTTTATAAATTTTCGAGTGATTGGAGAAGAATAGTAGCACGACAGCTCAACACATGTACTTGTTTAAAGTACTTTTTTTTCAGAAGAAGGAGCTTAAGTATATAATTCCAAACTAAAGTTCTTTTATCGATGCCAGTTTAAAAATTGGAATATATTAAAGAGGATAAACGTGCCTGCACGAATTTCCCTTGAAAACCTTATTCAGCAAGTGTCTTGATCTTAGTTCTCTTTTCTTTATAAGGACATAATCAAGTTGGTTCAGCTTTATGAAATTTCATAGAAATATTCAATTTTTGATTTTTTTGTGTGGTCATATTACGTTTTCTAACCAGAATGCATGGATAATTCTTAAATAAGGATATCTAGAATTCTATTCACTGGTGTGACTGCAGTAAAATTGTATGAAAACAGACTGATCTTGTAGTTCGGGAATAGTGTTCATATCGTTTAAATCCCAAGACATGCGCACAGCATCACCGTAGTTTTTACCATATTCCCAAGGTGTGTCATTATTTACACGTAGAGCTCCGGAACATTTATGATATCCGCCTTTATTCCGGTCTCTGCAATATGCCGTGCATTTCCTTCCGCAAGAATCAAATGCAGATACCAGGACTTCCGTTGCGCCTTTGTTAGGATTTTTGAGTGCTACGTAAGTGATTGATTCTGAAAATGCTTGCCTCAGATCAACAACTACATATTCATCGTAGTTTCCCTGATAATTCATTCCATCTGATCTAATATGAACCCTTCCAACTGTTCGACCACCCGTGATGGACTTGCATTTTGTCGACGCTGGCATGACCGACTCTGAGAAATACGGCTTAATCTCTTGGTATAATTCAGGGTCGTAGATGTCCTTCTTCTTTGCTGCGTATCCATCAATGATTGGGTAAGCATTGAAAGCCCTATGTTCTGGTGTTCTTTTCGTGACGATCCGGACCGGAATAAAAACCCAGTTTCTGGTATCAGCAACCTGATCTATCTCGAATGTGTTCTGACTAGAGAAAGAGAGCCACGTACCAGTACATGTTGGGAATTGTGAAGAATCAATCGGGTAGGTTGACCTAGTGGCTTGTCGCTTCTTTCTACCGAATATTGGAGGTGCTTGTCCGCCAAAACCGGCATCTGGAACACCTGGCCCTATGCCGAAAGCTTCTGCTTGGCCCGCTTGTCCAGGACCAGGGGGTAAAATTCTGGGAGGGCCAACAGCTATAGGGATACAAAGGGGCACACCTGTAGATATGTCACAGGTTAAATGCCTGGAGCCACAGTTTGGATTCTGGTATGAGCAAGTTGGGTTAGGCTGGTATATGTAGATATCTGAGGTAAACAAAGGATTCATTCCAAACGCATTTGGTAAGTTTCCAAAGCCAGTAGGTGTAAGCGGCGCATGCGTCTCGGCTCCGTAATTTGCCGGGTAGTCTTGAGTCGGATCTATACCTTGGGCAATTTGTCGCTGTCGGAAAAGTTCGTATACATAGTCCACAAAAGCATGATGCAGGTAGAAAACGGGGTCAAATGCTGACGTTTCCATTGGTTCCATTTGACCTCCTAACCACGTGTGAACATTTCCGTGATAGTTCTCGATATTAAACTGGTCGGGAGCCGCTGGCTCTGTAATTTGAGCCATGCGATTTCTGGACAAAATACTGAAGATAGCATCTCTGGAGAACAGCTCTCCGCCTGCATTGCCGATGTTACGAATCAACGGACCATTCGGAGTTTGCCAGAACGCGAAGGGTCCGTTGTTTACTATACCATTTCCGTTTCCTATAAATTCCGGGGTCCATAGATTTGATTGGGTAGAATCTATCATGGCTTCGTCCATTGTTGAGTCCCAGTAAGGTAACGTCACTGTGGGTACTTTCTGTCGTAAGGCATTTTCGAATCTATTGTAGAAAGAAAAAAAAAAAGACTTTAATTCAGATTTTTCAGAATTACTAGCATAAAATAAGTTTATATTTAACATAATTACATTGTATATATATCAGTTATGCGAATTATCTTAATGAAATAAGTGTTTTCAAAATGTCATCCAATTTATAAAAAGAATATGGTCGCAGTTTAAAACAGAATATTAACTAGATTATTTTTATCGCAAGATTTAGAATGTACAATTTTGTACATGTATTTAGTCAAAGATTTGATATTCGAAATATAATATATCATACTGATAGTTTGTCCAAGTCTAGGCAAAACTAACGATTGCTTTACAGTGTTCACAAGCAAAAAATAACAAAAGACTGCAACTGTGCAAACATTTTAAAAAGACTGTTTTAAATGACTTACATAGTAATGAAGACTCTATGCCATGGTAAGAAGGCAGCACCGTGATGTATATTGTCTACCATCCGGAAATGGACCAGGCCCAGGAAATCATATCTATTTGGTCGTATTGACTAGAGACAAAAAAGTAAATTGAATCATAGGTAATATTACGAATTGAATAGTAGCATTTCGGCATAATTTGAAGTAAAGTATGAGGATTTTTTTGTTTCGTACTTAGAATGTTTAATAAGATTTTGACATCTCTTACTTGGGTAATATTTTGAAATTTTCATTCATGAATTGGAATCTACTTGACATACCGTATCAGCTTTTAACATCTGTATTGCTCTAAAGAAGTCAGCCCTCTCCCTGTCAGTCATCATGCGTATTTCTTTCCTGATTCTGAGAGTCCTTGGCCTGGGGTTACCCTGTGGAGGGGGCGGGGCTTGTACCGTGGGTTGTATAACGGCGGGTTGAGGAGGGATGGCTTGCATAGCAGGCTGTGGTACAGGGCGCACAACTGGAGTCGGGATGTTCGGTACAGCGGCGTTTGGAATAGATGGGAGAGCATTTGGAACTGATGGAACAGCGTTTTGAACTGACGGAACAGCGTTTGGAACTAAGGGAACAGCGTTTGGAATTGACGGAACAGCGTTTTGAATAGATGGAACAGCGGCATTGGACATCGGTTGAACAGCAGGTTGATTGGCTGTCTGAGACAGAGGCTGAACCACGACAATAGGTTGTGGTTGTGGTACGATAGCTTGTTGCTGATTTGAGGCTGGAACACTTGGTATCTGATTAAAGGTTGATTGACTGGAAATTTGTTGATTGACAGAAGGCTGACCCGCATTTTGAATTTGGTTGTTGGTCGCCGATTGGCTAGATGATCCGCCAATGAGGGGTTGGTCTGGGAATTGTACTTGATATAATGGTTGGGTATTCTGTGAATTTTGTTGGTTCACTGGAATAGGTTGTAGAACTTGCCTTTTGTTTATGTAATGAAAGTTGAATTTCATACCAACGTTTGACATGCGCAGTAATTCATTTATCCACGATACTGCATCCTGGGAAACATTCATATCCGTGAAATGAGCACTGGCCATTTTCATTCTGTGACTGTTGATACAGTACTTGTTTCTGGCCTCGTAAGAATCGGTGCCATTGTTTTTCGTCTTCTGTTTGAAAAGGCATTCTGAGAAAGTATCTGGTAACCTTAGTTCCTCAATGTATCCCTCCGCCAAAACAAACAGAAAAAGAATGACAAGACTACATAGTCCTCTCTTCATCTGTAATAAGAAAGTAAAGACGTAAAATACGAAGAAAAAAAAAAAAAAAAAAAAAAAAAACAACCCAAACAAAACAAAACAAATATTGCTCAGTCCCAACGTTTCGGCCGAAGCCTTCTTCAGGGTGACAAGCGCAAATTGAACTGAACTCATGACAAGTATTTTTTTGATGAATTTAACAGAGAAAAAATGTAATCCAGCGAAAAAGACTCCACCCTGAAGAAGGCTTCGGCCGAAACGTTGGGACTGAGCAATATTTATTGACTGTGTTATGATTTGTTTCCCTAATTTTGGAATAAAAAGTCAAAATTGAATTAAACAGAATGTTGTGGGTAAGCAAATTTGAAACAAGACAACGCATAGCGTAGCATCCCCTGGCAATGCTTGAAAAGTACGTAGGAAAGTTACATACCAGCGGCTCAACTAAAACCGATTTATTAAAAAAAAAACAATTATGATTTGTAAAGACTTTAGTGGAGAGTGATACTGTTTATACAAGACGTTTCTGAAATTCCAACCTGTGACCTTGAAGTTTGACCTATGGTATATTGAAAATCAATAGGGTTTTCCTTGTTACAAAAAACAAGTATATAAAGTTCAACAAAAATCCGATTAAAAAGAAAAATAGCCCTCTGGAGCTCATTAGAGGATTTTTGACCAATTCCAATATGTGACCTTGACCTTGACCATTTAAAGTAAACTGCACACTTAGAATTTGGTAACTGTCGCCACGATTCTTGAAAATGTTACCATAAACTTTACAGACTTTACATAACGACATAGCATGTTTTGACGAAAACTACCGAAAGGTTGCACATAGACATGTCGTCGTACTACACTCCCCGTTTGATTGGCTGTAATATTACGGGTACGAGGTGCCAATAATATGTATTAATGCGGCAGGTCATAAAGGGTTCAAGTTCTAGATGTTATAGCATCGTAATATATTGCCTCTGGATACATTCACTTACTACCCAAACACCTCAGATCTGATACTAATACACATACCTTGTACATTTACAAGGTACTTAGTATGTTTTCAACAGGTGTAAAAGTTTAGATTATTAGGCTGAATCAAGTCGACTCGGCTAAGCATAACTTCGGACAATAATTTTC
Organism: Pinctada fucata; assembly: GCA_028142955.1. NCBI lineage: Eukaryota > Metazoa > Mollusca > Bivalvia > Pterioida > Pteriidae > Pinctada > Pinctada fucata. Next base: position 1,665,557 of record AP027104.1, read on the forward strand.
CAAATATAATCACATATCTTGAATACCGGTCATAAAAACAGGGACTTCATGTCTTGCACCTCTTGACTTGTGCTACAAAGGACAAAATTTAGTTCAGAAGAAAATCGAAGTCTCCAATTCTGCTGCCAGAGATTTTTTTTCCGAGAATCAAGCATGTCTGGTTAACTTGGCTTCGCGTTAACTAACCTTGAAATCAAGCATGACTGGATAACTATAGGCTCATTGTTCCCGCCTTTTACTGGAATTTAATATTTCAAAAACCAGGCGCGTCTGGTTTTTAGGTTCAAAACCTCTCAGTCAAGAATCGTGGATCATCCGAAACATATCTTGTTTTGTAGCGTTCTTTTGGATAAAAATCATGGAAATTCAATTGAAAAGGATTTTTGAGGGGGAAGAAATATGTATTTAGGGAAATGAAAATCACCGATGATAAGAAAAAATAAATATTTTTCTAGACTATAATGTCATTCTATGCTCTTTCGAATAATATAACTTGTTGTATTTCTTGTTTAAGATGTACATGGTGTTTAGGTCAAAACGTTGCATGTAATATACGAAAAATAAACAAATGTGAAATTTCCTCTTATGATCGTTCTTTCATTGTACAGGAAATAACTACAATGTACAAAATCTCATGCTCGCATTGAACTTAAATTTCGATTCGTCATATTTTTGTGCAGAAATCTGGGTTTTTCTTTTTTCATTTCCTCGCAACTCTGTTGCAGAGGGGATATATCATCGCTGCCGTGCGTCCATGTGTTTGTTTGTATGTTTTTCCGGATTAGACTTTATAACAGCTTAGAAGACAAAGTTATAATCGTAGAAACGTCAAACATCCCACAAATGTTTCTCGTAGCAAGAGGATGAACTATATTGATATTCAAGGTCAAGGATCAAATGTCAAGATCACTATGGACATTGGCATAAATTTCTTGTGAACAGCATAAAAGACAAAGTAATTATTACAGAAACGTCAAAACTTCCACAAGTTTCCAGTGGAGAGAGGATGGACCCTATTGATTTTCAAGATCAAGGGTCAAATGTCATGGCTACTGTGGACTTTGGTTTACCTCCTTATGAACAGCATAGACGACGAAACAATAATCAAACCTTCAACAAATTATCCCCATGGACAAAGGATATATCCTATTGATTGACAAGGTCAAGAGTCAAAGTTCAAGGCCAAATAATCTTTGTGAACAGCATATAAGACAAAGCAATTATCATAGGATCTCCAAACCTTCCTTAAATGTTCCCTTTTGGATGAAACCTGTATGTTTTCTAGGCCAAGAATGAAAGGTCAAGGTCATTATGGACTTGATCTTAAAATTATTTAGCTGATAGTATAAAGCACGCAGTGCGAGGGGATGCTACGCTTGCAATATCTTTACTTTTCAATTGAAATAAGTTTATTTGTGGGACGGTCTATTCTAAATCAGGTAATGGTTTGGCTTTTTGTTTGCTTCCTAGCCTTTATTTTGATATTTGGTATATTAAAGAAACCTAAAGAGTATCATTTGAAGGCTGGGGAAAAATGTATTTATCAATTCCATATTGTTCGTGGTATGTCAAAACATTGATCATGTCCATCTCGAGAAACGTAGTACATGTATACGTAGTATGTGTGTTGCATATAGCGCAGTTTCTTTACTGCATTATATTTCGTTTGAAACAGTAGGATACATGCAAAATGTCAAAGTTTGTAGACACAAGGTATACTCAAATTTACATGTTACAAAATTACCTGCATGTATCTAAATCTTGTATGAATAGTTTTGGTCTTTTTTCAATGAGCACTGCACTCGGTTGCTTTTTTTTTTTATTATGAATATATATGTACTGATTATACTTGAATTACCATGGTCAAGAAGTGCAATGACGGTATATTAATCACGTATACACGTATGTAATACAAACGGAATATGTGAACTTCCGTCAAGGGAAAGGTATATGTGGGTGGTGATGGGATATGTACTTTTCAAAAACATATTTTTCGATTTATAATTTAAAAAAAGAAACTTTTTACAAATTCAAGTAAATAAAAGTAATCTTTAAAATGAACTCAAGCATTCGGATTAAATTGCTAGACTTATGCTTTCTAAAAGAAAAAATAATGAATAAAGAAACGACGTCCATATTTCAAAACAATAGACCAACAAATTAAAATATTTAAAAACAAGAGTCATAAAAAATTGTGTATATCAAATGCTGCAACTGGACATGTCAAATTTATCAAGCATGTTTTTTTGAATATACATGAAATAAAGGTACCGACGGTGTAAAATGAGAAATAAATTCACTCATATATTTATTAAAAATCTTAAGAAGGATATATTTTAACAATCTTTGGGATATTTTATCAATGAATTTCAGTAGAATAAGGAGATCTTAATAGATATAATTCATTAATTTTTCTTTCTAGAGTTATCATTCCTTAGCCTATTTATACTGGGTACTGAAATGGTCGCATTGTCATATGGAAACGACATAAGTACAAGAATACTTGGGGTTTTTTTTTTTGCATAAATACCTTCTTCGATTTAATGGCTCCTTTAATTTAATATTTTGTTCATTTGATATAAAGATGCAAATTTAGTTGTGTGACTTGTAGAGTTAGAACCCTTCGACATTATTGTATCTATCAATATTTCTACTATTTTTTTAAGGAGTGGGGAATCAATCAATGGATCAATAAACAAAATAAATAAGATCACTTACCCTTTCAAGGGTTTTATAAAATAATATTCCATAAAATCCTTCACAGGCTTGAGAAGAGACCAGCTCGACTCAACGAAAACGAAATGGCCAGTAAAGAAATGACCAGTAAGCTATAGACGTAATATGACGTTAACGTAAGGTAAGCGTTAAAGATCACAGTGGTAACCGCGTTACAACGTCACGGATGGATGACTTGGAGGCGTGTACGTGTTCGCTGGAGTGTGGCAACAGACATGAAATTATCTAATTATAACTGTACTTCCGCGATATAGTTAATATATCTATACTAAGTACTTTGTCAAGAATCTACCTGTATTTTATGTTGCAAGTTGTAAATAAGATCATATGATTACTGATCTATCAATAATAAACATGTAGAAATTCATCAAATTAAACACTTGTAAAACGGTTACATCAACTTTAGCTTTGATCAGATTCTAAACGTCATGGGTGGTGCTATTTTGATTTTTTTCTTTCTTTTGTTTTCTTTTGATGTTTGATTACCATTATAACATCCCCTTCGTTCTTCTTTTCAATGTAAATTGATATTTTAACTATTCTGAGGTTTTATCAGCAATTCTCTGTAAGAACCAAAGAATTTCAAGACATTTTGGCACGGCATGTCATGGATTTTTTTGGTTTTTGGTATGGAAGTTCAATATGAAGTACTAATATGCAAATCGACCCCGGTTTTTTCAAAAAGGTTGTCGCTGCCATGGTAACCATGTCTGAAGTTTCAAAAATCGGGAAATTTCATAGGACGAGGCATATTTGTAGGCTTCGTTACCATGGAAACGGATACATTTTTTGTCTGAAATTACTTTGATTATTTTCTTTCAATCCTTTTTATTATACATATTTGTAAAGTTTTTTACATTAATCTCGGATGCCTTTTGTATACAGGATGAAAAATTGGGCCAAAATGGGGTATCAAAATGCTCTCTTTTGGGCATTAAAAGACCCTGTTTTGCATGTTTTTACTGTTTTACAAGGTTGAAAAATTCACAAAAGCACTCATTTTTAAAGTCCAAAATCTAGTTATCCAATGAGTATCATCTTTGAACTATACATAAATATAAAAATTTGACTGGGTAAATTTCTCCTTTTATATGCAAACCAGCTTCAAATTTGGTTGCTATGGCAACAATCGGCTGAAAGGTTTCCATACGATAGATTTAAACACAACCTCTATCAAACTATCTACACATGATATTGGAACAGAAGTTCATGTATACATCTATCAGAGGGGTTTTAATATAAAAATGACCATGAAATTATTTCAAGGTCACCCACTGAATTTCCAAGGTCATTAAACTTTAAGTGACCAGATTTGACGAAAATTCCTAATTTTTCATGAAATGAAGGTGCCAATATTTCAGAAACCTTGAAATATTGAACTTCACAGTTATTTGCCATAAAATGATAAACGTATCACTTATTCCTTAGAACTATTGATAACGTTTCTTCACATCTTCGAATATCTAAATTCTTGGTGAGTATTTTCATAAAAAAGGGACGAAATCTGTATTTTCTTGTTTTTTTGACGAAAAATATTTTCCCATTAAATTTCTCCAGTTCAATAAATTCTAAGATTTTTTTTCTTATATTCATTTGCTTTCATAAAAAAATATGACCTATGAAAATATTCAAATAAAAAATAATCAAAATCGGTAACAAACAATTTTAAAAATCAATATTTTATGCAAAATTTGAGTCTCAAAGTATATATGACCTTGAATATCAAGCCAATGACCTTGAACATTTTAATTGTTCTTATGTAAAAGATTTAAGTCATATCTATACATGCATACATTTTGACAGTCTTATGTAACTCTAAAGAGGAATAAAATCAATTTCAAAGATAATATGAAACAAGCAAAAAAATCTAATGTTGCCATGGCAACGGTCTTTGGCGACAGTATTAAGGTAAAACTCTTAAAATACCCACTCCAATTTTTCGTTCATTTTATTTGTCAATAAACATATATTTCCTTTGATGAAAATCATTGGTCTCCTATTGGTGCCTTTTGTGATACTAGATTGGCCCTTATTTTCACCTCTATTTTTCGCTTCATTTTGACTTATTTTGACTTAATACAATAAGCTTCCTGTAATAAATATCACATAACTAAGTGTACTAAGTAAGAATGGAAGTAAGGAAGAATATATTATATAAAGTTGAACAAGCTGTTACAGTGGTATCCATGGCAACGAAGTCTCCGGAGATGGCTTATTTCATGGTCCCAACAGTGCTATAAATAGAATGACCTCGTTACCATGGCAACCAGAGGTCACATTGGCCAAAAAGTGTCATTTTCATGGTCAGTACTTAATATATACCCATTATACCGAAAATCATCAAAATCCATGACATGCCGTGCCGATCGATTTTGGTCCTTACAGAGAATTGCTATTATGAACTACATATTGAAAAAAAAAAAAAAAGAATGAAGAAGAATAAAATTTATGGAAAAGAGCAGCAGAGAGTAGCCATCTTGACATGCACCACACAGGCATGTTTCGGATTTTAGTTAAGTGTAGCGCCCCCAGCTTCAGTTAGAAATTTCATATATATACATGTATAATACTTGTATTTGGTAAAAAGTAAGCGGGTCCAAGTTTTGTGTAGGGTTTACTCAGGGGCATAATAAACTGACAAATGTGACCATAATCACTGGGGGTGTTGATGACTATTTAGAATGAAATGTTTGCTCTAAATTTATACATATAATGATTTCAAATAAATTGCTATAATTTTTCGCCAAAGCAAAGTCATTGCAATATGAGTAATTGTAAAAAAAAAACCCGCTTCAAACAATAAGTCGCAGGGAACTTTTTACCTGCTCCACTATGTAATAAAGAATAAAATTAATGTGAATTATTACATCTCACTAGTAAAAATGAAATGAAAATAGAAACGTTTTCATAGCTATTGATAGCTTCAACTGAGACCGCCGTTTCATAATGTAATCGGCACTAGTTGACTTGTGACTTGCTTTTTTATGCGAGACAGTATAAAATACAACATATCAATTGATTCTACCATGTGAGTGAGTGTAAGAATGTGCGTGTGTTTTTCGAGATTGCCTTTTACTTTTACTAAGGCCATAACAAAACAAAAGTTTTACGTCCGATAGGAATGAAACGATACGCCAAAAGTGAATTGCGATGTATTGCGATATTTCATTAGCTGTATTGTGATGGTGAGTTGTCATGACGTTATGTAGAGGAGAGATGTAATGACCTTATTATAGTGTACATTAATATACTGATAGATAATGGAATTTGAAAGCAAAGTTTAACGAATCACAAACAATTCTTTACTCTTACTCTTTCTTGTCTGTAGAAATACAATGACCAAGTAACAAAATGAAATTTGATTTTGCTTCGCAAATCAGAACCCAATCAGTAGACCATGATTTACTTTGCTGTTGTATTTTTAGAACGTTTGTTACACCGAGATGAGCTATATGTACAGTATGTAAGGCCCCTCCCCTCCTCTCTCTCTCTGTGCTAGTTGGAAGTGATATTTTGCTGTGAAGAGCTATCAACTATCTTAATGCTAGAGTTGCTCCTCTTATAACAGGAAAACAAATTTCACATATTTTGGGAAAAAAACTTTATTATGATGTCTATGGTAAGATAATGGTAGGAAATGAGTTACACTGAATTTTACTGTTAATATCTTTGCAACTATCTTTGGTCATCGGCTCGCATATACCTGAAAAACATAATTATAATATGCTGAATTTAGATACCAAGAAGCTTGTAAAGTCACTGTACCAAGTTCTTGACCAGAATATATTATCATCATATAATTGATAATAATGATAATAAATTCATATATAGTAGAGTTAGACAGTATTTACTTGACTTAATCAAAGACGATTCCCGTGGAACATATCATTTGCGTATCACGTGATACGCCAGTGATTATGTGCATTAAAGGTGATAAGCTTGTTCTGCGTACATTTTTTGTTGTTGAAAAATCGCAAAAACATTTTGATGCTCTTATAAATTAATACCATAATGTCTGGAACATTATGATTGTATAAAATGTACCAATGACGTCAAATATTTCGCTTTCTGATATATTATTGAAATTCTAACCTGGGTGGCCAGTAGCGTCTCCAGGGTAAGGCATGCCGGTCTTCCACGAGCAGTTAGGATCGCCTAGTTCCTCTCCATTAGTTTTCCCGTCAGTATCTGAGTCTGCATTACATAGAGCCACCGTCCATGTATGGTTTGCTGCTTTAAAGGCCTAGATTGGACGTAAGAAATACCAAAAGTAAACATCTTGTTACGATTTCTGTTAATTACAGATATTTTCATTCTTTTCAGAATTCAATCAATCATTTGCGGTTTCAGGTTTTATACCGGGAAGTCTTGTTTGCCCCCAACCCCCAAATTAAAGAGAAAAAATCAAACATGAAGCGTCTTTACTGAAAACCAAAGCTTACACGACGTCTTTTTTCTTTCTCCTGAATTATCCCCTTTTTCTTCGCGCTCGACTAAATTGTTGGAAGATATAGATAGGGTTGCTTCTACCACAACAATGTAGGTAAAAAATCTTTTATGTTTGTTTAAGATGGCCAAAAAAGTCAGAAGTTTCAATTTGATATTATATTAATCGATTTCTGTGCTACTGAAGTGACAGGTTTTGCTAGCGAGCAGAAGATGTTAAATCTTCCCGGGCACCTAATCACATCTTCATTGGGGATTCATATTTACTTCTTTGTGGAATATACTTGTTGGTTATGCAATTTTTCATGGTTTGTGCGTCCATTGATTATTATTTTTTTTTTTGTGTGTTTTAAATTGTCTCCCACTCACTGATTGGCGATGAAAGTTCTATTTACATTTCAAACATGTACCGGTATACCAACAACCAAAATGAATGCGTGAAATGGAAGAGATTCGTTGCAGGATAATGTATAATTCTTCGATTTAATCCTCTTTAGTATAAAGTATAATTTACGTCACAGAGAACATCAACCAATCTGATATCATGAAATACATATCGTCCGATATATAATGAAAAAGACTAAATAATAGGATGCGTTCTGTTGCACCTACAAGTTTAACGTGACCATTAAGCAAGATATATAAAGCAGAATAAAATGGAATCTGTGGTTGGCTGGATCCGAACCATAATTGACCGACAAGATATGATGATATTTCTATCAACTGTCACTTAAGGCTTCTCTCCAGAAAGACAAATGCGAAATTAAACCGGATGTACGTCATTGATCATCGTCCAAGGCCGCGAGTCGACCGAGAAACGGGATGAATAAAGGAACATGACAGTTAAGATTAAAATAATTACATGGGACTCCCACAATGTCTTTTGATTCTTAGAATCATAGGATCTAATATTGACAAGCTAATCAGGGTTGACACCGCCATTATACTGATATTGTTCGTCTTGTTTACTGATGAATTTTTCATGGAATCTTTTTCAAATGTTATTGGGCTTTTGATTTATTTAATTCTTGTTTATCCGTTTTCTTTCATTTATCTTCATTGACTTATTTTCCTTTTTTATTTGCTCAAAGATTCGGAATCTGTCGTATTTTATAAGCTTCTGTAATTAACGTTCTGTCGAAAGTTCTTTTGGAGGAAGTTAAATTATTTCACGGAAATTAAAACCTTTAAGCCTATGAACATAAATAAACGAAGATCCTTATTTTTTCTTGAATCGGAGATAGAAATCTATAGCCTTCTGCAAACTTTGCCTTATTCCTTTTTTCACTGTGAAACGAACAGATTCAGGCGCGGAAGTAGAAAAGAAGGGAGGGGGTACGGATCTCCTGGAATTCTTTACAAACTAGTATACATTTGTTTACGGTTCATAGAAATCCAAAGTCTAGACACTCTTTTAATTTTCCTTTTATCAGAAAAGACTCCCCATGAAAAATCATTTGATACATGTCGACAAATTGTGCAACAAAGGTATGATTCCAATACATGCATTATTATCATAAGAACTTGCAATGTCGGAAACATATCGACAAGCATCCTCTCAAGAGAGTATAACGGTTACAAAGTGTTTTATTGATACCGGTATATGTTTCTTCTTATTAAGTATCTTACTACATTGACCAGTTTCTAAAATGCTTATCCTTTGTGAAGCAAAGTTTTTGTAAATCATTTTTTCCGACAAAAATCAAATGTACGAGAGTACACTGTAATACACGGAAAATCAACGTGAAATGCACTCACTGCTCCAAAAACGTTTGCGTCTCCACCGCCAACCTCTACATTATGTCCTACTCCATTCCAAAGTCCGAATCCATTAGGACAAGGATTTGGTACATTTATTCCATTGGGGATGGACAATCTGTATCCAGCATGTGATACACATACGGTAACCAAAGAAACAAATATAGCGAGTCTTAACATTGTGATATGAAGAATTAATGTCTGACCGTCAGGTCCTAAGTGAAAGAGAGTTATGAAAAATTCGGTAAGTATGGTCATACTTATGAAAGGTGAAGTAAGGTTACGATAAATTTGGAGAAAGGGTCAAAAGAGATAAGATAAAACAAAGACATTCACTTCATATATGATTCTTGAATGTAAACTGAAATAGAAATATTTTATATAAATAATCACACGCAAAAAACATTGGTCTTCAAATGATCTTGTCATGTTCTAAATGTACGTCGGCCAAAAGCTTTATATGAGCTTGTAATTTCTGTTGAAAGTACATAGTTTCCGATTTCAAATAAAGGTTATTGTGGTTATGATTATGATATGATATGATATGATATGACATGATATATATGGTATGATATGATATGATATGACATGAAATATATAGTATGATATGATATATATGATATGATATGATAAGATTTGAATGCAGCAAGATCTGATTATTTGGTAGAATAATACCTTTTAATGTTCGTCGAGTTTGCAGAGGAACAGTTACCCAAATTCCCATTTATCATACATACGCGGAATTGAAAAGGGAAAGAAAGTCGTTATATATCACTTTTTTTCTGACAAATTTCATAGGATATATCGAAATTCAAACGTTGGATCTAGTACCAGTTGCTTACTGAAATGATACAAAATAAAGACATCGACACTCATTATTTCAAATGCATAGATCGAAAGGAAAGAAGAAATGCTGGCTATATATGATTCTTTTATTCTGAGATAACAAAATGTGCATTTTCGTCAAACAAAATTTCTGTTGCCGTAACATATATGTCTGAATAAAGTTCATATAATTGTTCAACACAGAAGTTATTCCTCATCTAAGGAAGGTAAATTTCCGGGAATGAGGCACACTGAATGTCTTTGTTGATATCTTTACATTTGGCATCACTCATTGGTTCGCACACCCCTGAAAGTAGGAAATACTCGTATATTTTATTGTAGAAACTTTTCTTGGACCCCTTCGTCAAGCTGTCTGTTTGTATGTTCATCTTACAGTGAGAAGGTTATTTAACACCACAATTGTGCGTTCTTCGAGACCTCCGGGTAATCGGAAAAGTGGGAAAGTTGTGCGCACGTAATCCGGATAACAACACCGTCTCGTGGCAGATGGCTGTCCGAAGTCGGCACCGGTTGCCCATTGGTCTCGTTGGTTTATTTGTGGTCTTTCATGTTTAATGTTTCTATGGTGTAAATTGGTGTTCATTGACCCTTTTACGTTTCTTTCTGTGGGTGTCTGCTCTGTGCTTTTGCATTTCTGGTGTTTTGTGGTGGGTGCTGCAACCAAGTGTTGTTGGAGATCCCCTCCTTTCTTTTCGGCAGCAAATATAGTGTATCATAAAAGCTCCCACTTTTCTCCACAGTCGGTGTTGATGATAACCTTAGCAATGTACCCCTCCAAATAGTTCCTCAGTAACTATACATGTTTTAGCAATGTACTGTATCCCCTATTTAGTCACGCCTTTAAGAGTAACCATCTGCAGAGATAGTTCATTCGATATTGTTGTTCTTCTTGTTTCTATGGTGATGTATTGTTGTCTCCGTCTGTTTGTCCGTTTTTTTTCTCTTGTAAGAATTTCGTTGTTTTCCCTGTTGGGGATCTTCTCCCTATCTTTGTGTTGTTGTCTTGTAAGAATTTGTATGAATATTTACAGTGATTTTTTATACTTAATTTCGGTTTTAGATTTGACTTCCATTCACTGATTTTTAAGCCTATTGATTGTGATTTTTTTATACTTAATTTGGGTTTTATTGTTGACTTACATTCACTGATCTTACCTGGATGACCTGTTGCGTCCCCTGGGTAGGGCATACCCTGTTTCCAAGTACAATTGGGGTCACCTAGTTCCTGGCCATTCGTTTTACCGTCTGTGTCTGAATCCGCCTGACAAAGCTCCTTGGTCCAAACCTTGTTCGCTTCCTTAAATGCCTTTATAAAATTAAAGATAAACAGAAAAGTCAAAATATTAAAACTGGCATTCAAAAGTTTAATCAACAAACATAAAATCTAGATCTTGTTTTGGTGAATGTCCAGTAACACGCAGCCTCTTTTAAAATAAACGCATGTAAATGAATTAAGGCATAAAAATAAATGACCAACATAGGGAATTGACTGGAAAACCTGAACGTTAAAGTAACTCATGCTCTTTAAACAATTAAACTAAAATAGAAATAAATACAAATAAAATAATATTGAGATACTTGAAAAGAAAATTTTAGCCACTAAGGTACTTTCAGTATAAAATCGTCATTCATCTCATTCACAGTAAGTGAACTTTGCAAGTAGTTCACATCTAAAACTCATGTTCTGTGTCTTCTTGCGCATGTGTACTCGACACAATACAAAAGACACTGAATTTGCTTAAATGAGCATAATTATGGTAGAACAATTGATATGATTTACATTTAAAATCGTTTATCGCTTATTCATTTGTCATTATTTTCAAATTGTTCCTTAAGTAAAGCGCATACTTACTGCACCAAAAACATTAGGAGCTCCACCGCCAACTTCAACATTATGTCCAACCCCGTTCCATAATCCGAAACTATTAGGACACGGATTTGGAACGTTTATTCCATTTGGAATCAATAAGCGAAATCCAGGTGACGCGAAGCATACATTAATAAACTGAACAAGTATTAAGAATTTCAACATCTTATGCTACGTTTCTGTTATATGTCCCTAAACGAAGAGGGTGTTCTTTCTTCAGATTCAATTAGATGAAATGACCAATGGTCAGTTGTATAAGTCAAGGTAAACAAGATTAGGCAGAAATCCACGTTGACTCTCTCACTTTATCTTATTTTACCATTTTCGGAACAGTTACTGATAAAGCTGCTTTCATAAGTACACATGTATATCTATAGTATATAGGTACTATGAGATTGGAATTGCTACGATGTACTTGGCGTGGAAGATGTCTGACAGGTCGTAAGTCGGTACGGGATACCCATTTGTCTCGTTGGTTCATGTGTAGTCATTTGTGTTTGATGACAAATATGGATAATGACCATATCCCTGTATACAGCACAAAAAAAGATAATTCAGAAAATCAGAAACCGAAGGCATACAAAATCAGGACAAAACAGGAACCAAAGCAAACAAACAAAAACCTCCACCACATGAAAAGAAGCGAACTCCCGATATGGGAGTGAGATCAGGTGCCCAGGAAGAGTAAGCATCTCCTGCTTGCATGCAACACCCGCCGCTTCAATTCGGTAGAACTGTCACATCCGGTAACTTCCATTTCGGAAGACATAGAGTACAATCTTGGGTTGGATGGTTCAAATGGTCTATGACAGAAGATGTTGAAATAACCGGATGTGACAATTCTACCGAATTGAAGTAAAGGGTGCTGCATGCAAGCAGGAGATGCTTACGCTTCCTGGGCACGTGGTCTTACTCCCATTTTTGGAGTTCGCTTCTTTTCATGTGGTGGAGTTTTTTCTTTGTTTGCTTTGGTTCTTGTTTTATCCTGATTTTGTATGCCTTCGATGTATGATTTTCTGAATTATCGATTTTGTACTGGGTATTGGGATTTGGTCCTTGTCCATTGTGCGTCTCTTTCTGTGAGTGTCTGCTCTGTGTTTTTGCATTGGTTGTTTTGAGGTTTTGCCCTTTGGTATGAAAAACGCACCAGCCACATTCCAGAGGATGATTCATTCGCTCCTAAATCATCTCGAAGGATGCAAGGCGTACATCGATGACGTCATCATCTACAGCGACACCTGGGATGATCATCTCCGAATCATGCGTACCTTCTTCGACATACTGTCGAAAGCAAACCTCACAGTGAACCTTGCAAAAAGTGAATTTTGTCATGCGACTGTAGAATATTTGGGTCACAAAGTAGGTCAAGGTTTTGTTACTCCTATCATGGCCAAGGTGGAAGCTATTTCAAAGTTCCCGATTCCTACCAATAAGAAAGAAATAATGAGATTTTTGGGAATGGCAGGATTTTACAGAAAATTTTGTCCAAATTTCTCGTCAGTTGTTGGTCCACTTACCAATCTGTTACAAAAGAGAGTGAATTTTGCATGGACCAATGACTGTGACGAATCTTTTAAGAAAATCAAATGTGTTCTTATGAAAAGTCCTGTCCTGTCAGCTCCAAATTTTGATAAGCAATTTAAGCTTACTGTTGATGCCAGTGACGTAGGAATCGGGGCTGCTTTGTTTCAAGAAAATGATGATGGTGTAGATAGAGTTGTTTGTTATTTTTCAAAGAAATTGACAAAATGTCAAAAGAATTACTCTACTATTGAAAAAGAGTGTCTTGCATTATTGTTAGCTTTACAACATTTTGATGTTTATTTGAATGTTACTTTACATCCCATTCTTGTATATACTGACCACAACCCTCTCACATTTTTGCACAAAATGTCAAACAAGAATCAAAGACTTACAAGGTGGAGTTTATTATTGCAAGAGTACGATATCATTATTAACCATATCAAGGGCAAAGACTAAGTGATTGCAGATGCACTATCGAGAGTTTCATGAGTGATTTTTGCAGAATTTACCACCTATGTTTTCATTGACATTCAAACTTTTTTTAAGGGGGGAGGTGTTGTGGGTCATGTATTATTTAAGTTTTACTTTATGTGTAGGTACACATGTACTTAACCATGTTATTTAATGATTTCATAATAATTCTTTCTAGATTTTACTATGTCATGTTTATTTCATTGTAGAATATTCCAGTATGTTCTTTGTTACACCATTATCATCACATGACTGTGATTTCTAGAATTTACTCTATTGTTAATCATTTGTAATGAGTCATTGTTCTAGAAGCTTCTGGTAAATTCATTTGTATTAAGTATATATACCTCTGAGGAACTGTGTTAATGGGGCATTCGTACACATTCGTAGACACGATTCATTCATCTATTCTGATATACTGGGATACTTTATTTGTTGAGACTTTAATCCATTTAACAACGTTTGGACACCGATCTTTCGAGAACGTTTGTGATTACCGGAAACCATACATTCGATAGACTTTGTGGACCGTAACGGACACTTTGATCCGGACATTGTTTTGTAAGTTGTAATCATTTCAAATATATATATTTTGTACATACTATTAAACCTGTAAATTTATATTCTGTCTTTGTCTGATTTTTGCTGGCGTTTTGGGGTATTCTGACCCATAACAGAATTGGTGCTGCAACCGAGTGATGTTGGAGTCCCCTCCTATTTTGGATTCCTAATTTATTCAGTTTTTCAATATTGCGCACATTAACTACCTTTGATATTGAACTAGGCAACACAATGAAAAATCTAGGCTGACTCAGACTAATTTTATGACATAAATCGATAAAAGGAATATTCTTTAATACCTTTATAACAAAAGATATGTCTTCAGTCGTCGGTATACAATCAGGAGAACAAAAAATGTTCTATTGCGTTTATTGACAAATATTAGTTGTTCAAAATGCAAAATCGTCAACTGAAACATCCAGAACTAATGTATGTATATCCTCGGGAAGGAATCACACTTAATGTCCTTGTTTATTTCCTTACATTTTTCATCACTCATTGGCTCACACACCCCTAAAAGAAGTAGAAAAAAGATTTATTGTAAACGTGTTTAAAACTGATGTAATAAATGTCCATTGATAAGATTCAATAGATTTATATCGATATCAGAAAAATATATTTTGACATCATTTGGTGGCATTGTCTATTATTGCATGCAAGCAGGAGATGCTTACTCTTCCTGGGCACCTGGTCTCACTCCAATATCGGGAGTTCGCTTCTTTTCATGTGGTGGAGGGTTTTGTTTGTTTGCTTTGGTTCCTGTTTTATCCTGATTTTGTATGCCTTCGGTTTCTGATTTTCTTTTTTTTGGTCGACTTTGTGCTGTGTACAGGGATGTGGTCATTATCCATATTTGTCATATACCCATGCCTATTTCTCTCCAGTCATTTTTTTATTCACCCAGGGGCTGAACCAAATATGTAATCATGATCTTTGTACTAGATTTAGAAACATGTTACCTGGATGACCTGTTGCGTTCCCAGGAACCGGCGAGCCTTCTGTCCAAGTACAATTGGGGTCACCTAGTTCCTCACCATTGGTTTTACCGTCCGTGTCGGTATCCGCCTGACAGAGCTCCTTGGTCCAAACCTTTTTCACCTCCAAGAATGCCTTTGAATTTTAAGAGTACACCTATATAAATTAGCACCAAAATTTGTCCCCTGGAACTGAGAATCAAACTTAGTATCGCTGGTAATGGAACATGTAGAATGTAGATATAGAGGATTTTAGATGTTTTAACATTTACAAAATTGATTTCAAAAGTTGATGTAGATGAGGCATGAACAGGCAAAATTGATAAGTTCTCTGTCTAGTGCACACCTTTAGCACTACTGCAGGCACAAGCTTTCAATTAAAAGCCAGTGTTCTTTTACTGAATGACTCTTTTGTTTATCTTTAGAATGAAGGGAAGATGAACAAGATGTTGAAGAGATCACACCATGAGATCAACACAAAGAACAGCACATAAGAATACCACATAAGGAAATACGAGACAAAAGTAGACCAATCACACAAAAGACAATCACTACTGAAACACGATGGACTTCTTGAAGCAAGATATAAAATATATCCTCTTAGCCTAGTTAGGCGGCCGTAGTAATAATACGGAAATGTTCCAACTCTAAACATTCTTGAAGAAAATTTCAAACCAATTTTCATGCACCAGACACGTGTTTCTGATATTAAATCCTCCTCAGTGATGCTTCCAGCCAAAGTGCTTTTTAAAAGTCACCAAGTAGCAAGTGATATAGAAGAAAGAGGAAGATCGCTCCAGGATGTGGTTGCAGCACCAACCGGAAAACACCGAAACACCCAAATGGGAAGATATAGAGGGGATAGGCACATGAAGAGGAACAAGAAAGACCAAACACAAAAACTACATCAATACTAGACACAAAAAATCTCTACAACCGGTGCTGATTCAGGAATATGTATGGTAACTTTGGTTGTCTATTAAGTCTTCTTAATCTAATTGTCATTTACTTCAACATGTTTCTATTCTAAGTCACATACTCACTATACCAAATACGTTTCTCGGTCCACCGCCACCTTCAACATTATGTCCAACTCCCTTCCACACTCCTGAAGTATTGGGACATGGGTTTGGTACGTTCATTCCATTAGGAATCCTTGAGCGATATCCAGGAAATGCAAAGCATACACCGATAAACTGAACAACTAAAAATAACTTCAACATAATAGATGTATATTAATTTTTCAAACAAGGTCAGGTGCTCTATCTTCAGATCTTGTTAAAATGCCCAACCAGCGATCATTGGATAAGGACAAACTGATAAAGATTAGGCAGTCATATATGACAACTCTAGTAAAAGTCTCCATTACGGTATCGCTTTGAAAATCACCACTGAAAAAAGAAGGACCACATGGAAGAAAGATAAGATAAGGTTCCAAAAGTTTAATAGCATCTGATGTAGATGCAGTGGAGAATATCTCCAACAAGACATCACAGCACGAACAGGAAAACATGGAAACACCTTAATGTGGAAACACAGAGGGGACCAGCTCAACAAAGAGAAAGGAGGGGATCTCCAAAAACACTCGACTGCAGCACCAACAGCAAAATCCCAAAACACCTACTGCAGAAACACAGAGAAGACACGCACAGAATGAGAAGGAAATGATACAATGAACGCGAAATCACATAGAAAAATCAAACATAAATGACTACACATAGACCAACGAGACCAATGGGCAATCGGTGCCTACTTAGGACGGCCATTTGCCACGTCAGTAGAAGACGTAGTAGTTATCCTGGATTACGTGCGCACAACTCTCCCACTGTTCCGATTACCCAGAGGTCTCGAAGAACGTACAATTGTGGTGTAAAACAAAATCTTTACTGTAAGATGACCACACACACAAACAAGACCGCAAAACGCAGCGGCTCAAGCAACACAGATGAATATGTAAATGGATATAAAAAGAGAGCGTTCGTAATACAATTCGTGCTCTGCCGGCTGTAACGAGCTCATGTATGTTATCACCCGAGGACTCCGACTGACATTCAGAGAGGACAGGTGGTCGGGGCCCTTTCTTCTAATAGGAGGTTTGGATAGGGCCCGTCACGGAGTCCCGTCGTCACAGTCAGTCAGAGTGCAAGTCTTAAGAATGCGCTGGTACAAGACTGTAGATTGGTCAAGTACCAAGCCTAGTGTCCGTCTGGAGACATTGGGATCATATCCACATTATAAAAGGTGCTTGGTGATTCTGACGCATTTTCGATGGTTATGCTGTCTACCTTTGATCCTTCTTATTTTGTTAATTATGACACCAAAAAATGCAGGATGTGAAATACCCAAAGTAATATACTCTGTTGCTCGTATGGCCGAATTTCAAAAGAAGCTGACAAAAATTGTTGTAAAATTTCCAGACAGTCTTTACTAGTTTGTGAAAGCGAAAACCTTGACCTAAAAGTTTTTTCATAATTTGTAGATTTCTTCTATGAAAATCCAAAACATCATTACATTGTCAATATTGAAATATATGATTGTTCTATAGTACCAATTTTGTTGTACTAGACACGTGTTTCGGATACTTTAATCCTCGTCAGTAGTACTTCATGACAAACAGTTTAAATAAAGCCAAAGTGAATTTTCCTGGCATCATCTACAATACAGAGCTTTAATTTCCTTTTGCCAAAGTGAGCGACTCCAAATTTTGTGTAGGGTTCATTCAGAAGCGTATTTAAGTGAAAAATATGGCAAAAAATCGTTGGAGGGTAGGCGCAAGGAGCTTAATTCTAAATATGACAGAAAAAATATGCCGAAACCCAGCTAAGGACAGAGCTATGCAATGAGGGAGATACCCCTTAGTTTTAGAAATTGACGTCTAATTTGATAACAGGAAATTTAGAATATATTAAAGTAAACACTAAATCTAGGTGAGCGATATCCTCGGGGACTTACAGTCCAACAGCAGCGATACCAGCCTAGTGGTTGAAATATATATGTTCTATAGTACCAATTTTGTTGTACTAGACATGCTCTAGCATACATGATGAGCTGTGGAATATAGATACCGTATGACGGTTATCTTGGAACATCACCGTCAAGCCATGCAGAATCCAAAATTACCCACCCGTTATTCAGTCTCAAAGTCGAGAAGACAAGGCAAAACCATCAGTATTTCCACTGGAACGGTTGCGAACCTCTGAATGAATAACATTCCTAAGTCAGACAAGGTGCCGTGGGAGAGTCAGCGTCTCCTGATTGCATGCAACATCCGTCGCAACAGCCAACTCCATGAAAACTAGTCAAATAAAACATAAAAGACTTCAAATAAACCAAAGAGAAAATTCGTTGCTGTCCGAACTGCTTGGATTAGATGAAGCAATTTCGGCTGTCTTCGGAAGTTTCGAAAGTCTGACCCTTTTTCAATTATTTCAACTTATTCCTCCCTTATATTTATTCTCTCCCACCATACAATGGTGGGGTATATAGGGATTCACATTTTATTCCATGATGGCCTGTGTCCGTCCACCTGTGGTTTCCGGACATTTAATGGAAATCTGTTACAGATAATAAAGTCGTTTCTTCCTGAAGAGTAAGTACATGTAGCAAGTGGCGTGGTTATCCCTGATCATATTTGGAATAAATCTCTTCATTATTCGTATTTTTTAAGACACAGAACTTATCTGAAAATTTCATAAGTTGAACTTATCTTATTTTGGTATTTACTTTTCTGAAAACAATGATAAGTGTAGATTGGATGGACGGTTACATGTAATTTCCTATTACTAATTTTTGTCATGTACTAGTATTATGTCTGCACTGACGGACAAAACGCAGAGTATCTCTTCAAGTATTTACCGGTATGACCGTAGTAATTATGATTACTTCATTGTGATTAAATCTATGACATTAATGAAAGCATTTTAGATATTTTAAAGATATCAATTAGAGCGAAAAGAAAGGCTATGGAAGATCAGGATTTCCCTGTTCACAGCGGAATACACTCGCAGGATACAATAAACATCGTACAAAAGAATTTATCTAATGATGTGACAAACTGTGACAAAAAAAAATATGTATATATTTACATTCAAAAAGTAAAATATTCATAGCTAGAAAATCCTGAATTCTTGGCAAGAATTATTCGATGCATTCTAGAATCGCCTTATTTGCATGTTAAACATTTGTAAAATAAATTCAAAGACACTCATATACTAATATTAGAAAGGTGAAATCCTATCCTTTTTTTACAGGTGATTTACGACCATGCGATAACCATCAGATGTCTGGTTAAAATTGGAAAGCATATACCGGTATTCCTTGCAAAGTTGACAGCAACTTTAAAGAATAGGTAAATGTATGTATCTTCCTTTTGGAGTTTCCAAGGAATTGTAAGATATGGAGATGATGATATACTGGGTTTGAATGCAAGGATCATCATCAAATACCGGGTAACGTTTTATCATTCATATACATGACGAGGGTAATCATATCTAAACTCAAAAAATATAGTTTCCATATTATAAATTGACGGTTTGAAAAATCAATCTAGAGGATGTATTCTATCGATAAGATACAACTAACTGGGCATCTAAATCCTAGTATAGAAAATACGATTTTTAGAAACCTATTTTCTGACACAGAATGTCTATATGTGAATCATAATTTTGAATTGACATATATAGCAAAGTACAATGCTGATTGGACATTTCTCAAGAAGAGATAAAAGCATTGTGAATCGTCTTTCTTGTGTAAAAGTAGGTAAAAGTCAGATAACATATTTAAGCGCTCTAGACCTGTAGTTCTTATCAAATTAGAACATATATCCATGTAATGCTTGACAAATTGTCTTAAATGTTACATGTATCGTACAGTGTACTAGGAACTAAAAAACAGGTGTCCCGTTTAAAATGAAACAAACTATGTATTACAATATGTATAGAGTTTGCCTTATAATCTGAATTTGCAAAGCGTTCCTTAACACAGGAAAAGAATAAATAGCATCTCTTGTGTGCCACCTTTGTAATGACACACAACAAACAAAGTAGAAACTTCAATACTGCAGCAATACATGTACCCATTACCCGCAATCTGAGAATAAGTAGAAACTCCAATACTCAAGCAACGTATGTCCCCTATCAGCCACAGTCTGATAATGAACTAGAATATCTGAGAATAAACTAGAATAAACTAGCCGCAATCAGAGAATAACATAGTAACCTTGAATTGTAACCCAAGATTATACTGAATTTCTGAGCCAAGTTTCTCATGCATGTCGACAGAGAAATGCCGAGAAAAATGATTTTTTTAAAAAATGAAATGCAGCTTATGAAAAAATATTGATTAACAGCGACATCAGATAATGAATTTAAACTCAACATCACGTTTCATTTAAAAATCTGCAATGGTAAAGCATATATTGCTAGATATGGAAAACCAATTTTCACATGAGGATATATTTTGTAAAAGGAAAATACTTTTATGATTTAACTCTTCAATCATAATTTTGACCCGCCACTGAAACTTTCAATAGAACGGTTTGTTCTAATTTTTCTGTGGGTGCTGCTACCGAGTCCTGCTGGAGATCCTGTTTGTAAGATGACAGATTGTCCCAGACTTACAGAAAGACAGACGGAAAATCTGACATAGTGGAAATTACAGCCATTGAAACAGAACGGAAATTACTTTTTGGTAATCAGTCTAAAGGAAAACCTTGGAACACTGTACAACGTAAATGAAAACAGAGTACGGTCATCTAAATGAATATAAAGCATAGAAAACATGCTCTTATCTAAAATAAACACCTTATCATGTTTTCCATTCTTTCAATGATAAATGTCTAAACACTAGTTCACTTGTACTAAATATCACTAGCTGAATGCTGTTTTTCAGAGATAGGATACCGTTCTCTCTCCCCCTGGGACTTGTTTGAGAAGTCCTTGCAGTGTAATGTAAATCTTTTGTTTTTGATCGACCACGCCGTCTGACCGATATCGCTAGCCTAAGTGTCAAGAACTGGACATATCATCACGTGCCAGGGTAAACAGATATTCTCTCTGACGGTTTTGTCACTTAAGACCAAAATTATTTCCCCATCTCATTCAGATCATTGAAGGCATGGAAGGGACAGTTATATAGCGTAATGTGATTGTTTTCTTCTAGATATCACTTTGTTGTTGACTTTATTGAAACTAAAGAAAAATGTCAGGGACGTTGACATGGAGAACAAAGAATTCCTTTTCTTTTGATATAAATGGTCTCTAAAGATATGAAAACATCAATCATTATAATTTGCTGCAAGTCTTTATCAATCAATTACATTTTTGAGACTACACAGAATGGAAACATCTTTGACGAACGTCATGCAAAAATCTCATTTAGCATTAGACACCCGAAGATAAATTCCTTTTTATCAAATTATTGCATGTCTCCAAGGCCATCAACCCACTTAATGCTTCGGTTAGATGTTTTGTCTATTTTTACTTGAGGCAATTCTTTTTAATTCTTGTTTTGTTGTTTTCAAAGAAGATTAACGATACATGACGATCTTCAAATAAGTTCTACTTTTTTCTGATCATGATTTAGTAAAAATAGATCAAAATTCAAGAATGCTTAAAATGCCCAGTAGGGTTAAAATGTATCAATATCTTGTAAATTGTAGAGCATAACGGAAATTCGATCAAATATTAAAAATGAAAATCACAAAAAGAGGCCCAACGTTTACATGAGAACCTGATACCCATGTACATGTACATTTTTACCATGCTGATTAATTACCGAAAGGTATTACATTTGTATCTTACTTGTACTTGTCCACTAGCCTAAACATCTGGATACCCGACACAATTTTAGTAGGGGACCTTAAGTACATTAGGTATACATGTACTAAGTTCCATTAAAGTCATTCAAGCAGTTCCGTAGAATTCGAAAATTTCACGACAGACGAAGGACGGTAGCTTATTAGAACTTTGCTCAGGTGAGTTAAACTTATCCAAGTCCAAAACTTTGTGTGTGAAATTTACATTTCAGTGGTTGAAAGTCATAGTCATTTTCCATAATAATTCTGCGATTGTTGGTCAAAGGGAAATTGGATATCAATGAAAATGTATGTAGGAGAGTTTTTTCTACCTCAATTCTTCTAGCGTGGGTAGGCCAACACAATGTGTTGATAAACGGAACACAAACAAGACTCCAGACATGAATGTGAAAAATTTTAATAAATGAAATAGTGCTAACTTTGTGACTACATTCTATGTAACACTCTTCCATTACAATAGTGTAATCAAGTGACATGAAAATGAAACATTTTATTTATTTCGCAAAGAGAAATTCTGTCAATAATAAAGTCTGATAGTTGTGAAGACAATGATAAGTGAATGTGAGAACTAACGGACCTCTGGGAAAGAAAGACGGGACAATCTTGTTCAGAGGTGATCGTTTTCTCTCGCTTTGCTGGCTAAATCTCTTCTAAATGAGAAGGAGTCATAAAACCAATAACTCCTACAAATAGATTTAAGGGAAAGATACTTACTAGGGTGTATTACAGCAGTTGAATGACATTTTGTCATACAACCTTCGTCGAAGGTGGTCAAGTGCAAAGTGAGTACAAACGTTAACAGTGAAACAACTCTTTGAGATGTTAAGGTCATAACGTGCTAGGCCAATAAGTATTACGAAGCCGATTTCAGAATCCATAAAGCACAATTAACTGGCATAAAACCTTGAAAAAAGAAACAACAAAAACAAGGAGGATATCCCGAACCGGGGAAACAGCAAAACACACTCTCATGAGACGAGAAAAAAGTGGACAAACAGACTGAGATAACAAATTCTCGCACATTGGATGGGCTGATTCCCCTTTTCAGCGGTGCTGGAGAATTCGATCCAGCACCCCTGATCCGGTACTTTTGATTGTTCTTTTATGACGTCACAGACAAACTGATGTACGTTATTTCACGTGCATATACATTTAGCATGAAGTGCAGTCATTCTGATGCGTAAACAAGAGGACTTTGAATGTGCGAGAAAAATAATCAAGCACCACATTTGAGTTCCGGATAGAAAAATATCAGTCTCGGGTGGGATGATCAAGTCCCAACCTTGGCTAACGCCTCGGTTGGGTTAATCTAACTCTCGACTGATATTTTTCTATCCGGAACTCAAAGTGGTGCTAGATTCTATTAATCACACCATAGAAATACGATAGACTCACGATACGAGAAAAGTGGACAAACAGACGGAGACAACAAAATCACATCATAGAAACACGATAGACTCATGAGACGAGAAAAAAGTGGACAAACAGACGGAGACAACAAAATCATTTAATTTCCATTGTCATTTTCAAGAAACGAAGATTCTGATTGGCTGAGAAGTTTTGTTGATACATCGATCAACACAATTTTTCACGGAAGTCTATTTATTGCACTATTTTTAGAACCGGGGGTTCCCTCAAACACGAATGAACTCGTTGCTGAAAATACGATTTGTTGATGTTTGCTTATCATTTCAAGAGTACCATTTCTTTTCTACTTACTCAAAAATTAACAGTGCATGTAGAATTTGCTCAAACTGGTCCTTATTCCAAAGATATAGAGAGACGATCGTTCGCTGTTTGAATCATGGCGGCTGCCATAACTTGTTTTGGCAGACGTATCACTGCGAAACCCTCCTACTTACGAAATATAGTGCGATGATTGATTGTTTTTAGATCCAAGAAAACAGTCTGTTTTCCAAAAATAGATGATAATAAAATGATAAGAAATGAATCTCATATTTTTTCTGTTGATGCAGGTATCACCCGAAAAATTGGACAGAAAACTTTTGCATCAACGCGCATGCAGTTTTCTGTCTAATTTTTCGGGTGATACCTGCATCAACAGAAAAAATATGAGATTCATTTCTTAAATCACACCATAGAAACACGAAGGACAACTCTATCTTTATAAACAAATCCCACAGAGTCCCATACAAAACTCAAATAGATATCATACAGGATCAAACAAATCAAAATAAACAAACAAATATTGTAGTATGGTCACGAAAAACTTTCAAAATATATTCTGACTACATTGAATTAATTAAGAGGATGTTTTCCATGTAAGAATAACGTTGGTGCAGTACTTAGACACTAGATGTTTTAGACGATAAATTCACCAAAGAGATCATGAGAGAGAAGAGAGGAGATTCCCAACAGGATTCAGTTGTAGCATCCACAGCAAAGTACCCAAACTTTCCTATATGAAAAAAGAGTAAACAAGCACAACAAGGGGCACAAAAGGGACAAAGAACACCATAAACAACATCAAAACACAACTCCAAAATACAATGTATAAACTAACGAGATTATTGGCGGGCGGTGCCGACTTAGGACAAGCATCTGCCTCGTTCATAGCAAATGGAGTGATGATATGGATTTGAGTGTAGGCATCCCTCACCCAGTGATCTAAATAAAAAAAAATTGTTATGTAAAATAGTCTCCTCACAGTAAGATGACTACATAAATCTAATTATAACTTAGTTTGAAGTGGATGAAAAAAGAATATGGTTATTCGGATTACCAACAGATACTCCTTTTGACAGGCAAATAATAGGTCAGAGAAGTAACGAAAGATATACGAGAGGTTATGTTAAAAAAAAAGTGGTGATATGATGCAATTAGCAAATGATGAAGTTGATGTAAATCAATAGTCAAAACTGTCTGTAAAATTCTTTAAGTTCAACCGCTTTTTAAGTACGAAATAAGCTCTTTTTATATTTTGTTGAATTTAAGGGGCTATCTCTCTTTGTATTCTCATCGTTTTCTTTGGCAGCTTGTTGCATATGTTGCGTATAATACTATTTTCTTGTTAATTTTCTTTGTCAAGTGCCTTTTAACGTCCAAGTACAATTGCACTGAATAAGTAGATGATATCACGTTAATTCTTATCCTCATTTTTATTTCAGGGTGATTCTTTCATTTGCCTTAATACTATTCTCATTTTATCGTTTTAAGATTGAGCAAAATTGCTTTTGATGAGAAATGACCAATTTTGTTCATATCAAAGAAAAATGATTATCGGGGTCAGTTACCTGATCGATCTTTTACAAAAAATAAAATTTGTCATGCTGATCTTTGATATCATGTAAATGACAAATGTTGATAATGACCATATACCAATACACAGTACAAAATCGATAATTCAGAAAATCATAAGCCGAAGGCATATAAGATCAGGAGAAAACAGGAATCGAAGCATGTAGCCAAGTTCGATCAATTTCGGTTGATCGTTTCTTCAACGCATTCTAAATTTCTGTTATCAAAATTTCATGAAATTTCTAAAAAGTGGGTCCTGTAGCATCATATCCCACCCATCCTGCTACGTCTTTCGGTACACTTTTTCGACATAGTAACTTTCATACTTTTTTGGCATATAACATTGTTTAGATTTAGGATCACTGATGAGGGTTATGTACCCGAAACGTGCATGTCTGGTCCACGTTGCCAATTTATCTGCTTTTAAATGATGCTATTCAATTTGAAGACGTTTACATTTATACCACTTGGTGAGTGTCACTGCTGGTGGACCAGGAGTCCCCGAGGGCACATGTAGCCAAGTTCGATCAATTTCGGTTGATCGTTTCTTCAACGCATTCTAAATTTCTTTTATCAAAATTTCATGAAATTTCTAAAAAGTGGGTCCTGTAGCATCATATCCCACCCATCCTGCTACGTCTTTCGGTACACTTTTTCGACATAGTAACTTTCATACTTTTTTGGCATATAACATTGTTTAGATTTAGGATCACTGATGAGGGTTATGTACCCGAAACGTGCATGTCTGGTCCACGTTGCCAATTTATCTGCTTTTAAATGATGCTATTCAATTTGAAGACGTTTACATTCATACCACTTGGTGAGTGTCACTGCTGGTGGACCAGGAGTCCCCGAGGGCACATGTAGCCAAGTTCGATCAATTTCGGTTGATCGTTTCTTCAACGCATTCTAAATTTCTGTTATCAAAATTTCATGAAATTTCTAAAAAGTGGGTCCTGTAGCATCATATCCCACCCATCCTGCTACGTCTTTCGGTACACTTTTTCGACATAGTAACTTTCATACTTTTTTGGCATATAACATTGTTTAGATTTAGGATCACTGATGAGGGTTATGTACCCGAAACGTGCATGTCTGGTCCACGTTGCCAATTTATCTGCTTTTAAATGATGCTATTCAATTTGAAGACGTTTACATTTATACCACTTGGTGAGTGTCACTGCTGGTGGACCAGGAGTCCCCGAGGGCACATGTAGCCAAGTTCGATCAATTTCGGTTGATCGTTTCTTCAACGCATTCTAAATTTCTGTTATCAAAATTTCATGAAATTTCTAAAAAGTGGGTCCTGTAGCATCATATCCCACCCATCCTGCTACGTCTTTCGGTACACTTTTTCGACATAGTAACTTTCATACTTTTTTGGCATATAACATTGTTTAGATTTAGGATCACTGATGAGGGTTATGTACCCGAAACGTGCATGTCTGGTCCACGTTGCCAATTTATCTGCTTTTAAATGATGCTATTCAATTTGAAGACGTTTACATTCATACCACTTGGTGAGTGTCACTGCTGGTGGACCAGGAGTCCCCGAGGGCACATGTAGCCAAGTTCGATCAATTTCGGTTGATCGTTTCTTCAACGCATTCTAAATTTCTGTTATCAAAATTTCATGAAATTTCTAAAAAGTGGGTCCTGTAGCATCATATCCCACCCATCCTGCTACGTCTTTCGGTACACTTTTTCGACATAGTAACTTTCATACTTTTTTGGCATATAACATTGTTTAGATTTAGGATCACTGATGAGGGTTATGTACCCGAAACGTGCATGTCTGGTCCACGTTGCCAATTTATCTGCTTTTAAATGATGCTATTCAATTTGAAGACGTTTACATTCATACCACTTGGTGAGTGTCACTGCTGGTGGACCAGGAGTCCCCGAGGGCACATGTAGCCAAGTTCGATCAATTTCGGTTGATCGTTTCTTCAACGCATTCTAAATTTCTGTTATCAAAATTTCATGAAATTTCTAAAAAGTGGGTCCTGTAGCATCATATCCCACCCATCCTGCTACGTCTTTCGGTACACTTTTTCGACATAGTAACTTTCATACTTTTTTGGCATATAACATTGTTTAGATTTAGGATCACTGATGAGGGTTATGTACCCGAAACGTGCATGTCTGGTCCACGTTGCCAATTTATCTGCTTTTAAATGATGCTATTCAATTTGAAGACGTTTACATTTATACCACTTGGTGAGTGTCACTGCTGGTGGACCAGGAGTCCCCGAGGGCACATGTAGCCAAGTTCGATCAATTTCGGTTGATCGTTTCTTCAACGCATTCTAAATTTCTTTTATCAAAATTTCATGAAATTTCTAAAAAGTGGGTCCTGTAGCATCATATCCCACCCATCCTGCTACGTCTTTCGGTACACTTTTTCGACATAGTAACTTTCATACTTTTTTGGCATATAACATTGTTTAGATTTAGGATCACTGATGAGGGTTATGTACCCGAAACGTGCATGTCTGGTCCACGTTGCCAATTTATCTGCTTTTAAATGATGCTATTCAATTTGAAGACGTTTACATTCATACCACTTGGTGAGTGTCACTGCTGGTGGACCAGGAGTCCCCGAGGGCACATGTAGCCAAGTTCGATCAATATCGGTTGATCGTTTCTTCAACGCATTCTAAATTTCTGTTATCAAAATTTCATGAAATTTCTAAAAAGTGGGTCCTGTAGCATCATATCCCACCCATCCTGCTACGTCTTTCGGTACACTTTTTCGACATAGTAACTTTCATACTTTTTTGGCATATAACATTGTTTAGATTTAGGATCACTGATGAGGGTTATGTACCCGAAACGTGCATGTCTGGTCCACGTTGCCAATATATCTGCTTTTAAATGATGCTATTCAATTTGAAGACGTTTACATTTATACCACTTGGTGAGTGTCACTGCTGGTGGACCAGGAGTCCCCGAGGGCACATGTAGCCAAGTTCGATCAATTTCGGTTGATCGTTTCTTCAACGCATTCTAAATTTCTGTTATCAAAATTTCATGAAATTTCTAAAAAGTGGGTCCTGTAGCATCATATCCCACCGATCCTGCTACGTCTTTCGGTACACTTTTTCGACATAGTAACTTTCATACTTTTTTGGCATATAACATTGTTTAGATTTAGGATCACTGATGAGGGTTATGTACCCGAAACGTGCATGTCTGGTCTACGTTGCCAATTTATCTGCTTTTAAATGATGCTATTCAATTTGAAGACGTTTACATTTATACCACTTGGTGAGTGTCACTGCTGGTGGACCAGGAGTCCCCGAGGGCACATGTAGCCAAGTTCGATCAATTTCGGTTGATCGTTTCTTCAACGCATTCTAAATTTCTGTTATCAAAATTTCATGAAATTTCTAAAAAGTGGGTCCTGTAGCATCATATCCCACCCATCCTGCTACGTCTTTCGGTACACTTTTTCGACATAGTAACTTTCATACTTTTTTGGCATATAACATTGTTTAGATTTAGGATCACTGATGAGGGTTATGTACCCGAAACGTGCATGTCTGGTCCACGTTGCCAATATATCTGCTTTTAAATGATGCTATTCAATTTGAAGACGTTTACATTTATACCACTTGGTGAGTGTCACTGCTGGTGGACCAGGAGTCCCCGAGGGCACATGTAGCCAAGTTCGATCAATTTCGGTTGATCGTTTCTTCAACGCATTCTAAATTTCTGTTATCAAAATTTCATGAAATTTCTAAAAAGTGGGTCCTGTAGCATCATATCCCACCGATCCTGCTACGTCTTTCGGTACACTTTTTCGACATAGTAACTTTCATACTTTTTTGGCATATAACATTGTTTAGATTTAGGATCACTGATGAGGGTTATGTACCCGAAACGTGCATGTCTGGTCTACGTTGCCAATTTATCTGCTTTTAAATGATGCTATTCAATTTGAAGACGTTTACATTTATACCACTTGGTGAGTGTCACTGCTGGTGGACCAGGAGTCCCCGAGGGCACATGTAGCCAAGTTCGATCAATTTCGGTTGATCGTTTCTTCAACGCATCCTAAATTTCTGTTATCAAAATTTCATGAAATTTCTAAAAAGTGGGTCCTGTAGCATCATATCCCACCCATCCTGCTACGTCTTTCGGTACACTTTTTCGACATAGTAACTTTCATACTTTTTTGGCATATAACATTGTTTAGATTTAGGATCACTGATGAGGGTTATGTACCCGAAACGTGCATGTCTGGTCCACGTTGCCAATTTATCTGCTTTTAAATGATGCTATTCAATTTGAAGACGTTTACATACATACAATCAAAACATCCACCACATGAAAAGAAGCGAACTCCCAAAATGGGAGCGAGACCAGGTGCCAAGGAAGAGTAAGCATCTCCTGCTTGAATGCAACATCCGTCGCTTCAGTTCGGTAGAATTGTCACATCCGGTTACTTCTGATACAAGTATATTCTGTTGTTGGATTGTTCAAATGGATATTATCCACCATTTTGGACGATATTGTTATCTTAATATGGACAATATTGTTATCCCTTCTTAATATAACTGTTTAACATTTCAACCCATAATACTATTATTGACAATGATCTTATTTTCAATGCATGGGAATGGCGTAATTTGTAATGAATCTGTCTTAGCGTTCTTAATCTTTGTAAGTGTAACCTGACTTCGAACGTATTTCTTTTGAAATCGCCGCTTAGTCCAATATGAGAAGAGAAAATGAAATATTCAAGAAAATTTGTCCTCATAAGCAGGATATGTCATGTTCGTGCTGGTTATATTACACTTAACTATTCCATTAATTTGTCTTCGTACATTTGTTTGTACTTTAGAAAAAAGATGTTAATTAGACCTTTCCCTTTTCAGCCTGTTATTTCAACATTGTTATGTCATTTCAAGACTCAGCGAAACAGCTTTCGTAAAAAGGTAACCTGGACTGTAGGGCATTGCAACCTGGTGTTATTGGAGATCCCCTCCTTTGATTTAGTAGAACAATAATTATTTTATTTACCTAGTCGTTCGTTTAACGAGAAGAAAGTATGTTATGCTAGATATTTCGATCAATGTTTTGTAATTTCAATGCGTGGCAAATGGTCTTCGTACATTCAATCCCTGAAATATTTCTCCCTCTTCGATTCTTGTTTTCAAAATCGCATTTCAATCTAAAATGAAGCTTAACGTAACACAGTCTTTGCTATATTGCTTGTTCTTCCTCTTTATATTTTGGGCTCTTTTTCACCATTCGTGTTTTTGCTCGGTTGTTTTTATTTTATTGTATTTGTTTCAATATTGTGTTTCTGTAGACGTTAGCATCAGTGAGTGAAACACAGATCACGAAACCAGAATCGAGAAATTATAGTCAAAAGGACTACAAATTGAAAAAAAACAAAACAAAACAAAACAGAACAGAACCCTCCCGCGAGAAAATAAAACCAAACGGAAACAACAGCACAGCACCACAGACACACGACAGACAACTTAACTCAAAGACAACTCAACCAAAAGCCGACTCAATCCAAAGCCAACTCAACCCAAAGCCAACGTTAGTTCTGTTATCGTCAATGCGGGGTGTTCTGGTGAGATTCCTTCCTTGTCTTTATGAAATATACATGTATTACTTTCATCCATCACCTGTTTACAAAACGTTAAAACGTCGTTCGTAATTTATTGACTTGTTATTATTGATGCTTTTGTCACGTAATGCAATAAAAGTCTACTTTATGAGCGTTTTTAATTGATAAACGTGTTATCTATCTTGAT
Organism: Pinctada fucata; assembly: GCA_028142955.1. Lineage (NCBI taxonomy): Eukaryota > Metazoa > Mollusca > Bivalvia > Pterioida > Pteriidae > Pinctada > Pinctada fucata. The sequence continues at coordinate 1,696,589 of AP027104.1, forward strand.
GAAATGTTTTGTACATCACTTAGTTTTATGTTTATTATATGAACTCCTATAAAACCTATAGTTAATGATGGATTGTTTTGTAAATTACTTAGCTCGTTGAATATATTGACTCATATTGCATATTCAAATAAACATGTAAACAAGTTATGTTCGCTTATGAGCTTTGATACCAGATATTGTAAAAATGCCGTCGAAATCCGGTCCTGTTGATTGGATCGAATTGAGGACATGATGATAAGATCAGTTGAATGAAAAAAGACGAGATCCCAAACATGACTACGTAGTGGTGATTTCAGCGCCCTATATGTAGGCATCAGTGAATGAAAATCTAACATAAACCCCAAATAAACATCAAAGAAGTACCTATCCGTTATTCACTCTCAAAGTCGAAAATGTAAGACAAAATAATTGAAATTTCCACTGGAACATTTGCAATGACAAATATGGATAGTCACCATATCCCAATACACAGTACAAAATGATAATTCAGAAAATCATAAACTGAAGGCATACAAAATAAGCAAAGCAAACAAAGAAAAACCCCAAACCTCATGAAAAGAAACGAACTCCCAAAATGGAAGTGAGACCAGATGCACAGGAAGAGTAAACATCTCCTGCTTGCATTCAACACCCGTCAATTTAATATTGTAGAATTGTCCAATCCGGTTACTTCCATTTCGGAAGATACAAGTATATTCGGTGGTTGGATGGTGTAATACAGAATATCATCCACCATTCTGGAGAGTGTGACATCTGAGCGCGAATCCCAGAATAAACAATGTTTCGAAGTGAGATCAGATGCTCGGGGAGAGTCAGTGTCTCCAATTTTCAGCGAAATCAGATTCCAAAAATAACAATAAAAAGGCTTACAAATTCGTGAAAAGAATATAAAACAAAACTCTCTGACGCGAAAAGAAAAAAAAAACCAAAAACAAAACAAAACAGACAAACAGACGGAGACAAGAACACAGCTCCAAGGAAACATAAAGGACAACTTTATGTTTCCAGCACTTTGGCTGGAAAACTTCATCACTGATGAGAGTTTGATATTCGAAACGCTTGTATGGTGCGTAAGAGTTAAAATTTTCTTCAAGGATGTATAGAGTTGGAACCCTTCCGCATTATTTATCTAATAAACAGAGTCCAGTGAAAGTGCGGAATGAAAGGTGATATCCAGAAAATATCCCCTAGTAAAAAACGACATTCATCGGTGGCACCACAGAAATGACTCAATGAATTAATGTGGCAGCACAAATTCAAAAAAGGTATATCAAATACAGATAAACAAATGCTCCTCGTGTCGAAATCGAACAACGACCCTACAAAATATATTCTTACTGTGAAAAATCAATCTTGGTTGTATTCTGTCGATACTAAAGGTCATCTCGATATGAAAAAAAAAATACAAATTTAAGCCATTGGAGATTCATCTTTCTTCTAGAATACTGTTTAAAATAAATGAATGAATGAATGAATAAATAAATAAATAAATAAATAAATAAATAAATAAATAAATAAATAAATGAATAAATAAATAAATAAATAAATAGATAAATAAATAAATAAATAGATAAATAAATGAATAGATAAATAAATAAATAAATAAATAAATAAATAAATAAATAAATAAATAAATAAATAAATATCAATGAAACAATCAACAAAATCAAATAACCAAACACCCATAAGGCAGCTTTCAACTTCTATGTTTAGAGACAGCAATACGTGTAAAGTTAGTTTCATGCAATGTTAAACGTTTTTAAATTCAATAGCATCATTTAAAACCTGATCAATTTACAGCATGGACCAGACATGCACGTTTCGGGAACTAAACCCTCGTCAGTGATCCTCAGTCTAAACAATGTAATGATGCATATACCCTGCTGCAATTAATCAGCCGTTCAGATAAAAATAAGTATTTTCATTCTACATAACAGTTTATAGTATGTCTGTTCTTCTTTTATCAACGTAAGTTAAGTACCATGCATAGTACCCCCACCTTCCCCTTGTTACAAAACTATATGTTGTGTTGTTGTTTTTTTTTACCATTAATCATGATGGAAATCAGTAACTCTCTGTCCTCAAAGCTTGCTTTGTCTTGATTTTCACGACCACATATAGAGAAATTTAAACATATGCATAAGGACAAATATTTACCTTCACAAGGAATTAATAGCCATAAATCAGATTTCAAATGCAAATTTACATGATTTGTACTTAAAATCGTGTTGACCTCAGACGTAAATCTTTGAAATAAACATATAAGCATAAACAAGCATGTCCGTTTTTGCAATTACGTAAAGTGGAACAAAGTAATAAAATGTGTGTCAATAACCAGTTAATAAATTTCTGAAGCAGTTAACCTACTTTTATAAAATCGAATTAAGAAGCTTTATGGAATGGGTTTTACATCCCTGTTGAGTTGTAAGTCTTGTATTATCAGCAGGTGTTACGTTCAGGCCGAAATTAATTACCTTTGAGATGCAGCGATTGAGAACGAAACGGTGATATCTGCTTAAGGTTTCTTATGACAATTAAGATATCTGGTTTATTCCCTGCATATACTACAAATGCTATATGCTTCTGAGTAAATACATTGAAGCCCTAGTATCAAAGATCGGAAGTAATATGTTTTTCTCCGTACGTATTTCTGTTTGTATATTTATATCAATTCATTTACCCTAGGTTTACAGTATGTTCTTGGCGACCATGGCCAAAAACGTAGCACGCCGTAGGATTTTCGTCAGTTCTGTTAGGTCTAGTTACGTTTTAGCACGGTCTATCAAGGTATCCGCTCCTCCTGCATCCTGGAGATCATTCCCTTTCCTTGGGACATGACGGTGTACTACGTTTCAACGTGCGGCTTTTTACGGACGATTGTACGTTCCACTACGACCTGCCACGTTCTGATAAGGTCTGTCACGGTTTGTTGCGATCTAATGAAGTTGGCCACGTCTACCAAGTTCTGTCAATGCCTACTACGGTTAACCGTGAACACCGGGAAAAGGAGACACATGCAGAGAACTTATGCAGGGTTGTCATGCTGGAGATCGTTCCCTTTTCTTTGTGGTACCGAATTTCTTTCAGAGATATTTTCTACTTTATCTAATTAATTTAATTCACATTTGAATTTAATTCAGCTGCTTATTTCAAACATTATTCTTTCTTCTGAAAGAGCTTCTTTTTATAGGGATTGGTTTTTTTGGAAAAATTTTTTTCACTCTCAGTCCTTTATCAAACATTTTTCATCGCGTTATAAATCTATTCCACTAATGTCCTTTAGTTCACACATTTTCTATTTCTTTGCTTGCTCTTCAAATGTCGCCTTTGAAAATGGTTTCTGCTTTGCCACTTGAAAAGCGATGAATAGAACATTCTTAAAGTATTCCAATTCATCAGTTTGGATATGCTATTGAGAACTGTACTCTATCAGAAAATTGACATGTTTTGTCCCTGACTGTGCATCAAGTTGTTGTAATTTATTTCTTTATTTTGCAAGGCATTTCGGTTAATGACAAACTTGCAATGTAGTGAAATGCATATTAACATGTAAATACTATCTCATGACTTCGGACAATGTCTGCGTACTCCAATGGGAGATATGCTTTTATTTCTTTGACGGAAGCAATTACTTCCTTTCACAATATATAAGAACATTGAGATGTCACGAACGTTTGTCTAGCCTTTATAATCAATTTTATGGCTGCCATTACAGGTTAGACAGGAAAAATGCGAGGCATGATCACTATCATACAATATCAATTTGCCAACAATTAAAGGTAAATAAGTTGCAAGTGCCAAGAACAAAATGAGAAACATAAGGAGTATATCCCGGAAATGGTGAAGTTACAGTGATCACAGCGGACCGCACGCACATGAGACGAGATAAAGGGGAATATACAAACGGAGAAAAAGAAATTCCATCTTATTATAGAAACATGAAGGACAAAAGGAGTTGTTTAACTGATAGAACACATAGTAAGATTCAAAGCATCTGTTTTCAAAGTTGATTCCGACTTTGAATACTGAAAATCCTTCATAGGTAGAAAATAGATTTGAGTTTTAATGTAATCAATTATCAAACAAATATCATTCAAATACTATAATTCTCAAAGAGTTCTACTGATCAATAATCACGTTTCATGATATTTGTTTGATATATTTCATAAATATATTTTGATAATGATAATAACCAATGTATGGGTTGATTTAAGTCATCGGTAACGAACATGTCGATGACGTTACAATAATTATAATTTCGTCTATTTTCGCAACTGTTCCAATTGTGGTGCCTTACCTTTGGACTGAACAACAATTAGGCACTTCTTTTATGAATATTGACGAATAAGATCCTTAGGGTTTAGTACCCGAAACGTTGCATGTCTCGTCAATGCTGTAAATTTATCAGGTTTTCAATGATGCTATTGAATTTAAAGACGTTTAACATTACAATCAGTGAATGAGAGTCAAACACGAAATCATCAATAATATCAAGAAGGTGTTTACATTGTATGCAGTAAACGGAGTTTTGATGTACTGAAATCCTTATTTATAACTATACGATGATAATCCCATTTCAGATGATGAATCTATGAGTGAACTTTTGTTGGATGGTGAATAAAAGGCTTGTAGACTCATCTTTCTGTCTCATTCAAAGTACTGTCAAGATGAAAGATATATGGGCATGTTTGTGTTTCGAGGCCAAACTTTGTTACAGATTTGATTACTTTTTCGAGGAAATATTCTCTATGGAACAGGACAGAGATGAATGAACGTTAACTTTTAAGCAAAGCATCTAAAGCAAAGATCGGAAAAATTCAAAAGTTGTTTTAATTCGTTCATTGATATTCATTTGTCAAAACAGTAAACAAAATAAATCATCCCAAGTCTATGGTACAACTGCACTCTGTTTCACAATTATTTCAAAGCATAAGAACGATGAATAAATTCCATCTTAATGATCAATCAAAGAAGTTATGGAACACACACCTTTTATCGAATAATTCAGTAAAATCAAGTTTTATGTCAGTAATAATTACCAAATGTGTTTGTTTATCTGATTCTAAGCATTTTGATTGGTCGATCGCATTTGTTGTGACTTCCGTTATGAGATGATAAAATGTCAAAATTGACCGGAACTACTTTCACATTAACGCAACAGAAATCAAGAATTGTCTAACGCATGAAATATACAATACAAATGGTCTCAAACAATCCATTAAAACTAGAGACAGTTCCATTTGTCGAATCATAAACATGACAGCACAGTACTGTGAATGTTTGCAGAGATTAGATCGGTTGCTACGCGCATGATTTGAAAACTGCAACAAGTGAACATAAACGGCAGTTTGTTGATGGATTTCTTGTGTTTCTACTGGGAAATTTTGATTGACCTATTAGAAATGCATGAAAAAACTTGTCCTTTATTTTTCTAAAATCATCATAATTAATCTAATACACATGGATATACAACATGTAGGATGAATAAATTTGAAAGTACTGAGCAAAAGCTACGCAATCGCGACTTACCAAATTTGTCATGCCGATTTCGTTCGGATTCCTAAGAAATAATTTACAGCTGATATTCCGATACCTGTAGATCTTAACAAAGTGTTTTTTCTTCACACATAAGATCTACAGGTACAAGAAATGCTGTCTGAGAGTTCGTATAAATCCCAACACAAATTGCCTCATGTTCTATTTTCAACTGTCATGTCTGCTGCCTTCGATAAACAACGCGTCACAAATTACGTCATAACAGTACAGCAGTAAGTGCAAATAGGTAAAACATGCTGAGGTTCTGAAGGGGGAAAAGCTTTTTTTCCAGATTAAATGTCGGCTTGCTTTTTTTTCCTCTCAAACATTTTTGTTGTTAGGGAAGTAGTTTGTACCAGTTTAATATTTTCATACGCCACGTTCTCAATCGTTCATTTTCCTTAGAATTTGTACGAATTCGGAATAAATTCATATGTTTGGTAATTATAAGTATTGAATGTTTATTTTTGCCATTTTATTGGATGATGAAATGTCAGTTGTCGTATCACAAATTTTGCGTAAAACCGCTTCGCTACGCTACGCGGTTTTACACAATTTGTGATACGACAACTGACATTTCATCATCCAATAAAATGGCAAAAATAAACATTCAATTCTTAAATAAACATCGTGTACTAATACATCAATTTGAACACATCAATTTTCTCTTTACATAAACGTAAAATATTCTAAATGAATCTTGTTTTTAAGCAACTTCTGAAACTAAGGATAGCAAATAGGAAGGAAAGCATGATGGATCTTGACTGTTAAATGAACGTTTGATGGGCATTGTGTCTGAGCATTATTGAATGAATGGTATGTAACTGATTTGTCTAAGACCATATTAGACTAAGAAAATAAACATGATTACAAAGCTTTCGAAATTGATGTATACGAGAGTTCGATTACAAAGGTTTTCAGATTGATGTCTACTATATAGTGTTCCTCAATGCACTGATCTATAGTTTTACCAATTGTTAACTATATATATAAATGTTCCCTTCCCCTACATTTTCTAAAAAAAAATCCCCCCAAAAGCATGAAAAAATCCAGCTACAGCTACTCCTTTTCGGAAAAAACTATGAAACGACATCATACAACATATAGCTCTTCCTTTTGTTCAAGACCCACATTGGAAATATTTGAAAGTTATATTCAAGTGGGTTTCGACCCATATTATCATTAAGCAGGGTCAATGGTAAAACAAGAATTATAGCATCTGTCGAAGAGTAATGAGCTCTTAATTAAACCAATGTAAATTGATATTCAGATTCACAAAAATAAACACACTTTGAATGTTAAACGTCTTCCAATTCAATAGCATCATTTAAGAACTGAAAAATTTGCCTCTACGAGTTTATGTCGGATTTGGACGTTTATGGTTTCTTGACATGTTTATTATCATGGTATATTATCTTAAACGATGTCTTGTTCATTAACAAATATCATCTCCATGTTAACATCAGCAGCTAAACACATACGCACCAAAGCCTTAAATTTATTGTAGAGAGAAAGGAAACTAAGCAAATAGAAAAAATACAAGCAGGAAAATGCACAAACAAATCTAGAATCGAATGACTGACAGGAAAGATTAATAACTCAACCTTATGAGAACAATAATTTAAAGTAAGCACAGATACACCACAATTTTGAATCCTTATATCAAACCTGTAAACGGAGAAATACATAGGAGTATGTATAACAAAAGAGATGATTTTGGATTCAACGTAGTAAATTGTCTCCGGCATGACAGTGATATTCCTAAACTACCGTCATACCTTTACATATCTCAACTCATCCGGTACGCCAGGATATGTATTTTTTATTTTCACTCTATAGAAATGTTCATATTGCTAAGAAAGTTTAAGGTCTAGGTTCCCGCTTTCATAAACTAGTGAGACCTTTCTTGAAATTTTAGATACTGACAATAATCTCAACAGCACCCACTGTAGAACACCAAAATAGAGCATCGACGGACCCCAGAGTAGATTTTATGCATCAGAGTATATTAATCTGGGAATTTATTAACCTGCCTTTTATGGTGATATAATAAACAAACTGAAGATCAAAGGTAGACAGAATTTCCATTGAAAATGCTTCAAATCATCAATTGCCTTTTATGACGTGGATATGATTCTGGTATCACCAGAAATACACTGCATGGTACTTAACCAATCTAAATCTTGTACCATCAAATGCTTAAGAATTGCTCCCAGACTGACTTTGCGATTGGACTCCACGTAAGGCCTGTCCAAGCTTCATGAAAGAAGAATTGGCCCATTAGAAATGTTTTGAAATTTCCAAAATATGGCTCCTGTAGCATCATATGTCAGCCATCCTGCTTCGTCTTTCGGTACATTTTAGACATATTAACTTTCAAGTTCGATCAATTTCGGTTGATCGTTTCTTCAACGCATTCTAAGCTTCTGTTATCAAAATTTCTTGAAATTTCTAAAAAGTGGGTCCTGTAGCATCATATCCCACCAATCCTGCTACGTCTTTAGGTACACTTTTTCGACATAGTAACTTTCATACTTTTTTGGCATATTACATTGTTTAGATTTAGGATCACTGATGAGGGTTAAGTACCCGAATCGTGCATGTCTGGTCCACGTTGCCGATTTATCTGTTCTTAAATGATGCTATTCAATTTGAAGACGTTTACATTTACATACTTTCACACTCTTTGGCCATATTACATTGTTTAGATTGAGAATCCTTGACGAGGGTAAAGAACCCGAAACATGCATGTATGGTCCATGCTTGTAATTTATCTGTTCTTAAATAATGCTATTGAATTTGAAGATGTTTAACACCCGACCATGTTTCCTCTCTGAATCTATATCGGACTCCTCGGGTGAGTACATGCATGATCTCTCTCCAACCAGATGAGGACAGACTGCTTTTTGTACATCCTATATTTTGATATCAATTTATACAATTTATCAATCAATTTTGTATATTAATCTATGTGTTACTTTAGCCGTATTTCTGTTTTGTTTGTATGGTCATCTTACCTTTTATACACAACAATAATACGTTCGCTGCAACCACTGGGAAATGGACAAGTCGGTGGATTGTTCGCACGTAATCCGGTTAACTATACTATTTGCTACTTGCTGGCCTTTCTAAGTCGGCAGCGGTTGCCCATTGATCTCGTTGGTTTATGTGTAATATTTTGTCTTAGTGTTATGGTGTCCTATTTGGCTGCAATGCCACTTTTGCGTCTCTTTTTGTGAATGTCTACAAAAAAGTATCTTTTTAAACAAATCAGGTCTGTCTTGTGGAAGTGTTTTCATTCCAGTTTTTCTACTGCGAAATATCGTAAATAATCGTCCTATTTTGATTGCCATCTATCAAACGGACGGAAATAATGATGTAGCAACGTACAATAATTAATATAGTTCTGTAAAGATAAATCTCAATTACCGAAATATTATCCCAATGTAGACACAAATAAGGGGAAATAACTCTATGTTACGAAAAAGTAACTTCATAAGTGTCTGACCATTGGACAGAATGAAAGTAAACGACAATAACACATTTCATTACTTAGTCTGACGAAGCCACTTTAGGAAGGTCTAAGGCTAATTGGACGTTGGCTGACCGTATCCAGCAGTAATTGACTTATCTTGATACAAGATCTGACTTAATATAAATGACTTCTGAAGTTGTGAAGATGAAAGAATGACGTGCTGCCTCGTTGAGTTAAAATAGAGGAAAATGTAAGAAAAAATACCCCCATGACAAAAAGCAGCTGTTCTACAACTATTTGAAAAAAAGGGAACCCCGCAGTCGGAATATACTTTGACATTATCTTAACCGCGTTTCGATACCATCACCATCTAAACACTTGACAAAAGAAGGTTTGTTGTTTTTGTGTCGACAATAAACGATAAGGAGGCTGTTTTAAAAACAAATTGTTCGTTTTTCGTAAACGCTGGATGACAGGACAAGTAGGTTGTACGCACGTAATCTGGATAACCACAACATGTTCTACAAACGTGGCAGATGGCCCGTCCAATGTGTCTTTGGTTTATGATGAGTCTTTTGTGATCATCTTTGCTGTTTTGTCTTCCTTGTCTTGTTGGTGCCTCTTGTACTTTTATAAAATCGGTACTGAACCTGAGTTCAATTTTGATAATTCATCCTTTCCTTAATGCCATCGACCGATATCACTGACCGATAAGTTGCACTTTGGATTCCCGATTTGCATTGGCTTTTCTGTACGCGTGATGACGTGAAACCACTTCTGAAATAGAAAGCAAGAATTAATTGAAGCCTCATAATGCTATTTTCTCAGCCTTGATTCCATGGTCTAATCAACAGTTCAAATCAGTTCATATCGCTAACTTGTCCCCAAAAGTCTACAGGATTGAAAGTAAAAAGACGGAAATCTGACAAAACTTTAACAAAAAAAAAAAAAAAAGAAAAAAAAAAAAAGAAAAAAAAAAAGACCAGATGACAACGCCACACACAACCCTAGGATAACTTATATTAAACGTCTTTAGATTTATAATTTAAGCACAGTTAACTTAGACCCCCAAACAGACACAGCTTACACACCCAAATATTGAACATGAACGAGACTGACACAGAACTGTATAATATCCCTCCATTAAAGATTTCAATATCTTCATAAATTGAGGATCCGATTTCAATGGATTCCTTGTAGTCTAATCCATTTAGTTGTTAATAATATAAACACTCTGCATTTCCATAGCATTTCGGTTTGCTTGTTTCAAATGAAAACAAAATTTTTGGATGATGAAATTGTATGTTAGATTAAGAAATCAGAACTAGCTAGCCGTGGTTTGTTGTCCATTGATTCCCCGAGTTGCCAAACAAATTATTACCGAGCCGCGACGAGGAGAATTACTGGACAACAAATCACAGCTAGGTTGTTGTTATTTCTATAATTCTAATATTGTTCTGCACGAGCTTTATAGCACGTGAAGGGGTGGAGCTTAGCGCATGCGCGGATCCAGCATTTTTGGTCAGAGGGGGTCCAAAATTTTAGGAAGTTTACCTATCATGTAGGTACATATATGATCGGTGCACATGGGGAGGGGGGCAATTGTAAGGGGAGGGGAATTTCACGTTTTATTTTATGAGGAATAGGCGAGCGTAGCGAGCCTGAAATTATTTTAGATATGAAATATTAATTTGTCTTGATTCTAGCGAGGTGATTATTTATATTATTGGATATTTTACTTCTTATATGGACGAGCGGAGCGAGCCTCAATTTTTTTTATATTAACTCACATTTTGTATATATTTAATGAGAATAAATAGATATAAGACATGTCATTTTCCCAAAAAATCAGATATCTTAAAATCACAAAAACTTGAAAAGATAAAGGAGGTTACATCCTATGAAGTAAGGGATTGTTGAAAATATGAGTTCCTGAGACCCAAGACAATTATATGAAATTCTTTAGTATGAACAGTAGAAAATAATCAAGGAATTTTGCAGAATAAATAGTTTTGTATTTGTAAATGGCGAGCGAAGCGAGCCGAAATTTTAGGTTTCAAAGCCCTCTCCCATTTCATTTAGAAATGGGTCAGAGTTGGACCCCACCTCCGAAAATCTCAGGGGGGGGGTGTTTCCAGACCCCTGGTCCCCCCCTCTGGGTCCGCGCATGTAGCGAACTGGAAGTTTGTTCTAGATTTTACCCCGGGCGAGTTCTATAGTACATATAGGGAGAAAATCACAAGTCTTGTTAGAATAGTATTTTGATGCTATGATGAAAAGTAAAAAGAAGTATATCTCAAAAGAGAACCTGTAAGGTGCTACCACCACCACTATGTCATATTGAATGACGTTGCTATCCGGGTTGAGTGCGCACAAACCTTTATCCGTGTTGTCAAGGATCTTCGGAAATGCACACTAGTTGTATAAACAATAAATTATTGTAAGGTGCCATCACAGCAGGACAGTATAATACAGGTGTCCTAGGTAACAAAACATATGTTAATGAATTTTAGAGCATTTTTGCATGCGGAAAAGTCCGTACTTTGCAGGAAAATTGAGCTCATGATTAATCATCCCATACGTCATATAATCAGTTAAAACATCTGAACTATTTCTATTTTGATAGTTGACTTTGAAAAACAAAATTATGAAAATTAAGAAGAAACAAACAACTTCCATTAGATTCTCAAAAGCTTATAATACATATATAATATGTATGCGGAAAGAAATAATTTACTTTATTGACTTACATGTATTTACAATTTTGCTGGTAAGACAGTAATAAAAACAAATGTAAAATTACCTGTAATGATATACACTGCACAACACTAACATCAAACAATTGTTTTAATCTCAGGAAATGGAATATAATGTTTTAGATTGATAGATTGATAAGAAAGTTATACAAGTTTAAAGCTGGTAATATTTTTCGGATAATCAAAAGATCAAGAAAATATGCACCACGAACGACAACACAGAGGGTGAACAGATGTCAGGAGAAGTAGGTTACTTAATTGATTTAATTGTTATGCTTAATTACAAGTAAGATGTACTGGACGTCAGACTGGTGAACTTCCCTTAAGAGATAACTGAGCATGGCACAATAACATGATAGTTTGAGTTGTATATTTCAGTGAATCTAGAACAAGGAAATGTCCATGTCTTTAAATCAATTTGCACCGATTCAAAGGGAGGCATTTGGCATGTAAAAGGAAACTCTATGTTTTAGTGACAGGCCTAAGGATAAATTTTCATCAAGCGGAAACATTTGAAATGTGCAGCATAGACATATTTGTATCTATAGAAATAGCTGATTGTGTAAAACATTAAGAATAAGATTGATGATTCATTTAGTGTTAAATCTATACTCTGAACTCGATATTTATCATTGAAAAAAGGAGTGGATCTCCAACATAACGCAACTCTATCTATCTTTATTCAAAATCGAAAATTTGTCACATTATACTTATAAAATGCACGCCCTAGGGAGATGAATAAATATATTAAGCGTTACGCTTCTTTTCAGATTCCTCTATCTATCCAATGTTATATTGTATTGTGTCTATTTAATTGAATAAATATGTTTAAACTAACACAACGCATAGAATTACCCACAGAGCAAAACATCCAAACACCGTTAAATGGAAACACAAAGAAGACAGACCAAAAAAAAAAAAGAAAAAAAGAAAGAGAGACACAAAATGGACAAGGAACACCAAGTATGACATCCAAACGCAAAAGACAACACATTAACCAACGACACCAATGGGCAATCTGTCACGTGATAAATGGTGTAATAATCCGGATAACTTGCGCACAACCAAGAACATCATGAGAAGTTAAATCGGATGATGAACCCAACAAAATATTACATCGTCATAATCATTATCTTATTCTGATTTAGTGCATGCTCTCGTACATGAAGTGTCCTAACTCTTTACCTTCTCGACAAATATTTAAACCAATGTGAGTTGAGTGCAATATAATTACAGTACAATAATACTGAATGATGCAAGGATATCAAGTCCCACTTGTAAATATTTTGAAATCATCAACAAACAATTTTCAACTACAAAGCTTACATCAAGTTGATCGTCGTCCTGTCTAAAATTCAGGGTACTGGCATCATCAAAGCTCTTTATTTCTATGGTATCAAAAAAAATGGAATTGTTCCTTCATGAATAGCATTTCAAGCCAATTGTAACGCACATGACACGTGTTTTGGATAGTAAATCCTAGTTTCAGACACAGTCAAATCTATATCAGTAGCGCCCTCAATATTGATTTCATTTAAGTTTTGTGTATTTAATTTGCAAGTCAGAGTGCTAAAAGTTTCATGAAGGGTCGATTCAGTCGGGAAATTAAATAAAATTTATGACCAAACTGGCATTGGATGGATGGTGCAGGAATGTTAAACTCCTTTAATTCCTATGATCTTTTATGAAGATGAAATTTTAAAGAAGCGAAAAGATGCTTTATACAATTTTGCGAATAGTAGAAATATGAGGGAGAATTTCTACTCCGCAATTATCACACTGATGAGTTAAAGGAGTTCCTGACGATAATCTCAACAGCACTAACAATAGAGCACCTGATTGAGCATCGACGGACCCCTAGCAAGTTAGAGGTGGAATCAGGTGCCCGGGAGGAGTAAGCATCCCCTGTTGGCTAGTCGCACTCGCCGTCGATGTTCATGCACGAAAAGGAAAACAGTATACAAAAATACATGTACTGTATGTGGTTATTTCTGTATAGAAAGTGCTATGGCGACCTTGTAAGTGAAACACATTCAAAACACTTACTGAAACACACAAACATAAGACGAGAAATGGGGTAACAGAACGCTCAAAACATAAGCGTAATCAAACAGATGGAAACAATTGGAAAATTAACTCTTAAATGAAGGACAGCACTAAATACGAGGGCTGATTGATATATTTTGAGCCTCATATTTTTAAAGAATTTGAATTTTATCATACCTTTTACATTATTTTTCTACATAATTATCTTAAGTATCTATACACTTTTGTCACCGGTGTTTGATGACATCCATACCACTTTTAACTCTTTATCTTGACTGGTTAGAAAGCCATAAACTGCAAAGATTATGTCATCATCGGACTGAAAGTGGGTGCCAGAAAAAGCTGCTTTCACTTTTGGAAATAGATGAAAGTCTAATAGAGCAAGATCAGGTGAATAAGGCGGATGCTCAATCAAATTAAAGTCACACTAATGAATGGCAGCCATGGCAGTGACAGACTTATGAACAGGAGCATTGTCCTGATGGAACAACACACCTTTAACTGGTGAGCTTTCCGCGGCGCTTAAGTTTAATATTTTCTCGTAATTTTGACAGTAGTGAAGCATAGTATGTGACATCGATTGTTTGTCATTTTCAGCTTTCAGCGTATGTATAACAAATATGGTTATTGACCAAATCCCTATATACAGCACAAAATCGATTATTCAGAAAACCATAAACCGGAGGCATACAAAATCAGAAAAAAGGAACCAAAGCAAACAAACAAAAACCTCCAACACATGAAAAGATGTGAACTCCCGATATGGAAGTGAGACCAGGTTCCCAGGAAGAGTAAGCATCTCCTGCTTGCATGCAACACCCGTCGCTTCAATTCGGTAGAATTGTCACATCCGGTTACTTCCATTTTGCAATTTTATTGTACCAGACACGTGTTTGAATCCTCGTTAGTAGTGCTTCATGCCAAACAGTTAAGATAAAGCCGAATGGCTGTTTGCGTCAAAAGATAGAAATTTAATGCAATTGTCAATAATTAATGTGCATGTGCTGCAACTAGGTGTTGTTGGAGATCCCCTCCTTTCTGTAAGACAGTAGAAAAATGCAACTGTTAATCATTAATGTGCATGTGTTGTGTTTTGTTTTTATTGTGAAAAAGCATAGAAATAAAGTTTCTTGCACCGATTCCTCAACGGTCGGGTAAAATTTTTCATAAACTATAAGTTTCTGAACAAATTCTACAGAAACTTTGTAACTCAAATGTAACGAAAAGAAAAAAAAAAGAAGGAACGGTGAATTCAGTACCAATAGAAATTCTGCTGAAAATGATGTTACATAACTTTCTCAACAATAGATAACTCTTCGAAGAAAAGTAGATTCTAACCTATCATCCTAAAGGTCATGTCTATTTTAATTATTTGAAATTCGATTTGTTGCATCATGCTCATTTATATAAGATAATTATCCCCAAAAATACATATTGCGCCATTAATAATCGTGATCTTACATTGGTTAAATACACGCGGTATGATAACGTGAGTTCAGTGCAACATAAGTTCATTACTTTCAGATAAAGAACAATAAAATCTACTCCTTACAATGGATGAAGCAACGATGTCAAGCTCACATAGTAAATATTAAGGACTTCTCCATTGAAAGAAAAGAAAGGAGGGGATCTCTAACAACAGCACCACCAGCAAAACAACGAAATACGAAATAAGCAAAAAGGACAAGGAACACCAAAGACGACATACAAACACTAAACACAGAAAACAACACATTAACAACGAGACAAATGGGCAATCGGTGCTGAATTATGACGTTATTAGCAAATGATGTAGTCATATGAATTACTTGGTAACTACCCTTCAACTTGTAAGATTGGTCTTGAAGAACTTACAATTGTTGTGTATAGTAGCCCCTTCATTGTAAGATGGCCAAATAAACGCAGATTCCATAGTAGCACACATATGATTGTGAATGGATATAATATAGGGCCTACGAAAACAGTTCGTGATCTGCTGGCTGGTGCGAGCTCATGCATGCAATCTCCCGAGGAAACCGACCGACATTTAGAGAGGACATGTGGTTGGGGTCCTGTTTTCTCTTACTAGGTTTTGACAAGGCCGTCATGGAGTCCCGTCGTCACTGTCAGAAAAAGAGCAATTCTTATGAATGAGCTAGTACAAGGCTATAGATTGTTAAATGCCTCCGTTTCGTCCTTCTGTTGTATACATGTACAATATCCTAAGTGCTAAAGTCAGAAAAAGAAGCAAAACAATGTCATATACAACCCCTCAAATATAGGACCCACAGACATCATCAACCTACAGCAACAAACTAGTATCAGCCAATGTCGTTGCCGTATGACAATCATTTCATGTTTAACAATGACGTCGAAGAAGGTACTAGTAACTAGAATTTACTGAATTGATGTATATTCAGGAATTCTAAATATTGGTGGACAACATTATGAAAAAGATTCCAGGGGTCATAAAGTCGTCATAGGGTATGATCTCGCTACTCTTACACTCTATGCCAAAATTGGTTTGTTAATGTGTAGGGTCTAAGTCTTTGGACTCCAAAATATTTGTATTGAAATCTACTTAGGGTATGAGGTACGATAGACATGGAAAATATCTCTAGAAAGATCAACTTGCACTGACCAAAACGGAACACACCGGAGGATTGTAACAAACCTTATACTTGAAAGGAAATAACATTTACTATGTTACTAATAGGAAAAACTACTGTAAAACATGTTTCAACTTTGCTTTGAAACATCAACAAAACCTCAATGATAATATCGTCAAAGAAAGGAGGCGATCTCCAACAACACCCACATGCAATAAGCAACCACATTGTGGTGTAAAAAGATGATCATACTAACAGACAGCATGACGCAGGGGCCAAGAAATACACAGATGGATATGTAAATGGATATGAAAACAGAGGGCATACGAAATACAGTCGTTCGTGTTCTGCCGGCTGTAGCGAGCTCATGCATGCGATCACCCAAGAAGTCCGACTGACATTCAGAGAGGACAAGTGGTTGGGGCCCTGTCTTCTCTAAAGAGGTTTGGACAGGGCCCGTCATGGAGTCCTGTCGTCACAGTCAGTCAGAGCGCAATTATAAGAATGCGCAGGTACAAGGATGTAAATTGGTCCAGTACCAAGCCAAGTATCCGTCTAGTGACAACGTTCTAAGAAAGCAACTATTTGATTTTTGATTTTCGAAAGTTTAGGGAAAAAACTTTTCCGACCCGAAGGGCCGGCAAATTTTTTTCCGGATCATAAAATTGCCCCTCCTCCTCTCTTCCGACCTTTCCACATGCCCATTAAACACTTTTTTGTGTGTGTCATAAACTAAGTACAAATAAAAATGAAACAAACTTTATGCAATTTGGAATGAATTAATTAACAAATTCAAAAGTCATTAGTACCATATAGCCTGTCTCCGTTGAGTATCATTTAAGTGAATAGATTATAGGTTTCGTATGCCATTCAAGAAATTAAAATGAAGTGGTCTGCTGGCAAAAGATAAACTCACTCTGTGTTTGGTGTATAATATGGCCGAAAAATCACGCTGAATAATTTAAACTTTAGAATACAAATTTTCAACATTGGAAAATTACACACACACACAAAAAAAAATTCCGGCTCTTAAAATGGCCGAAAAAATTTTCCGGCAGGCAAACGTCTTTCTGCCCCCCCTCCCCCACCCACCCCTTAAAATCAAAAGTTTGCTCCCTAAGGGTCATATCCTTGGTATTAAAGGCGTCTGATGATTAAAGCACAATTTTGATATTGATTCTGTCTATCTTTGATCCTTCTTATTTTGTTATCTACGTCACCATAATATGCAGTTTGTTAAATACCCAAAGTAATATACTCTATTGCTTGTATGTGTCCGAATTTCAAAGAAGTTGATGATAACTTCATAAAATTTCCAGAAAGTCTTTACTAGTTTGTGAAAGCGAAAACCTTGACCTTAACGTAATCTGTAAATTTCTACTAAGTAATCACATTAAATTCTGATCAGTTCTCTATGCCGATATCACAGATGCGAATCGCATATCATGGATCGCCTAGCTTATCAGATGTTACTCTTTAAAGCATAAAATGTAATAACTCCACAGTTTATTGGAGTAATTAAGAAAGTACAGTTTCTTGTGTGAAAGCGACCGATTCAACTTTGAAAATCATCCAAATAATTGATATACCAGTATAAGGAAAAGGTATCTGAAGTCAGTAGAATCATTGTCGTCTTAGGAGAAACCCCTCGGCTCAGAACTCCACTCAGTGAGCAGTTTTATTTTATTGATATATACGATTGGTGAAAGTGGCATTCTGAACCGAGGGGTGAGGGCAATGTTGTAGAAAAACTTTTCCCTTTTCCATTTATTTCTATGGAAAAAACGCTTTTTTCGACCCCAAAAAATCAGTCTTATTTTTAAAAAATTGTTAAACCTGACAAATGATTTATAGGGCATGTTCCAAATATGAAGATTTCATCATTAGAGCCAGACGGCTTGAAAGTAAGCTACTTGTTCAGTGTTATATTACACAACGGCTGAAATCATCATTGAGGAAGTTCTTTGGTCGCTACGGGGATATAATAAAAGCATATCAGACCCCACTTTCCTGAATGATCAGTGCCATTCTGCATTGTGATTGAATGGATGTCATTATCACCAAAGAAGAAATACTTAGCTGATCTGTACATCAAAATGTACATCGAGACAAATACTGAATCTGACAGGTTTCATTGGAGCTGTTTCGGCTCGTGTTGCATGCAATCAGGAGAAGCTGACTCTCGCCGGGCACCTTGTCTCTCTTCGGGATGTTGTTCATTCCGAGGTTTGCAACCGTTCCGATGGGAATTCTCACGATTTGGCCTTGCCTTTTCGACTTTGAGACTGAATATCTGTTGGGTACTTCTTTAAAGTTTATTATATGTGACCAAGTTAAGTACTTGTCGTTTTTACCGAAAAAAGTGCTTTTGAAATTTCTACATTTAAGGGCAGATTTGTCGTCTTATCTTCATTCATTAGCTCATTTACCATGCGCTTTTAAAATTTTACATTTGACCAAATTAGCGGCAAATGGGTCGTGAATAAAAACTACCACCAAGGTAAAAAGGGCAAATATATGCAAACCAAAAAGGATAACATGTCGTCGTTATATTTTTAAGTAATGAATTATTCAAACTGACATAATCTGCCACCTTTTCTTCCCTGTAAAGTAGAAATCTGAGTCCAATTCTGGAACATGTTGCCGTTTTACTGATGTATCTCGAACTCCGTAAATAAATCATAATGTCATTCCATTATATCAGTGGACTGTACAATTTTATTGTTCGTTAAGTACACATTCGATGTAACTTACTGTTTTCACTGTGTGTCAACAGGGATTTTATTGCAATTATATTACCGTTTGAGGTTGAAACACGGTGCTCCACCTCTTTATACCTTTTTGAGTTGAATTTTAATTGCCGATATTTGTATGAAAGAGTTAAACATTTTATTGCCTTATTATATCATTATTAAAGCGTTTGATATTTTTAAACATATTTTGTGTTGCCTTTCTCGTGTTACCAGATATCACCGACTTCATCTATAATATCATACGAGTCTACGATGGATTGATCTAACGTGCAATATGATGCTTGGTGATTCCACAATTCTATTACCGTCTTTATTGTTTATAAACTTTTACAGCTCGGTTTTCACTGGACGGAATTGCTTGTTTTATGTATCTGATTAGAATCTTGTTCTGTTACGCTGTTTTTTTAAACTAACAATAAAATGAGAGGGTGTTCGTCTACCAACTGTTCACTTATATAAGGATGCGGTTGCAATGCAATTATCTTAAAAACGTGAAAGTTTGTTATGAACAATACTGTATTCAGTTCTACATTTATCGAATCTAAGAAATAAATCAGTAGATTTGATCAGTATTCGGTCAATGAACGACTATAGCGGGAAGATTATCAGCCTATAATTGTGTTACTTATCTGACCGTGGTCCAGAGATGAGTGCATTAGATTATTATTTAGATTTACATTATCAGAATTTCTTAAAGAGCTTTCACGGTGATTGGAATCTTTGATGAGTGACCAGAGGTCAGAAGTGGGTGAAATTTGATAATATTAACACCTACTTACTGCTTTCCAAGAGAAACCATCCATATAGTTTGGTGCCTTTTCCGTTATGCCTGTGAACTTGGCATTTACCAAAGAATGAATTCAATTACCCCGTTGTAGAGCAAGGCAAACTTATGAGTTACTCTCCTCTTGGACAAAAAGAGTGAAAAATACACATTTCTTATGCAGTGACAATCGCATCACAAGCAATATATCCTGCGTTGTTGAGACAAGAAATATAGAGTTTTGGACAGTTGGCAGCTATGGATACGTTTAATAATTCTAAGTTTGTTGTGTCAAGTGGGGCAAACTATTTAGTGTATTATGACGGATTGCGTGTTCTTACGAATGAAACTTCAACAGCAGAGTATAGCGTTCATAATGTGCTGGATTTTAATAATTTTTCTGAGAATCAAAATACAAGTAATTTAACAACAGAGCCAATGCAACATGTTATAAGTGATTTATTGGGAGCTAAGAGAAAAGACATGTTTTCTGTGATGATTTTGACCGTAGCTTATGTCATAATATTTCTGACTGGAATAATAGGGAATCTAACCACCAGTTTTGTTATATTAA
This sequence comes from Pinctada fucata, assembly GCA_028142955.1. Classification (NCBI taxonomy): domain Eukaryota; kingdom Metazoa; phylum Mollusca; class Bivalvia; order Pterioida; family Pteriidae; genus Pinctada; species Pinctada fucata. Next base: position 1,717,079 of record AP027104.1, read on the forward strand.
AACACAAGTATATGCACACAGTGATAAACCAATACCTGTTCAACTTAGCCATTTCGGACCTACTGATACTCCTTCTTGGTAAGTGTTTCTTTTTCTTAATCTTTCGTATTTAGAATCCTTCTGAAGAAAATTAATGCGATAGTGGTTTCGACCCACCTTTATAGAATATCTTCATCGGAAATTCAGAAACATATTGATGGGCACTTGATGAACGATTTGATTTGCAAAATCGTACAACTTAAGCTATGATCTGTTGCGATGAGCTGAATTTTGGCTCATTGTCGACATTAGTGGAGAAAATCTTAGAACTCTTTGAGATGATAAACACATGATCAGAGGAGATAAATCAAAATACCGATGAAAGTGATAGAGCTTCAACACTAAAGGTATTATACTGTAGTTTGTGTTTCTTTCCAACTCCCTCTGGGGAATAGAGTTGTTATATCTTCTCCAACAGACCAAGTAAAAGAAATGACAATAGTGTACCAATAACCCGAAAACAGATCTGTAACAAAACCAAGTTACAATTTCCTCATTCTCAATATGCCGTGAACAATTTTATTGTAAATTCTAAAAAGGACGAACAAAACATTACTTAAATTTAACATGCAACGGGTTTATTCTATGTTTTATCTTTGTTTCCTACATATCCCTATTTTCTATCAATTGTGAAATACTGCATCCCCCTCTGAGCGAATTTCGAAACAATGGGGACTGGAGAATAGGGGTTTATTCTATGTAATGGTTTCATTTCTAAAATTTGTTGATGTTTCGCAAATACATATATTTAAGGCTTGTTCATTTTTAACTTAATTTGAAAGGCGAATCCTGATCAGATGCTAATTTTATATTTGTACATACAGAAGGTAGACGTTCATAATTCCTCTAAAATACCTTACAGTTTCAAATTCCTCATTTCTAGATAATGCGGAAGGGTTCCATTTCTATACCTTCTTGAGGAAATTTTCAAACCAATTTAATATGCACCAGACACGTGTTTCGAATATTAGATTCTCATCTGTGATGCTTCCAGCCAAAGTGTTTTCCATAGGCCGCCCAAATTCATTTCACTAGCGTCCTCTGTTTTCTTTTTCAGAACTTAAAGTGTATTTACTTTACAGACTTTATTGAGGGTACGCGGTTCCAAATTTCCTGTAGGGTCGATTCAGTAGCATATGTTCAAAATAGCATTGGACGGATGGTGATAGTAATAGCTAATTAGAATCTGAGGTACAAAACACCCACAGGTATTCTTGTGGTATGTAGGATTCCAAAGATTGCAACAACTTGTTAATAAATAGACCTACTCAACGTCACTTACCCCACAGACTCTTTCCTCAGTAGATACGTTATGACAATAAAGATGCTAACACAGCCTGACAATTAACCCCTTCACGTTGTTTTAAGGATGCTTACAGAAGTTGGTGTTAAATTGCTTATTACGTGCCAACAATATGGTGTTGATCGTAAAATGTGTCCAAAACACATTGCAGTGCAGTAGTACCTTCAACAAAGAAGAGAACGTTTTACTGTTATGCTTTTTTTCAGAAAGTTTGCCTTGTCAAAGAGTTTTTATGACCTTCTTCAAAATAGATATGGAATATATGAAAACATGTATCGCAAAACAGATATTGATCAAAACAATTTTCAGATTCAAAATGTAAACCATATATGAGAGTTCTTGGAGAACATGATTGTCAAGTATAGATACAACTTTAAAAGAACAAATCACTTGAAAACTTTAGTAAAAATTCCTTGACTTTGGAATAAAAATCCGAAAAATGTTTTGTTGGTTTAGGAAACCACGCACACATATGATGAGAAGATACACGTTATGATATTTAAATGTATCATAATATTCTATTGCAATAATTTGAGTGAAGCCAGAAATTCTGTTTGCACTAATATTAGAATGGTTTATCTTATTATATATTGAACATAGAAGTCGAAGCAATGCTGTGAAATTATGCTCCTACAGAGAGTAGCCATCTCCTGCTTACAGACACGTACGGTACAGCACGTTGTTGTAGAGAGCTAAAAAAACCTTTTCCGATGAAAAATCAAAATTTACTTCACACGTTTTGCAAGAAAAATATTACATAAAAAGGATCGATATTAAACAGAATTCAATGGGAATTCTTGAATGCAAAAACTGACACCTGCGACACGGGGGTTTTGAATGACTGATAACTCTGCAATACAGCAGTCTCTTTAGATAAGGCTGTAAGCAATGAAAATTGTATGTTTGTAATCATATACAGTATATGTCCATTTCATATCCCTTACAGCGTTTGTTATATGAATAATTTTTTAAAGGCCTTTTGCTCACGTTTAGTGTTTTGGTTAACCTCAGACAATTTTCCATCTATTTTTTTTTTGTACAAGGAAGAATATTTAACAGATACAAAGCCTGCTAACATGACGTTTGAAATCTTGAATTCATTTAAAATGCATATCAACTCGCTATCATTCATGACGGGAAAAGCCTCTAAGCCGCCTAGCCTATTATCGACAGCCATTGTTCGCATGGTGCTAGCCATCAGGATACAAAGTCATCCATTGGAAGTCAATTACTAATATGTAAAGTGACATTACTTCCTGTACGACAGTAAGTTGATGATGATTTTCACCGCATCACGAGATGTCTTAAACATGCCGCATGCTCTATCTATCACGTAATTGCCGCAATTTAATTTTGCTTCTGGTAGGGGACAAAAATAGCTTCACGAGTACATCCATAAAATCGTGTTGTAACAGCTATACAACTAACTGTTTCCATTATAGTATGACAAATATCAATTATGAAACATGTGGATAATTATAGGTAATTAGGCTTACATTGTCATGTAAAGAATTGGCAGTTAGGAGCGGATGGTGCTGGTAATTATGAATATATTTCAAGAAGTGATAGACTGTCATCTGGTGTCACTTAGGATTGTGCGGAGACGTCATCGCCACCTCAATATTTGACAAATCATTACACACAAAGAGACAAATTATGATTACTAAGATAAAGGTATCACTTTTAGTTACATGTACATGGTTGCATGCATGCACTTTTTGATGTTAAAGATGAGTAATCAGGTATGACTATTTATTATGATTTTATACGTTATGGTGAGAGGCGCCTAATGATACATAAACACTATGTACTTTTTTGTCGTTTTGATGTGATGGTTTATGTTTGTTGTATTAGCTTTGTGGATTGTCCCCCTTTTTCTCGTCTCATCAGTGGGTGTGTGAGGGTATGTGTGTCCGTGTGGTCCGCTGTGATCATTGGGATGTCACTTTTTTATAATATTTTTCTAGACTTTTTTATCCATATACCCCAAGGGTTTTGGTCAAATAGAATCGTGGTTATGTTAATATGGTTATCCGAGTGACTTACACACATTTATAACATGCTAAGTAAAAGCAAGGTCAGAGGTGAAATCTTTTCAGCACGTGAGTTACGGCCTGGATAATTGTTACCGACGTATTGAGGAAATCACGAAATGATCCAATATACGTTGATCAATGACTTGACCTTTCGACGGTATACATGTATTACTAAGTTGCTGTGAATCCATCTCTTCGAAGTAATTATTATATTTACCAATTATTCCTTCATTTTTATAGAATCTTACTTTATCAGTGCTCATGTACCATACATAATATGAATTCGAAAAATGAATTGAATATGAACGTCAATCCACAATTATGCTTAATAATTGATTTAATGCGGTTATTTGTAAAATAAATGAGAGGATAATTTTTATACTTTTGAATTACAAAAATTTCCAGAACTGCATTTCCAAAGTTAAACATTCATCTATGAAATTTTATTTCTTGTATTCCAAATATACGTATATGATGACACAATGGTGACCCTTGAATTTTAGTGAATTTATAATATTAAGAGATTTATAACCTTGAAGTACTCGCACGATAGAAAATTAGAGTGAAGAGAAAAAATTGACGTTTGATACGTTTGTGATTCTGTGTCCATTTTTGCTAGAGAATGAAAACAAATTTTAAATAAAGTCAAGTATTACCCTTACACTTTGTTGCTACATGCAAGCTTGTAAACATTTCCAAGATGATGTATTTATTAAGTTCAACAGGTACATGTAACACAATGAAATACACTAGTACGTTGTATGGATGAGTAAACGATGAGTTTACTCAGAGAATTGATCAGTCGAATTTTGAGGAAGCAGTTAAAAATTAAAAAAACAAAACCATAAAAAGATCGTAACTATAGTAACATTTTTGCTTGGAGAAAGCAACTTAGAAGAAAAAAACAAACAAAGTCAGAAACAAGTTAAAGACTGACAGAAAATTATTTCAGATGATACAGAGAGTTACAACATATATACATATATAACCATATTCATCATGATAAAGCATGTTTCAAAGGAATTTTATGATAAAAGTAAAAAAGTTTACAATTCAATTAAACATCAGTGATTATTGATTATAAAGTTATGTTTTCACAGCAGAGTAGCTTTTTCAATCAAGGTAGATTTAATATCAAATGGTACACATTGTCGTGAAAAAAAAATCCACCTTTGATTTTATCGGTGAATCACTCTTTTTAATGTAAATATTCGTTCCTATTTGAAATAAATGAAACCAGGGGGAGTTGTGAAATGGAACTATTGAATGTTTACTTTCGATTCTAAACCCAGTCTCATAATGGTCGTAAAGACAAATAATTATAATTTACATTTTGTTAAAATGATGTGTATTTCCCATGGCTTCATCGTCTGCCGTCTAGGTAACAGAGATTGTTGTATATGTCAAATCCCTGTATGAATTATAGAAAACAATAGATTTGTACTAAATTGCACGATATGAAAACTGAACCCGTCAACTCGGACCAAACCACTGTAGATCAGTTAAGATGCATAAAAAATCACAAATTGAAAGCCATGTAATAATTAATGAGCATGTATATAAAGTGTAATTATATATAAAGTTACTGAAGCAAATCAGTAAAGATAATTCGAAAATGTCTCGTCAGTCAAGTCAAATCCAGCCAGCCGTATAGCATACAAAAAAACCCATAAACGCTGATAAAGTGGTAAAGTGTTCCAAGAACATATTTATTGGGTCAACATTTAAACCTTAGCCATCTAGACAAAAGTTCTAAATGCGCTGACCAGACGTTTCAAAAACAAAAGAAAACTTTCAAAAGAAATATACAGTCATGTAAAATGTAAAGATCCTATCACTAACCGTTCGAAAATTAAACACAGCATTACAGTTACGTTGACCCAATGGGGACTTGTTTCAGACCATTGTGCTTCCTTGCACACATTGATAGAGCATGATTGAAGCATTAACCTTTATAAATTACACCCTTGATACAAGACACTAGTCTGAAAACGAAATGTTGCATTGTAAGATATTGTGTCTCTTGTCGACAATAGACTAAGTCTTAAAGTTTCTTTATTGACATTTTAAGTCTAACAATTTATATATCCATGACTGAGCAGGTTATATTAAAGATTCTGTGCCCTCAGACCATTGTCGTGTATTTGAAGCATTCCTGTCGAGACTTATTAACATTGATGCACTAAAGGCATGTTATTATAGAATATTCCTAATTATCAAATCAAAGATTAGGCCTATGTGATACTAAGACAGTTATAGGGAGTCGTGTTTTGAAGAACACGCAATCTTGTTTGAAGACAATCTAATTTTCCAAAAGCGCAATTCTTTGAAGTTTTAACGTTCAATAGCTTTTTTTTTTATTATCAAACAACTGACTGACGTAGAGGATATTATTAAATATTCAGTCAGCTTATGTATCTTCTAAATTGTTGAAATTTTTACAAACTGTTCAATTCTATTACTTTCTTTTCATTTGTTTTGACTCTTTGGATATCGGAATTACTGAATATAAGTGCACCTTGTAAAACAGTGCATTGGTTCATATCCTCATTACTACACTCGGAAATAAGAGTTTTGGACACGAGAATGTATTATTGAAACTAGAAGACGTTATTGTTCACAGTCTAAGAGGCAATTTCCTTATTACATTTAGAGGTTAGTTTACACAATCAGTTCCCATCACCTCCAATGATGAAGTGTGTGGTTCTTTCAGTCCTGTCGACATCACTGTACGGAAGCAGCACGTTATGTGTATAATGATCCTCAAATATTCCCTTGTTCCCAGCGGGGCTACATTCAAATAACCTATAATGTCCCGTATAACAGTGATTCCAGAAAAAGTGCGACACTAAAATTTTGAAATTGGGCAAAAATAAACATTAAACGTGAGGCATAATATATACTGGACTGTATTATATAACTATTAATTAATATGAATTTCTATTTTTACACACAAAATATTTTTCTTATTCGAGTTATGGGCTTCTGAAGGTAGTGGGGTCAGATTCAGTGTTACGGAGGTGATTGACAGTAAAACTCATGTCTACTTTGAAGTTATATTTTACAGAAGTTTGAAACCTGTATGCCTCTGAACCTTAACCTATAACCGAACAAAACGCACGGTCCTTTTTAGGAATTGTAAGAAATAATTCAATGCTCAGTTAAAAGAACATGTATTGATAGCGGACTTTCATTGTTTATTCAAGTCGTATTTCTTCTAAAGATTTTTTTCATGACAAGCAGGAGCTAATTCAGTTATTCAGTTATGCAGATTCACAGTTCTGCGTTTTCACTATGAATATCCAAAATTTCCCGTAAGTTTGATCATAGTAAAGGGGCCTTCATTGATCTTATAAACCGTTAGTCTTATGTTACGTAGGTTATTACAAAGTACAATATATGTTTTGACACCTTTCTAATTTATCTAAATAATCATTTTCTTCGACAGATATACGTTTTCTTATCTGACATTGCTGCATCAACACAGTTTATAATGTTTTTGGAATTATTTTATGTTATTTTTCCTATATTTGAGCTTAGCTGTCCTAGGAAATCCACTTCTCACGTCTCTATGATAATATCATACAATAAAAAGTATATATGTTGATTGAAAGAGATATATCGTAATGAGAAATTCAATTACTATAGTTAAATAATACGGAACTAGTATTGCGTATATCCTCTCAATTAGTTGGACATCCAGAAAATGATATTTGGTATTTTCAAAACAGTGTTACGGAGGCTATACTGTTCAATTCATTTAAAAATTAGATAGCGAAGAGATAGAAATACAAGTAACATTTTTTCCTCAACATTATTCAACGCTTGATCGGCCCTCTTCCGAAAAACACGCCAAAAAGAAATAAAAAAGGCAAACTGTGGAACTTGAACGTGATCGTTACGGACGTTACACATTAACGCATCTTTAGTCGTACATCCCCCTAAATCTTCGATTTATATATTGAGAGGAGCTTAAATATGTCTTCTAGTTACACACTGCTTAAAACCCGGATGAAAATTTGATCGCCAGATCTATAATAAAGCTTAATGAATATTACCGTTACGTAGGTTGTTTAGTTATGGAGGTTATGTTTTCATAGTTAATAAGATATTTTGGAAAGAGGAACATTACAAAGATTTAAATGCATACACCAGCTGATTGATATTATTACTTGTGTTGAGCAATATGATCTTTAAGAAAGTTTATGTGGCTATTTGCAAAGAAAAATCCGTTATGTAGGTTAGGTTCTTATATGTGACACTCCAATCGAAGAACTTCCCTTTCTGAAAACTGAAAATTAGTAAGTTGCAAAGGATTTTTTTGTTAAAAAATCAAATTGATATCATAATCAGTTGTTGGTAAGGCCTCTTGAGTATTCCAAAATAATGGAAATAAAAATCTGATAGACAATGACTACCTTGTTATGGAGGTTAGGCATATTTCAGCGACAGCGAGATTTTGGGCCATGACCTTGCATTTTGTTGAATTTTTTTAAAGATCCATACTTTTGTGATAAAATAGATATTAATTGCTATAAAACGTGATATCAGATTTTGTTTTTAAGTACCCTCACTATTCTTAAAACTTTAAGAAAAATAGTGAAAGAGCTCAGCGACATCAATTTCTTGGTTAATTTCAGCTACTTTAGGATAGCCTACTCCTTAAATATGTAATAATCGGTCAGTATTTGACGTGTATGTGAGAGAAAAAGATTGTTCTTCTCAAATGAGCACTCAGTTGCAGCAGTAGGTTATGAACATCACAAATTAGGACCTAGCGACAGGTAACATCACTAAGTGTCGCGATTTTTCTGGAATGACTGATAAACGTCAGTTGTTAAAAATGGAAAATTAATGATGATGATTGGTTCTGACAGGTTACATAATAACACTTAACGTTATCCCTTATGTTGATGAGGAAAAACGTCTTTTCAATACATTTGTAATTATTTATAATTGATTGAGACGTGTTCATTCTTAAACTGTCTCTATGTAGCAAAAATAGGAGGTGAAGTCACGGAAGCAAAGCTTGTTCATTCAAAAATACAAGGCTTGGGATTACTAATGAATGAACATATGAACATCGCTGTATTGTGTTGGAAAATCTAGAATGCTATTAATTAAATAAAGATCGTTGATAAAAAGCATCAAGTTGCTAAATGTCCCAGGCAACAAGCTGTATGATTGTGGTATTAAAATAACTAAAATGATAAAATATTCATAATATACTAAATTTGTCTCACACTTTGTTCATTGGTATCCCTTGCAGAACTATATTTCAATGATAAAAAAGTAAAACGAAATTCACACAGAAACAGACAGAACAACAAATTTCACATAAACACGTGTTCAAAGTAATTACATTAAAGACAATCATCACATAAACACGTGTTCAAAGTAATTACATTAAAGACAATCATCACATAAACACGTGTTCAAAGTAATTACATTAAAGACAATCATCACATAAACACGTGTTCAAAGTAATTACATTAAAGACAATCATCACATAAACACGTGTTCAAAGTAATTACATTAAAGACAATCATCACATAAACACGTGTTCAAAGTAATTATATTAAAGACAATCATCACATAAACACGTGTTCAAAGTAATTACATTAAAGACAATCATCACATAAACACGTGTTCAAAGCAATTACATTAAAGACAATCATCAGTTGAGGATCTAGGATGACAAATATGGATAATGACCATATCCCTGTATACAGCACAAAATCGATAATTCAGAAAATCAGAAACCGAAGGCATACAAAATCAGGACAAAACAGGAACCAAAGCAAACAAACAAAAACCTCCACCACATGAAAAGAAGCGAACTCCCGATATGGGAGTGAGGATTTCAGGAAAGGTGGCCCGAAGTCTTGCTTCAAAGAAAATAGTTCACAGAGAAGCTGTCGAGCCAAAAAGCAAACTCCGAGGACGTACACGCGTTTTATTAAGGCGGGGGGGGGGGGGGGTTTGATTGATTATAAACGTAAATGTCTTGTGTACATGCATCTGCTTTAGTTCATATTTAGTTCGTTTAAGATATGAAGTATTCATTCATATACAACCTTACTCTTTGTATTAGCGAGCGGAGCAAGCCGGGAAATTTTTTGAGTAGACTAAGTAGACTATTACGTTTTGTCTAAAGGATCCGATTTCTCTCCCTCGGTATGATTTTCAATGCTGTTTTCTTGTTTGGCCAAAAGTAGGAAGGGTAGGTGTAACTCCACTCTCAAGCTGTCTGACCTGACCTATAAAAATTACTGAAGCATTTAGTTATTGTTCATGATTTATCTTGAATCTTAAATACAATAGTAAATAAAGGGGAAAGACAAAGTGAGGGTACATAGGCACCTAACGAAAAATCAAGTGTGGAGTACGAAACAAGCCGACAAAATTTCCAATAGTTACAAATATAAAAGAGTATTCTGAATCAATAACTTGGGTTGAGAAAGATCTAGGATTTCAGTAAAATCCACCACTTTTCACAACAAGCACATTAACACATTGACAGCGACCCCAAATTAAAATCCTTAAATTTCAAAGGAACCGCACACACAAAAAATAAACATCCACAGCAACTACTCCAAAAAACACATTCCCAGCAAACACATAAAATTGCAAACAACAGACCATCACAAAATAAAATTAGTGGACAAAACAATCCAGAATATAAACATTGAGGTGATCGTAAAGAAGAAGAAAATGGAGCAGTCATCAGGGTAGAAATACGAAATTCGACTTTTTACAATGAGTTTTGTACCAAAAACGTTGCGCATTTTATCATAAGCTGATATATTCATATCCTGAAAAAGAAAATGGTATGACAAGTCATTTAAAGTAAATCACATAAAGTAATATTAAATATATAATCATACCATGTATATTCCCTAGTGGAATATTGGAACATGCGTTCAATATCTGTGTGACAGATGATATGATCTATGGGACAATAACAAAGACAGGCGACGATGTTTGTTTTATTTTGCGGTTTTGGAATTATTTCATTCCTAAAAACAGTAGAGAAACGTGTTTTTTTTATGTACTTCTGGTGTGATTCTGAGCAATGTCGTACCATGCATTGAAATAACATACTAATAATACATTTCATTTGGTATCAATAATGTGAATCGCAGACAGATTTCTAAGTCCAAAGTTTGTTTCGTGCATTATATTTAAACGTGTTCAATATCTGTGTGACAGATGATATGAGCTATGAGCTAATAACAAAGACAGGCGACGATGTTTGTTTTATTTTGCGGTTTTGGAATTATTTCAACCCTAAAAACAGTAGAGGAACATATATGTTTTATGTACTTCTGGGGTGATTCCGAGCAATATCGTACCATGCATTGAAATAACATACTTATAATACATTTCATTTGGTATCATTAAATTGAATCTCAGACAGATTTCTAAGTCCAAAGTTTCTTTCGTGCATTATATTTAAACGTGTTCAATATCTGTGTGACAGATGATAAGAGCTATAAGCTAATAACAAAGAAGGCGACGATGTTTGTTTTATTTTGCGGTTTTGAAATTATTTCAACCCTAAAAACAGTAGAGAAACATATATGTTTTACGTACTTCTGGTGTGATTCCGAGCAATGTCGTACCATTCGTTGAAATAACATACTAATTTCATTTCATTTGGTATCAATAATGTGAATCTCAGACAGATTTCTAAGTCCAAAGTTTCTTTTTAACGTATATGATCCTGCCTTATACGAATAAAGGGGCAACTATTTAAAATAAAGTATGAAACATTTAAAACGGTATTTATTGAGTGGCGCCAGCAATGCAAACTGTCGTTTTTATGCTGGATTCTGTGGAAATTGTTCATTGAAAGTGTTGTCCTTCATGTTTCTATGTTATGATGTTATTGTCTCCGTCTGTCTGTCCACTTTTCACGTCTCGTGAGAATTCTTTATTGGACCTGGGATCTCCTCCCTATCCTTGCTTCTTTTTTTTCGAAGAATTTGTTTGGTCTATTTTTGAAAATTGATCGTGCTTTTTTTGAATTCTGATTTTGTATTTGACTTTCATTAACTGGTTTACGAAAATGAAAAACTTTTAATCAACACACGTACTAAAATGAAAATTTTTACAGACAAAATGCATTATAATGAACATTTAAGTAAGATTTCGGAAGAAAATGAAAAGGGAAAAGACAAACACAAGACTTGGTTTGACCTTGTATTTTGAATTAATGATGACATTTTTCTAGTTTGATTATTCTTGAGAAAAAATATTCTCCAACCCTATCTCAAGACAATACAAATTAGGCGAGAACAAACACAATTGAGTGATTTCTACTGCATCCATTCCTGACACGCAACTGATTGCCTTGTTTGGTGTTAACAGTATGATGTAAGAGAAACGACATCGTGCTACCACTTTTGGTCTAATTGAAAGGCTAATTGATAACTATAATCAATCTTTCGAGGAAATATTTTCTTTTTTATGAAATACAAGAGTTTTGTGACATGGTGCTGACTGAACAATAAAGGAGCAGCTTGACGTATGCGTAGCCTTGAATCCCTACTTCTTTTCCCTCTGTATAGATGCCAGCAGTATTGACGTATAATTGCTTGTTACATGACAGCCAATAGCTTTCCTGAAAGACATATTTATCTCTATCACGATCATGTGTCATATTGTTCAATAAAATATAGAGATAGGACTTTAGATATCATATTTCTAGAGTCGAGATTGATAAATTGAATACAAGAGTTTCAGAATTATGTTTGAATTCAATATATGCATGCCTCCTCATAAAATACTTATCAAGACTTTGGAGGTCTGGCTGATCAGTTTTTTTTTCCATTTTACTCGTCATATTTTATTTTAAAAACGTGAAATAGAAATGAATATCTATGTAGAAGAAAATTCTTTCAAACCAATAGTATATGTCGTATTCAATCTGTACTAAGAAAAAATACTGTTCACATAATATTGTCGATTCCACAAGGACATGTTTGATTTCATATGGTACATATACATGTAAGGTCCTTGAACTTTTCAAATAATGAATACAAATAGTTCTCATAAATTTTTATTAACATTGGTGTGAGTTTTATTCAACAAGGTAACGAGTTGGATCACACGGAACACACCAATGTTCTTACACGCCGTAATTGGTTGATAATCAAAGAAACATTCGGTCATTGGGTCACTCTTTGGCCGCAGGAACATAATATAACAATTCCTTTAAGGGGGATGGAGAAGGAGGGATTACGTATCTGTGTGTAGGGTTGTATTGCTTTATATTGAAAATATCCTTTTTTTGTCTTGACATTTTTTTTCATTGATTTTACCACATAACTGATTTTTTTCTGTTTTTTTTTCATTCAGTTGCATCTTTTCTTCGTATCTGTTGTTTTTTCTATCCCATTCTGACTTGTTACAATGTCTCATTGAAAAAAAAAAAAACACTTTTCTTTAATCTTTCAGCTTCCTGCGTTTCATTGACTTTGACAAACTCTTTTGCTTGATTCGTGGGTAGATTATTGGATTTGCTCTCTGTTTTAAATAACTTTACTTCAAAGGGGTTTGTAATCAAACGTTTGCAGTGTCTTGAATATTGTCTGTTCCCAAATCACCAAAAGAATGCTTCTTTGACCGACTTATCTAAAATTCTTGATTTACAGAAAACATTGCGCTGTTCAAGACGGTTTTGATTTTCTGGTCTTTGCTTATTTTAATCTATCCTATCCTCTTACGTTCATCTTGATCGACCGAAAACTTTTCAATTACCATGAAGAATGCTTGAAGCAAGTATTATCAACCTGAGCGGAGAAAATTACATGTACTTAATTTTATTCAATACTCTTAGATCATTTTCATTCTATCAGGTCAGTTTTCTGCATACGATTGCTTGATGCAATTTTCTTTGCTGTAATCAAGATCTTTGTACATGCACGTTCAGACATTATAACATCCCCAAAGAAAGGAGGGTATTTCCAACAACACTTGGTTGCAGCACCCAAAGCAAATCACATAGAGCAGTCACCCACAGTAAGAGACGCAATTGGGACAAGGAACACAAAAACGCAACATAGAAACATCAAACATAAAGAAGTATATATAATCCAACAAGACCACTGTGCAATCCGTTCTGACTTAAGATGGTCATCTACTAATCTACGTTCCCAGGTCAGGGACTAAAACGATGTTGAATTTTATTTTGTAAACTTCTTTTGGTCAGTTAATATTTCAGGGGATGTGATGGACAAAATGAAATCTAGAAATTTTCAAGCTAATATGATTTCTTCATACAACTTTTCTAATATATACGCTTCCTCATGTCAAAATTAATGATCGATTGTCCAAACTCATTAAATGGTGTTTGATCGAGAGGGAAAACTTATATTTCCGCTACAGACTACAAATCATATAACTCGTGGACATGTAGTGACCTTTGTAATGCATTGTCTTTCCTCTTGGACAGCATTTATGTTAGATTTGGTGAGAAAATCTACAGAGTTTGTAGTGGTCCCTATGGGTCTACTTGTGTGCTTCTTATATTTTTATACACGTATGAAAAAAAATTTATCCAAAATCTTCAAAAGCAAAGAAAACATGATGTTTGAAATGTTTCATCGGTACTTCTAGGTACATGTACCTGGATGTTATTCTTACTATTGACAATCCTTTTATTTTTTTAAATATAAAAATGACATATTTCCACAAGAATTGATTCTGAACAAGGAAAACGTTACAACAGAAACACCATTTTTGGTCCCAAATATAAAAAAAATGTTAATCGAGAGATTCATACATTTATCTATGACAAAAGAGATGACCTTGGATTCAACAAAGTAAATTTCACCTGGCTTGACGGTGATGTCCCTAAATTACCATCATACGGTATTTACATGGGACTGTGTACCTCATCCAGTATGTTAGAGCATGTACCGATGTTTTGGATTTTCAAAGAAGAAATTTACAAATAACCTAGACGCTTTTAGGTCAAGATTTTCGCTTTCACAAACTTTCATGAAATTTTACAAAAAGAATATTGTCAGCTTCTTTTGAAATTTTTACCCATACAAGCAACAGAGTATATTACTTAGGGTATTTCACAAATTGCCTTTTATGGTTACATAATAAACAAAATAAGAAGCATCAAAAGTAGACAGAATGACCGTTGAAATTGTATAAGAGTCATCAAACGTCTTTTATACAGTGGATATGATCTTGTCTCACTCCCATTTCGGGAGTTCGCTTCTTTTCATGTGGTAGAGGTTTTTGTTTGTTTGCTTTGGTTTCTGTTTTATCCTGATTTTGTATGCCTTTAGTTTATGATTTTCGATTTTGTGCTGTATATAGGGATATGGTCATTATCCATATTTGTCATTTCTGTCACCAGACGGACATTTTGTTTGGGAATTCACAAATCTGCAACCTTGTGCCAACACATTGTTAGGAATTGCACTCTGACTGACTTTGACGACAGAACTCCATGACGGGTCCTGTCCAAACCTCTTTAGAGAGGACAGGGCCACAACCACCTGTCATCTCTGAATGTATGTCGGACTCTTCGGATGATAACATTCATCAGCTCGCTACAGCCGGCAGAGCATGGACTGTGTTTCGTACGCCTTCTAATTTTCATATCCATTTACATATTCATCTGTATATTTGATGGACCCCTGCGTCATGTTGTCTGTTTGTATGGTCATCTTACAGTGAGGAGGCTATTTTTTTACACCACAATTTTGTGTTCTTCGAGACCTCTGGGTAATCGGAAAAGTGAGAGAGTTATGCGCACGTAATTTGGGTAACCCCATCGTCTGCTACTGGCGTGGCAGGTGGTCTTAAGTCGGCACCGATTGTCCTTTGGTCTCGTTGGAGTTGGATTTTGGCTATGATTTCATGGATAAACTTTTCTACATACTCATTTCGATAGGTTTGTTTTTAAACAAGCAGGGGATACTTACTTTCTCCGGCAACCTGAATTCATCATCATTTTAGATTTTTGTTCGTTTACTGAGATTCATGAATTCCGATTTGTTTATTTCTGTGTGTTTGACATTTCCTTAATAATGTAGAACTAGGATAAAAGACAAATGTATGAGAATATTTGTGGAGAATGTGACTGTGAATGATAATAATATTTTTTGTCGAAAGCTCATTCATTCAGTTTCTTAATCATATTTTTGATGACCTCATTTCTGTATGGTAAGCATATATGCAGAAGCTACCAGTGCCATTTTCCTCCATTTCATCTTTGTTGTCTTTTTTATGTGTGGAGGCGGAATTCGACTGATCTTCTATCTGTTTAATCCCTTTATGATCCTCAAAGTATATATTCTATTGCTTTTATCGACATTGTGTCTTTGACAACTAGATCTGGGTAGGTTTATTCCAGACATTGTATTCGTTATTCTACATCGCTCTTTTTACTCAAGATTTCAAAACTCATTACAAACGCTCTGTAAGGTAAGGAACATAAACTCAATGGAGAAGACAAGAACTGCTGCTTTTCATAACATTTACTGTCACTTCTATTTCATCGGTGACATTGTATTTGTGATTCTACATCACTCTTTTCACTCGGGATTTCAAAAATCATTTACTGACTTCTATGTCATCGGTGCATAGCTATCTTCTGATCATAATGATTGCACAAAGTTACATCCATTTCACACCTAAGTTCGTATGATCCAGATCATAATTATGTCTATAGGAATCAAAGGCTTCCAGTGACTATTATTTCTAATTGTAATGCTCATCTTTAAAGGCAACATCTTTATATAAATGTTACCATGGAAATATATGACAAGACGAATTTAAAAGATAGTCAAACCCTATAAATATTGAGAAAATTATTACTTTCAAGGGGCAATGTTGCAAAAAAAAAAATCAATCGTTTGAAATATATAAAAAGCGCTACAAATTTCATGTAGTATAAATTGCACCTATCCATTGTATAATTTGGTGAGAAACTATACTACAACAATATGAGAAAATACATTGCTGTCCCAATTTAAATTAAAAAAGCAAATGTCATGGATTGAGCTGCAATGATGTAAGCATAATGGACATGACAGGAAAATCCCACTTACAGATTGAAATAGCAATGCAAGGTCATAAGGTCAAACATTATGGTATGTGTAGAAAGGTCTTGTCAGAAGGAATACACATGAAGTATCAAAGCCCTATGACTTACCAATCAAAAGATATAGCCAATCTTAGATTTTTGAAGGTCAAATGTCTAGGTCAAGGTCACTAGGTAATAAAGCCTACGCTCACGCAGCAAGATACGCCCGTTGGGATTTTTTTCACAACACCAAAATATCTAAGTCCCATAACTCTGTAACGACATATCGAATGAACCTGAAAATCGAAAAGCGGCTTCCTCTCCACAGTCCAATCAAAATGTATGAATATCATGAAAATCCGTTGACGCATATTCAAGTTATTGCGTTCCATGCGCCTATATTTTGCCCATAGCTTAACATGTATGTGCATATAACCCCCCCCCCCCTTCCTATTACACACAATATCTCGCTTATGCGACCAAAAAATTAAAAACCCGTTACATATGTCAAAGAGCATCCTTTCTACCTTAAGTATACAAAATTTCAAAACATTTCGACCAGAAATAGATTTTTAAATAATTTTTAACTATTTTAGTATATTTTCACTGTATTTTAAAATGTCTAAGTCCCATAACTCTGTTACGACATATCGAATGAACCTGAAAATCGAAAGGCGGCTTCCTCTCCACAGTCCAATCAAAATGTATGAATATCATGAAAATCCGTTGACGCATATTCAAGTAATTGCGTTCCATGCGCCTATATTTTGCCCTTAGCTTAACATATATGTGCATATAACCCACCCCTCCCCCCTTCCTATTACACACAATATCTCGGTTATGCGACAAAAAAATTAAAAACCCGTTACATATGTCAAAGAACATCCTTCCTACATGAAGTATACAAAATTTTAAAACATTTCGACCAGAAATAGATTTTTAAATAATTTTTAAATATTTTAGTATATTTTCACTGTATTTTAAAAATCTAAGTCCCATAACTCTGTAACGACATATCGAATAAACCTGAAAATCGAAAGGCGGCTTCCTCTCCACAGTCCAATCATAATGTATGAATATCATGAAAATCCGTTGACGCATATTCAAGTTATTGCGTTCCATGCGCCTATATTTTGCCCTTAGCTTAAAATGTATGTGCATATAACCCACCCCCCCCCTTCCCATTACGCACAATATCTCGGTTATGCGACCAAAAAATTAAAAACCCGTTACATATGTCAAAGAACATCCTTTCTACTTGAAGTATACCAAATTTCAAAACATTTCGACCAGAAATAGATTTTTAAATAATTTTTAAATATTTTAGTATATTTTCACTGTATTTTAAAAATCTAAGTCCCATAACTCTGTAATGACAAATCGGATGAACCTGAAAATCGAAAGGCGGCTTCCTCTCCACAGACTGATCACTATGTATAAATTTCATAAAAATCCGTTGACGCGTATTCAAGTTATTGCGTTCCATAGGCGGACGGACAGACGGACAGACGGACGGACTTCGCCATACCATAATACGTCCCGTCAAATGACGGGCGTATAAAAATCAAATTCAAGGAATTGTGGTCCACCGCTTTTGGGTGTTTGTCTTTAAAGAAATGTTTACAGACCCCCCCCCCCAATTCTTATGTTTTCATAATATATCTCATATATTATCAACATTCTTAATATGAAAGATTAGACTCCAAGAAAAGGTTAAAGGGTCCAAACTTTTGTTTTGTAGGTATGCACATGTGAAATATTAAAGTCCTATCATTTAAATTACCATCCAAAACTTATGGTCGAGGTTGAAGTTTTTAAATGTGGGTCAACCTCCAAGGACGAGGTCACAAGGTCAGAATGTTGTTACCAACAGAAAGGTCTTGTCACAAGGAATACACATGTGAAAGCCCCATCACTTTCCGTTCAAATGTTATGGTCAAGGTTAAACTGCAAGGTCAAGGTCACAAGTTCAAATATTTTGGTATCTATGGAAAGATCTTTTCACAACAAATACACATCTGAAATGTCAAAGCCCTATCAGTTTCCATTTAAAAGTTATGGACAAGGTTGAAGTTTTTGTGACTGACGGACGGACGGACAGACAAACCAGTTTTAATGTCCCCGCGCTTTCGCGAAAGCAGGGAACAATAAAGCCTGTGTTTGTGAAACACGAATGCCCCTGGTGGCATCTTTGTTAGTGTAAACACTATTTTCTGTTAAGTACATGTATGTGAAAGGTCAAAGTCAGGGTCACTGGGTTTAAAACGTCAAAGTCAAGGTCACGAGGTAAAAAATTTTGGTATCATTGGAAAGGTCTTGTCACAAGGAATACACATGTCAAATATGAAAGCTCTACATTTGTATCACTAACCATTCAAAAGTTATGCCCAATGTTAAAGTTTTTGAAAAGTGGGTCAAACGTCAAGGTCAAGGTCACAAGGTCAAACATTTTTTATATCAATGGAAAGGTCCTGTCAAAAGGAATACACATGTCAAATATAAAAGCCCTATCACTTCCCATTCAAAAGTTATGTCCAATATTATAGTTTTTTGGACAAACAGCCGAACAGGCAAAAACTATATGCCCCCTATAAATCTTTGATTCCGGGGGCATAAAATCATAGTATGTGTAGAAAGGTCTTGTCAAAAGATATACATTTGTGAAATATCAAAGTCATATCACTTACCAATCAAAAGATATAGCCAATCAATTTTTTTAAAGTAGGTCAAATATCTAGGTCAAGGTCACTACGTCAAAAATTATGGTATGTGTAGATAGGTCTTGTCACAAGGAATACACATATGAAATATCAAAGCCCTATCACTTACCAATTTAAAGTTCTGGGCTGTGACACCCTTAGTGTGACAGACAGACAGACGGATGGACGGGCAGATAAAGTGATCCCTAGGTGTCGCTATGTTTTGCAGGCGACACAAAAAACCACTGCATAAGGATGTGACCGTTAACCGAAAAGTCTGACCGTGGTTCAGAATCACCAGATTTTCCAGACTTTTTTCGGCCAAAGTCGAAAAAGACGTAAAAATTTAGTTATCATAATTTAACATAAAACACCACTAAAGACGGTATGGCCGGATTGCAAAGTAAGTTTTTGTCACCAACTGGGTCACGGTCACTAGGTCAAATATTACAGCATACATTGAGAGGTCTTGTCAGAAGCAAGACCTGACATGTACAATATAAAGTTTCTACTGCATACAGTTCCTTAGATTTTGCTCAAACCAGAAACTTTAACCAAAATCTTTAATTAGGTCAAAGTCCAAGGTCAAGGTCACTAGGTCAAATGTTACGGCATAAATTGAAAGGTCTCGTCATGGGCAACCTAAATGTATAATATAAGGTTTATACTGCATACAGTTCAATAGATTTTGCTTAAACAAGAAACTTTAACCAAAATCTTTAACATGGTCAAGGTCACAAGGTCAAATGTTACGGCATAAATTGAAAGGTCTCGTCATGGGCAACCTACGGGTAAATGTACCGTATAATATGAGGTTTCTACTGCATACAGTTCCATAGATTTTGCTTCAACCAGAAATTTAACCAAAATCTTTAACTAGGTCAAAGTCCAAGGTCACTAGGTCAAATGTTACGGCATAAATTGAAAGGTCTTGTGATGGACAAGCTTCATGCATAATATAAAGTTTATATTGCATACAGTTCCTTAGATTTTGCCTCAACCAGGAACTTTAACCAAAATCTTTAACTAGGTCAAAGTACAAGGTCAAGGTCGCTAGGTCAAATGTTACGGCATAAATTGAAAGGTCTTGTGATAGGCAAGCTTCATGTATAATATAAAGTTTCTACTGCATATAGTCCCCTAGATTTTGCCTCAACCATTAACTTTAACCAAAATGTTGACGGCAGACGGATGGACGGACATCGTCAATCTATAGACCGGAATTGCTTTGCAATCTGGCCAAAAATGAACAAACTTGAACAATTATCAATACATCCATCTCAGTGAGCCGCACGGACAGTAGTGATGTACACCCACATGCAAACTTTACTGCCTGCGCAGCTCACTACAGACATTTGAAAATTGCAAAAATTTCTCCATGTCCTTCACTTTTGAGAATACATAAAAGGCAGTGGCTCCAGATATGAACATTCGTAACTGTGGAGCTGCGTCTCCGTGAACGAACGCGTATCGTAGTTAGCTTCTGCATAGGTTAGGTTTTTTTCATCTTATGTTCAAATTTTATCTTTTTTGTGACATACTCGCAAAAGCGAATAAGTAAAAAGCAGTTGCATCTACATGTACATATTTGTTATCTTCTCGCAACTTTCAAAAACTTCAACTTCTGCTTGAGTGATGGAACATCACTACTCACGTTAGCTGACAAGTACGTGTCTATTACTGATCACTATAATGATTGAGAGCAAAGAAAATACTTAAGGGGTATGGACAAACCGTTATTCGCCATATTGGATTTTATGTAGTGTGTTATTGAAAATCTTTCCTTACAACGAGTCATGGCTCCAACTTCAACTATTTTAATCCCAAGTATTCTCAACCCCAATAGCTACATTTTCCCATATTTTCTACGGAAAATCACATTAAGATTTTAACATTAAAAACTTTTTAAATTCATGCATCGAACTGCACAGCTGCACCTCAGAAGAATCTATTAATAATACTATAACTTACCTTAAACATTACATTGATACTATATCTACAACCATTTGTCCTTCGATTTTGAGTACAAGGTCTCATTATCATATAAATCGCTTGTTAATACAACACGGTGTCTTTTCGAACACGAGTTTTTACAGGTAGCCATTTTCACGTGCCGATCCGCCCCAACATAGGTAGAAAAAATAAACGATTTTAAAGTTCCTGGGGGTAATTCACTAGAATTTCGACTGTTTGCGATTCAATTATTAATTATTTACATGATATATATTAGAGAAGTGGGATAGTCATGTGAAATATAGGTGACAAATTACAAATGTGCAACATTCCGGGGATCCGCCCCTGGATTCATTTCTATGTTGATATGGCTACTAGCCCCTTGCATGTAAAATGAAGACACCCGGTATTTTGAGAAAGTATGATCAAAATTGGAGGACAAATGTTTGTAGACATATGATGATAGTAACATTTAAGGTAGGTTATAGTATTAATCATGAATCCTGCAAACCTGTAGCTGCGCAGTTCGGTGCACTAAGTTCAAATGGTTGTCATGTAAAAATATTGATGCAGTTTTTTGTTTAAAATTATGGAAAAATGACGATGTTGAGGTAAAGAAAATTCAGTATTAAAATGGTTAAGATTGCAGTCTTAATTCTGCAGAACGACAGATTTTCAAGTATGCTTCACGTCAAATCCAATATGGCCGATAAACTTTTGTCCATACCCCTTAATTACTGAGTATGCAGAATAAGCTCATATACCTTGAAATAAACACAAAAAAAAACCCCAACTTCTTTCTCTGTTATGGACACATCACCCGAGTCACGTGAGTCACAGGCAAATCAGAAACTTATTCGTACACTGAGACATAGGTCTAAACTTTTAAAGATACGGAACGCTCGTAATCTGGAGCCACTGCCTACATAAAACACAAGCTCTTAAGAGAATTTGAAAGACTGTAAAGTGTGTCAGACACCTGTGGTTTAATTTTCCCCATTATGAAAAATGGTTATTTTCCATCTGAATTATAATAACGTCCTCCACCTTGTTAATGATCGATTATATTTATCAATCTAAAGTCAGAACAAATTCGAACTAAAATTTCATGGATATAGTACTGTATTTCACATAGGAAGACGTTAATTACCATATTGATCTAAACAATGTGACATTACGTTAAGTTATCAAGGTACTGCATCTGGAACTGTAAAGTTGACCGTAAAAACTTCTTTTATCTTTGATTTGCAGCTTCTACACTTCGCTCTGGCCATTTTGTCGTCTGCTTCGCGCACGTGCTACTTCGCGCCGTTCTGTTTCGCTACGTATATAAATATATATATTTAGGTATACGTCCCTGGTAGAAGACAGGGGTGATTTGAGAAGTGGCATTTGATAGTTTAAGTAAAGAATGAAGACTTAACTAATAGAACTATGGCGAATCAAAATAAATGTTAGAGTGGGATCTTGCCCCCTTCATCCAGTGGCGGATTCAGCCGGGGGGGGGGGCGAACCCCCCCCCCCCCCCCGGCAGTGCCCAAAGAAGGGACACTTATGACATGCTTTTGGAAGCATTAAACTACTGTTTTCGTAATAAATCTATGAAACTAGTCAGAAATAGCCCCAAAACACCTCAGAAACCACCGATTTGAGTAAATTTTCCAAAAATTTCTCGGGGATAGATAGTCATGTCCATTGTCTGTACGTGGACGTACGCACGTTTCGGAAACAACCTACATTGAATCATGTTCATATCGAATTTTCTTTATCTGAGGGATGAATCGGGAACTTTATATCCTATGCAAGGCATATTTAACAGTGTTACACACATATTTCTTGACCAAATCTTCGATGAGCCTCCTATAAAACTTTCATTTTTTTAACTCTAAATTTGAGGCCGTGATCAATCTTTTTAAAATGAATTATTGAAATTGTTTTGGCCATATTTAAACCGGCTACCTCCAAGAATTTTGAAAAGATAAAAATGCATGTTTTTCTTTATTTTTAGAATCGAAGTTATCGTGATTACATTTTTGGTTAAGCCCCTAGGTAAATAAAAAATATAATAATGATAGAACTGCCAAGAGATAATTAAGCCTTTCAATCTGGACGATGCAGGGAATGGGGCACCCGTGATCTCGAGTTTGTCAAGGAAATTTATCATTTACAAGGGAATTTTGTAAAGGGTCTGTATGGGGCCGAAATTCGGTAAAAAGAGGTACTATTCCCCAATTTTAGACCTAAAACTTCCCAGTTCAATCTTTTCTCCAAAACGAGAAATTCATTTCCAATTTACGTATCTGATTTAACTGAAAGGAAAACGAAATTAGAACAAACATGCTCTAGGAGGGATTCAAAATATAGACAATTGATATGATAAGGGGTAATTTGCATAACTGTATCTTTTTGTTGTTTGAAGTTTATTTCCCAATTTAGATTAAAATGTTGCAAAATTTCATCGGCCCAGGCCCCTGACATCAGGGGCTAGAAAAAAACCCTGTAATTACTTATTTTCTTTACCTTTATACAAATATTAACAAACAAGCGCGGATCTAGGGTGGTTAGGGGGGTCAAGTCCTGCCTGGAATTTGCATAAATTGCTGATTTTTTTATTTTTACGAGAATTTATATATGGCTGGACACCCCTCCCTCCCATGGGCTGACCTCTCTGCCCTTTCAAAACTTCTCCTGATCCGCCCGTTTCTTTAAAAAATCCTGAACATGTTGACTTCTGCATGCCGTGCAAGAACAGTACAGCATCAGAACATTTCGAAAATTTTCAAATATATTCTATATAAATAATAATAATAATAATAATTCATTAGTTTATTATAGTGTCACATGTTTGATTACACAAATATACACAAATATATATAAAACATTCCGTTTTTTAAAACATATCAAACATCCAGCCTATATAAGACTTACGAGACACTTTAAGGTAAAAATCGTTTCAAAATACATAGACAAAAGACAAAAAATAGTAAAATAAGCATATATTCTTTAGCCTAAAAGATAGAATCCTTACACGAGCACATGCCCATGCAGGCAAAATAAAAATTTATTCTTTAGTCTAAAAATTCAAATAGGTATACCAGTATTCATTGCAATTTCATCTTATAAGAATAAAATTCAGGGCTTTAAGCAAAGATTTTCCTTCTAGAGAAAAATTTGAACACAAACGCTGCCAATACAGGTTGAAAATTTTGGCATTTCATCACAGTTAAAAATTCATCTTCATTTCTTAAATTTAAAAATTCAGGTATATACAGAGAGGCTTTATAAAACAAATTATCTCTAAGGTCGTCATATAATTCACAATGCATCAAAAAGTGAAATTCATTTTCTACGGTATCATTTGTACAAAATTTACATTTTCGGTCCTGTAAGGGTACTGGCGGCCTGGAATATCTACCAGTCTCTATTTCTAGTGGGAGGGATCCAGAACGGAATAACGAGAAAATTCGCCTATGGTTCCGCGGAATATCGCAATCAACATAGTGTTCAGTAACTAGACCATGTTTGTATTGTCGGAATGTCCTTAGTTTATTACCGTTAGATTGGTTTCGGTCATCGTGTAGTGCGACTAACCATTCATTTTCATCCCGGATTTTGATTTTATCTGTCAATCGTTTGACTACGGATTTTGTAGATATGTCGCAGTTCAAAACCAGGTTATCCGTGTCGATTTCAGAGATCATGCGATTTGTTGTCGCAGCCCAACCTTTTCTGCGCCTTGAGGACCACGCCATCACTCGATGTAAAATTCTGTTCGAATCTGTGCGGACTATCCTACACATTAAGCGGATACGTGCAACATCCTGCTTGGATTTGCATGATGTCCATCCCATATCCCCGCGAACTGCGTTTCCGGCAGTATTTTTCGGAACTGCGAGGAAGAACCGCATCGCTTTTTGTTGCACGGCATTCATGACCGCATGTTGTTTTGTGCCCCAAATAGCACTTCCGTAAAACAAAACTGGTTCGACAATCGATGAATATAGTTTTGAGTAGACGCTGTATGTCATACCATAATAATTACTGACATTGACTGAATCATGCGCGCCAAATCCCTTCTAAATTCAGTTCAAATACGCTTCAGATGCCACCAAATTGCTTCATTTTTTTTCAAAATTTTCTCGGGGGAAGCCCCCTCCCATATCCTCCCCCACTCGGGCCTTCGGGCCTCGCATGTGATTTCCATAATAATTGTATGTGCATCCTTGCAATTGGGGTTCTGGATCCGCCCCTGTCATCCTTTTGATTTCTTTCTTTCTGTTTGGGCACAGTTGGCTGTATTGATGTTACATTTATTGCGGGAAACTCATTCGCCAACTGCCCGTTCCAGAGTACTCTGGCCAGGCCGTTCCCCTTTGGGGTGCTTCATAGCCTCTTGAACTTGAAGGGTTACCTTCACCTGCCTTACGCTTGATCTGCTACTGCTCTGCTGACGGTACTATGTATGTATCGGGATAACCACACCTTTATAGTCAGAATTTACCCTATTTACCCTATACCATTATCTACCACAATTCGTGGGTGCACCTACCTAAAGGTGGAATATACGAACCACGACAACAACATGGCTGGAGTCATGTAGGCCTGAGTTAATTTATATGAACAGAAGGTAGATAACAGGCTGGCATGATTAAAGCATAACATCTTGACATAGAATAACATTTATAGAAAGAGAGAGAAAACAGGTATTTATATGTTATTTAAGTTCACTCATGCATTTTGACTCAACAAATTATGAGGATGGAATCTAAAAATAAACATCTGTACTTTCGTTTTACATTATAAGATAAACTGTAACTCCGGATTATCAGGACTCTTAACACATGAATATGTAGAGACTCTACATATTCATATGTTAAGAGTCCTGATAATCTGGACTAGATAAACTGCAGCAGCGAAAAGCTGATAACAGTACTTTTTTGTATATCGCTATTTAACTATTGGGCCCAGGCAGAGCCCCCCACCCTTTCCCCAGCTGGTAGTGTCTTAAATCTCCCACCCCTGAATAATTTTAGGACACCCCCCTTTCCCAATCAGCACTGCAGCATTTACAACACAAAATACAAAACATGTGAGGGGGTGGACAGGGTGAAAGGGAGGGGGAAGGAGGAGGGGGAGAGGGGAAGGAAGGAGGGGGAGGAGAGGAAGGGGACTGGGAGGAGGGAGAAAAGGGGGAGGGAGGGGAAAGGTTTAAAGGAAGGGTGAAAAGGAGGGGGTAAGGGGTGGGAGGGGGGAGAAAGGAACTCCCTTGTCCCCCCCCCATATGTAGAATATACGTTGCTCACATGTTTGTACAAACGTATGTTAAACGTATGTTTTCTTGAACTTATGTTTCATAACGTATGTTTAACGTACGTTTGTCGTATGTTCACGGACGTACGTTAAACATATGTTTAAAAAATCATACGTTAAACATACGTTTAACATATGTTTAACTCACGTTTAGGCAAACGTATATTTAACGTATGTTGCATTTTTTCCTGTGTATAAGAGGATAAAAAAGCATTACTGCTACTCTGAACGTATTATTGTTAGGTAAGAATATGTTTCTAAGTTTGCATCGCTGCGCTATAATAGGCTTACATTGTCTTATTGGTAAGTCATCATCTGTTCGAACTCTTTGCTAATTTCTGCATTTAAAGTATTTTAAGATATGGAAAAGTCACTCCTAAGCATTTCATTGGGGGAAAATCTCTTTTTCATAATCAGCTCTGAATGAGAAAAAGGAGCATTAGCAGAATAAGAAAAGAAAAATCAACGAAGAAGGGGGATGAAATAAAGTGACCAGTCAAGCCACTTCTTGTGCAAAGACCACATAAAAGATTGTGTTTTTTAAATACAATATTAAACGAATTTTTATGGTATACCACTTACAGTTGATGTCCATTCGAAGGTGGCACTGGATACATATCGCATATTGCTCTCCCTCGTTTTGTGAGGTGTCTTTCGTGTGTCAGTGAACAGTCTTTGAGTTGTTGTTAGTCTATTATGAGAAATTTGTTTGCATTGTCTCCCCTTATTCGTTAGTATGGCGGCTGCATATCCATTATTTGTTGCTCTATTTGTAAGTTGATAGTCAGAAGTCCTCAACCTAACGATTTCCAGCTCTTATTAAATTTTTGGCAACCATGAACAAGTCAAATTTTCTTTTCATATCTAGATGTATAGATGTGCGGCTAGCCAAACAGGGGATGCTTACTCATCCCGGGCACCTGGTCCCTCCTCTATCTTGCTAGGGATCCGTCGATGCTCAATTTGGTGCTCTATTGTAAGTGCTGTTGAATGTCGTCGTGATCTTCTTTATCTCATTTGTATCTTTGCGTTAAAAATTGTTAAATACTTTGTCATGCATGGTGGGTGTTTGTACTCAATGTGATACATCCTTAGGCAAACAAGTTTCTTGGAGATTTTCTAATTAAAAGGACATCTAGCTGGAATAAAACTTTATCATTAATTATTTCTCATTATGTCTCTTTATAGACAAATTAAAAACAGGGTTCTTTTGAATGGAAAGATTTCACAACCTTTCGTTAATTATCTCGGTTTATTACAAGGGGAGATAATTTCCCCAATTTTGTACTCATTTTATGTAAATGATTGTGAAATGGATTTTCTTAATAATGGTTGTGAACCTACTGAGCTTAAAGAGATTTCATTATTTTTGTTGATGTATGCAGACGACACTGTACTATTTTCTCGATCTGTTTCTGGTTTACAGTCAATGTTAGACACATTAGCATTATATACAGAAAAATGGTCACTTACTGTTAATGTAGCAAAAACTAAAATTATGGTTTTTAGAAATGGAGGTATTGTTAAACCTCAAGAACATTGGGTTTATAAGGGAGAAAATATAGAAATAGTTGACGAATTTTGTTACCTTGGAATTGTTTTTTACTATAATGGAAAATTTCATAGAACTCAAAAACAGTTATCTTTACAATGTAGAAAAGCGGTATTTGCTCTGAAAAGAAAATGTAATCAAATGAGTTTTAATCACCATACCCTCCTTTCTTTATTTGATACGTATGTTTCCAGTATTTCTTATTATGGATGTGAAGTTTGGGGTGCACATGCTGCACAAGATCTAGAGAAAGTACATTTAGATTTTTGCAAGAGTATTTTAGGGGTAAAGAGATCAACTCCTAATGCAATGATTTATGCAGAGTTGGGTAGGGTTCCTATGATTTGCATTAGAAAACTTAGAATGGTTAAGTACTGGTTAAAGTTATTACATTCTGATAATTGCATTCTTAAGTCTTGTATTGATTATTTACATGATGAATTGCTGCTAAAACCCAATTGCAAAACCTGGTTATCAAATATACGAAATATTTTATCAGAAATTGGTCTTAACGATGTATGGTTAAATCAAGCTATTTTTAATGAAAAGTTTATTATTTTGGAAGTCAAACAACGACTTACTGATATTAATAAGCAACATATTATATCTGATTTGAATGCTTCATCGAAATGTTCTTTATATAAATATTTTGTCGATAGTGTCACCTTACAGTCTTATTTGTCTAAACCTATTTTTAATGAATATAAGATTCTTAATAGTAGACTGCGACTTTCTTCGCATTGTTTAAATATTGAAACAGGAAGATATAAAAGCATACCACGTGAAAGACGAACTTGTGATTTATGTAAGTTAGATATTGAGGATGAGTTTCATTTTATTTTGAAGTGTCCCGCATTTGTGAATTTAAGAAATAAATATTTAAAAGCATATTATTATAGAAGACCCTCTGTCTTCAAATTAGTCCAATTACTTAGCTCAAATAATACGAAAGACCTCTGTAATTTTGGAAAATTTTTGAAACAGGCTTTTAAGCTTAGAAATACATTAGTTCGTAATTAGCAACTTGTTATTAACATATAGCTTACTTCTTTGAACACATTTACGTTATTAATATTTTGTATTATCATGCATCTCAATTAGTTCATTCTTGATGCTGACCTTGATATTATATTGATTGTAATTTTCTATTTATTGTATATCTATATGCGATACTGCATTTGATTAATAAACTATACTATACTAACTTACTTTTACGGTACTCAAGCGTGATAGAACATCTGTCAATTAAATTGTGTCAAAATGACATAGTTCACAAGGAAGGAGGGGATCTCCGACAACACTCAGTTTCAGCACCCACAGCAAAACACCAGAACAACGCATGCAAAAGCACAGAAATGACACGCACAGGAAGAGACGCATAAAGGTCAAGAAACACACAAGCAATATTAAAGAAAAATCGAACACAAAGAACACACATAAACCAACGAGACAAATTGATAAACGGTGCCGACTTAGGACGGTCAGTAGCAGACGATGTGATTATCCGGATAGCGTGCGCACAACCCTACGATTTTCACGGTTACAAAGCGGGCTCATTAAGTTATTTAAAAGTTATTGATATAAAAGTTATTAACACAGGTCTACTCGTGTTTTTTTTTTGTTTCCCTTCCGCGTTATTATGTGAACCATTTAGAATAAGCATATTGCATTGAATGCATAGGGTTGTTGATTTAAACCATCTGATACCAATTAATTTTCATTCAAATGAATAAAATCATTTGTGGTGAAGGCATGTTGTAATAAATGTCACTTAATTGAACAAAAGGTGAAAAACCCTTTCGTAATGATTCATTTATGTCGTCAGAATGACAGGTAAAATCAGCAGCGACATGCTGTCTGTTTCAGTGTAATACATCATTAAATCTTATTGCCCAGACTCGTAA
The DNA here is from genome assembly GCA_028142955.1 of Pinctada fucata. Lineage (NCBI taxonomy): Eukaryota > Metazoa > Mollusca > Bivalvia > Pterioida > Pteriidae > Pinctada > Pinctada fucata. The sequence goes on from AP027104.1 coordinate 1,746,929, forward strand.
AAACTATCATACACACCATCCTAAGGTAACTAGCACATAGTACATACAGGTGTTGACGACTTGCAGGTTAATGTTCATTTATATTGAGAAAATCATACATATACACCACTTTGCTAACCAAATATCATAAATCAAGCAGCATACGTTAACAATCAATTATGGAGGAAATAAAGAACATTCATTCATTCATTCATTCTTTCATTCAAAGTTAACTCCAAAGCTGGGAGTTAGAAAGGAACCCGGAAAGAGGAATCCTCTACTGCTTGAATGTCACGCTATTTATCTAAAGTCGGTAGAAGAATTGTCAAGTCGATTAGATTTTTAATGCAAGATCCATTGACCAAGTATCTTAATCTAGAGCATCCTCAAATTTTCTAAACGTGGTCGTATGGATTGTAGAACTTACATAAGTAAATCATTTATGAACATTGAATCATAAGAAGGACATAATACATGTAATATCTTTGAAGGCTAATGTTTTCTTATTCTCTTTGTTTTTAGAAGTTCCTTCGACAGCTATATTTTGCATTTGTAATATATAGAAATAAAAATAAATCCAGTCAAAAGATAATCTACATATATAGATCGTGGAAAAACTCATAGAAACCTTAAAATACCTCAAAACGTCTTCAAATTCTGTAGCATCATTTAAGATCAGATAAATTTGCTTCATGGACCAGACATGCACGTTTCGGGTACTTAATCCTCGTCAGTGATCCTCAAACTGAACAATGTAAAATGGACAAAGAGTATGTCCAAAAATCTAGACGTAGACGTAGCAGGATAAGTGGGGATCCGCGTTTTAGTTAATACGCTATGCCAGAGCAAGTACCAAATATACAGATTTTGTTCTTAGAGCTAGGCGTCTTTCAGATAAGCTACTCAGTCAGGGATAAGTTTGTGACCGACTAACCTCGTCACTGAGGAAGTTCTACGGTCGATATGGGGAACTCGTCATACATTATGATGTCCCACTCTCCCGAATGGTGGATGATATTCTGTCTTAGACCATTTGAACCATCCAACCACCGAATATACTTGTATCTTCCGAAATGGAAGTAACCGGATGTGACAGTTCTATTTATATGGTATTGTTTTACACATCTTCCAAAAAAGACAAAAAAAAAAAAAAAATAAGAAAACGTCACGACCGTGACCATTGTTTGACCTTTGCCAGATGAGTACTCCAATTCTTTTCATTTGTAGCAATCCCGCGAATTCGTCTAGTGTCTTTAATCTTGAGGCTATTTTGGTGAATTTTACATGTCGTTAGCTGATGTCAGGAAATGTAATTTTGATACAACGAGCAAAGGACTAATAAAGAATGCTGTTTTGTTAGTCTTTGATTACAGAAACGGGAAAAAATGCACTTTGTTGTATCAGGCGAAGTGCAATTTGCATTTCAATGGGAATCGCGTTCAATAAAAGTTTGCCTTCTAGATCAATGAAAGGACATGATGGGAATGTATAAAAATTTATTAACGATTAGAAAAACGATTAAAGACCTCTTAAAACACGATCTCCAAAAATAGAATGTAAGGTAATCTTATTTCAGACTGATTCAATGTACATTTTGTAAGAGTGGGTTATAACGAACATTAAAAATCGTGTTGTGTTCACTTTCCTCTTTAAGAATATTAAACATCTTCACACTCATATTCGAAAAGAAGGTATAGAGTTGGAACACGTTTATTATAACCCCGCAAACGAAGTTAAGGGGTATATAAGAATCATCCTGTCCGTCCGTCTGTCTGTCCGTCCGGTTAAGAAGTTTTGAAAGCAGATTTCTTTAACACTATTAATGGCAGGCATTTGATATTTCATACACACATTCACCATTAAAGAGTACTACATTTTGGTACCACGACTTTTGACCTTGTGACCTTGACATTGACTTTGGGCTTATGTTGAAATTAGATTAAGAAATTTTGAAAGCAGATTTCTTTTATACTATAAATGGTAGGTTTTTCATATTTCACACAAACATTCACCACAAAGAGTACTTCAGTTTGGTATCATGACTTTTGAACTTGTGACTTTGACTGTGGGCTTATGTTGCAATTTAAGTTAAGAAGGAAGTAGATTTCTTAAAAAGAAGAAGTTTAGAAGAAAGTACAAATGTATATTTCTTTCATACTATCAATGGTAGGCCTTTCATTTTATATGCACACATTTGCCATTAAGAGAAGGGAGGAGATCTCCAACAAGAACCCGCTGCAGCATCAACAGCAAAACACCAAAACACCCCGATGCAAAAACACAAAAGACGAGTACAGCACGAGACGGAAAAGAGACACACGACATGTAAACATCAAACACAAAAGACTACACATAAGAGCATTCCATTTTTGTATCACGACTTTTGACCATGTGACCTTGACCTTAACTTTGGGCCTATGTAAAAAGTAGTGAACTTCAAAACCAGAATAATAGTATTTTAGTTATTAAGTTCTGAAAGCAGCATACGAGTACTTAGTACTAAATGATCATACCAAAGCATTTAATCCCGAATGAGAATTTTAATTTGAACAATTGAACGTTTAGTTATAAATGGTTCCGTTTATTTAAAAAGTCCAGCGGGGTATAATTTGTCCACTTTAGGGCAGTTCTAGTTTAAATAGTTGATTTTTGAGACGTTGGAAAATTTGATCTCTTCTTTTGAATGCGTAGTCTGAGTACTAATTCTCCGTAAAATTGATTTTGTTAATTTTGTATCTTTATATAGAAGTGCACGTCTACCCTTCGTTCTTTTTCTAGAATCCAGAGCCGTACAGAAAAAATTAAAATGCATTTTATTTTTGAAGTCAATAATCAAAATACATTACCCAGAAAGGCCTATTCTTCCCCCGTGCATACAGTAATTTTAAAAAATAAAGGGGAGGTAAGATCACTTTGAAACAAATCTTACATCACTTCAATATGCATTATGACTCACAAAAGTACGTCTTTAATAATACAAAGAATCCCTTAATTAAACGATCCCTATAATGAGAAAACGGATAACATTAAGCTAAAACGTCGACTTACATGTATATGGGATTTCATTCGTCATAATTTGATGAATGTCCCGCGATATAGTTGCAACTGGATTCGTAGATTACCAATGGCATGCAATCCTCTCAATCAAATGTAATTATACGAGTGCAAAAAGGGAAATCGGAAACTTGAGAGTATCCCAGACTGGTGACCTTTAATCGTGGTCATTAGGAATTGCAATTGATATCCATCATGTCGATAACAGGAAGTTCTCATTACCCAAAGACAAAAAATTAACTTCATCCATCTTTGTAAGAAATTGAATACTTGTTCCTTGGTATGATGTTACCAGATGACGGCACATCACAATTACTGCAAGTTACTTTACCATAAGACGATGAAACATGCAATCCCTTCAAGACAGCAGTCCAAAATTTATAAGTGAATGAAAATGAAAAACCCTAAATCAGAATCCAGATCTAAATCACGACCCAAAAGGCTTATAAATTCTTAAAACATATATAAAAGAAGGAGGGGATCTCCAATAACACTCGGTTGCAGCACCCACAGCAAAACCATTCAATGTATAAACACAGAACAGACACATACAGCAAAAGACGCAAAAGGGACAAGGAACACCAAATTACATCATAAGTGCCCGAAACGTGCATGTTTGGTACATGCTGCAAATTTATCTGTCCTTAAATGATACTGTTGAATTTGAAGACGTTTAACATCATAGAAGAGTTAAAGAAGATCCTGACGATAATCTTAACATCACTCACAATAGAGTACAAAATCAAGCATCGACAGACCCCTAGCAAGCTAGAAGTGGGATCAGGTGCCCGGGAGGAGTAAGCATCCCATGTTGGCTATAATCAGAGAAGCAACAAACAAAAATGATTACACATAAACGAACGAATTTATAATAAGTAAATGAAAATCAGATATAAAACTCAGAATCACAATCCAAAAATCACAACGAAAAGGCGTAGAATTTCTTGAAAAATAAGAAAAAAACAAAACAAAACAAATATATGGAGGAGATCCCTGACATAGAAAACGGAAAAGAGAAAAAGTGGACAAAGAGATAGTCACAATAACATAGCACCATAGATACAGGAAGAATGAACAGTCAGAATTTATTGGTACACGACTAAATACTGTAATAATACACGCTGTACTAAAAGGGCGCGCACTATGACAGTAACATCAGAAATTAGGATTTAAAACTACCATGTTATTATGTATGCACTGGAATCTGTAGCTTGTTCTTAAGACTGAGTTGTCCCTTCATGTTTCTATAAAGCTGTGTCATTGCCGCCGTCTGTTTGTCCTATTTTCCTGCGGTAGTTCTGTTTCATTTTTTTCAAGAATGTGTAAGCCTTTGATTGTGAATTTTGAAATCTAATTTTTGGTTTTGTGTTTGACTGAACTGACTGCAAGGAGTTGATCAAGAGAGAGTAATCCAGGAAATACAGGTGTATCAAGACACAATTGTCAATAATCTAACTGTAAATTCGAATTTTGTTGTAGGTAGTAATATTAAATATGTTAAATGAATAAATGAAAATGTACATACAATTTAAAAATGCAATTCCAGTGAATACAAAGCCTGCCAATCGTGATAATTTCTTGTGAAACCTTCTTTTTCAAAAAAGTCTTACATTTCATCCAATCTTCACAGTTGGTTATTGTATATAAAAATACAGTCATATGCACCTGCAATAATGTTAAACGTCTTCAAAATTAATAGTCAAGGATTGAATGAAATGTTCAATAACACACAATTTTTATATGAAAAACTAACATATCTGATAAAGTTCTCCATTTTTGCACATGTATTGTGGAATGAAGACGGACTTCATTCTTTCCTTCCAATAAATGTTAAACGTCTTCAAATTCAATATCATCATTTAAGAACAGATGAATTTGCAGTATGGACCAGACATGCACGTTTCGGGTACTTAACCCTTGTCGGTGATCCTCAATCTAAACTATGTAATATCGCCAAAGATGTGAACATTATCATGTCCAAAAATATACCGAAAAAAATAACTCTCTTCTACGTGAACATGCCAGCAAGATCTATAGGATACGGATTCCATACATCAGTATTGCACAATGAGGTCATTGTCCTGTCAAATATTTCCTTTTTTTCAACAATTGGTGGAAAATACACATAATGTTTAATTTGAATTGTCTGCCCGTCAATGTTTACTAGATGGATGAAATATAGTTCTGAATATATTTCAAAGTGTGTGAGACATATATATATGTGGAAGAATACCTATGAAAATGGGTCTTCAGATGAGTAAATTCGAATAATTCCGGTCCGGAACCATGTGCATGACATTGAACAAATATTTAAAAAGTTGTGTACTTTTAATCTTTACAGCATTCTTTTCTGTGTGATTCAAATGAAATTTCTAATAATTTGAAAGTAGTGTCAATGTGTTTGAGCTGGTGCTATTTGAGAATTTTTCCCTATTTTTGGAAAGAAAGTACTTGAAAAATAACTGGGATCTGGATCCTATTTCTGTTAGTGAATAGTTCAAACGTATTTTAAACACCAAACATAATGTAATTGCGTATTCCTCACGAAGTGAGCAGCATACAACTTCTGTTCAGTCTAAACGGCGTGGCCATAGAGCTTCTCGATGAACATATCAAAATAATGTACCATATGTACATGCTACAGACTTTCATGTTTCGGATAGAGACTCCTCATTTGTGGCACTTCAAAGTGGAAGGGTTGTGCGCACGTAATCCGCATAATCACATCGTCTGCTACTGACGTGGCATATGGCCGTCCTATGTCGGCACTGATTGTCCATTGGTCTCGTTGGTTTATGTGTAGTCATTTGTGTTTGGCGTTTCCATGTGATTTGGCGTTAATTGTTACAGTACCATTTGCGTCTCTTTCTGTGCGTGTCTGCTTTATCTTTTTTATGGGTGTTTTGTGGTGTTGCTGTAGGTGCTTCAACCGGGTGTGTTGGAGATCACTTCCTTTCTTTTCAAGTCAAAATGATTCACATACACTTCAAAAGCATTACACGAAATATATATGAATTGATTATTTTTTCATTTTTAGCTCACCTCGACGAAGTTGAGATAGGCTTATGCTATAACCCCGGTGTCCCCGTCCGCGTCCGGTTAAAGTTTTTGGGGTAACTCAGTATCTGACAAAGTACTGATGCTACAGTCACCAAACTTGCACTAGTGATTGATCTTGGGATGCTGATATGCACCCATGCATCAGATGCTGCAGCTGGCCTACATTTTCCGGTTCAGTGACTCGCGTCCGTGTCTGGTTAAAGTTTTGGGGTAGCTCAGTATCTCACAAAGTACTGATGCTACATTGACCAAACTTACACAAGTGATTCATCTTGGGATGCTGATATGCACCCATGCATCAGATGCTGCAGCTGGCCTACATTTTCCGGTTCAGTGACTCGCGTCCGTGTCTGGTTAAAGTTTTGGGGTAGCTCAGTATCTCACAAAGTACTGATGCTACATTGACCAAACTTACACAAGTGATTCATCTTGGGATGCTGAGGTGAACCCATGTACATGTATCAGATGCAGCATCTGAACTACTTTTTTCCGCTTGAGTGATTTTGCCTTTAAAAGCCAATATTAGGCAAAGTATAGGTGCTACATGTACCAAACTTGCATAGTGGATGTGTCTTTGATCAAACTTTAATAAAATGACCTAGACCTACTTTTTCCGCTTGAGTGATTTTGTCTTTAAAAGCCAATATTGAGCAAAGTATAAGTGCAACATGTACCAAACTTGCATAGTGGATTCATCTTTGATCAAACGTAACCTACTTTTTTCTGCTTGAATGATTTTACTTTTTTAAGCCAATATACTTGTGCTTTGAAATATGTTTGAATTGATTTTTTCTGCCGCGAGGTGAGCTTCGTAATTCGTGATTACCTATGTTCTTCTTATTTTACATGCAGCTATATTTAATGCATTCTGACACATGTTTGCACCAATTGGCGTTTGTATCAAAGTATGGGTAGTTTATTACATATACAAATTACTTTTATCTCATTATTCGAGAATGATGAACAATTCAAAATAATAAAATTACACATTAAAGATTAACGTAATGGATGATAGATGAGAATTCAACATTTTTACTTTTCAGCAAATCATTCTAATTCCTTTGGTAAACAAAAAGACAGATAATTAATCATCGATGAAATGTAGGAGGATAGTGAAAATTAACTTATATCACAAAAAAATGTTGTAATCTATCCTCATTTCGGCTGTCTACAGGTTAACGTGGGATAAAATGTACGTCACTTCCCGATTTATCCTTATCAAAAGTTGAAATATGACCGTTTTGTTTGCTTCTGACGTATATGAGGAATCTAGCTAAAGGCGGACATGATTCTAAGTTATTGTCAATTAGTTAGATAAATAAGGATAGATTTGGTGTAATAGTTGATTTAATTTGATATTTTTTTTTATCTATTATGGACAGTTAGAAAAAGGTTACATACATTGACTTTGTCATGAGAGAAGAACAACAGAACAGAAAATGTTTGTATTATCATGATTTTCTGTAAAGAGCTGCAGTTATTATCTTGGTGGTGCCACCTTAAGTGAAAAGTTGTCTTTAATAAGGAACTATGTAAGGGATATTTACTAGACTCGTGTCACTAAGGAACTCTGTATGGTTTACTAGACTCGTGTCACTAAGGAACTCGATAGGGGTTATTTACTAGACTCGTGTTACTAAGGAACTCTGTAGGGGTTATTTACTAGACTCGTGTTACTAAGGAACTCTGTAGGGGATATTTACTAGACTCGTGTTACTAAGGAACTCTGAAGGGGTTATTTACTTTACCCGCGTTACTATGGATTTCTGTAGGGGTTATTTACTAGACTCGTGTTACTTAGGAACTTCGTAGGGGTTATTTACTAGACTCGTGTTACTAAGGAACTATGTAAGGGATATTTACTAGACTCGTGTTACTAAGGAACTCTGTAGGGGATATTTACTAGACTCGTGTTACTTAGGAACTATGTAAGGGATATTTACTAGACTCGTGTTACTAAGGAACTCTGTAGGTGTTATTTACTAGACTCGTGTTACTAAGGAACTCTGTAGGTGTCATTTACTAGACTCGTGTTACTAAGGAACTCTGTAGGGCTTATTTACTAGACTCGTGTTAATAAGGAACTCTGTAGGGGATATTTACTAGACTCGTGTTACTAAGGAACTATGTAAGGGATATTTTCTAGACTCGTGTTACTAAGGAACTCTGTAGGGGCTATTTACTAGACTCGTGCTACTAAGGAACTCTGTAGGGGTTATTTACTAGACCCGTGTTACTATGGATTTCTGTAGGAGTTATTTACTAGACTCGTGTTACTAAGGAACTCTGTAGGGGTTATTTACTAGACTGTGTTACTAAGGAACTCTGTAGGGGTTATTTACTAGACTCGTGTTACTAAGGAACTCTGTAGGGGATATTTACAACACTCGTGTTACTAAGGAACTCTGAAGGGGTTATTTACTTTACCCGCGTTACTATGGATTTCTGTAGGGGTTATTTACTAGACTCGTGTTACTTAGGAACTTTGTAGGGGTTATTTACTAGACTCGTGTTACTAAGGAACTATGTAGGGGATATTTACTAGACTCGTGTTACTTAGGAACTATGTAAGGGATATTTACTAGACTCGTGTTACTAAGGAACTCTGTAAGGGATATTTACTAGACTCGTGTTACTTAGGAACTATGTATGGGTTATTTACTAGACCCGTGTTACTATGGATTTCTGTAGGAGTTATTTACTAGACTCGTGTTACTAAGGAACTCTGTATGGGCTATTTACTAGACTCGTGATACTAAGGAACTCTGTAGGGGGTATTTACTAGACTCGTGTTACTAAGGAACTATGTAAGGGATATTTTCTAGACTCGTGTTACTAAGGAACTCTGTAGGGGTTATTTACTAGACCCGTGTTACTATGGATTTCTGTAGGAGTTATTTACTAGACTCGTGTTACTAAGGAACTCTGTAAGGGATATTTTTTTTAATTTTGGTCTTCTTTGTTCCTTTTGTTGTTACTTGGTGTGGTTATTTACTCTGTGTTTTGTCTACCTTGTCCCGTTAGTTGTCACTTGGGGTTTTTCTCTACTTTGTGTTTTTTTTGTGTTTTGTCTTCATTGTCTCTTTAGTTCTCATTTGGTGTGGTTCTCTACTATGTCTATTTGGTGTTTTGTCTTCCTTGTCCCTTTAAGTTGTCACTTAGCGTGGCTCTCTACTCTGTGTTTTTTGTGTTTTGTCTTCTTTTTCCATTTAGTTGTCACTTGGTGTGGTTCTCTACTGTGTTTTTCGTGTTTTGTCTTCTTTTTCCATTTAGTTGTCACTTAGTGGGGTTCTCTACTCTGTGTTTTTCGTGCTTTGTCTTCTTTTTCCATTTAGTTGTCACTAAGCGTGGCTCTCTACTCTGTGTTTTTCGTGTTTTGTCTTCTTTTTCCATTTAGTTGTCACTTGGTGTGGTTCTCTACTCTGTTTGTGGTGTTTTGTTTTCCTTGTCCCTTTATTTTTCACTTGATGTGTTTCTCTACTCTGTGTTTTGTCTTCCTTGTCCCTTTAGTTGTCACTTGGTGTGGTTCTTTACTTTGTGTTTTTGTGCTTTGTATTTCTTGTCCCTTTAGGTGGAATTTGGTGTGGTTCTCCACTATGTGTTTTCGGTCTTTCGTCTTCCTTGTCCCTTTATTTTTCACTTGGTGTGATTCTCTACTCAGTGTTTTTGGTGCTTTGTCTTTCTTGTCCCTTTAGTTGTCACTTGGTGTGTTTCTCTACTCTGTGTTTTGTCTTCCTTGTACCTTTAGTTGTCACTTGGTGTGGTTCTTTACTTTGTGTTTTTGGTGCTTTGTCTCTCTTTTCCCTTTAGTTGTCACTTGGTGTGGTTCTCTACTCTGTTTGTGGTGTTTTGTTTTCCTTGTCCCTTTATTTTTCACTTGATGTGTTTCTCTACGCTGTGTTTTGTCTTCCTTGTCCCTTTAGTTGTCACTTGGTGTGGTTCTTTACTTTGTGTTTTTGTGCTTTGTATTTCTTGTCCCTTTAGGTGGAATTTGGTGTGGTTCTCCACTATGTATTTTCGATCTTTTGTCTTTCTTGTCCCTTTATTTTTCACTTGGTGTGGTTCTCTACTCTGTGTTTTGGGTGCTTTGTCTTTCTTGTCCCTTTAGTTATCACTTGGTGTGGTTCTCTACTCTGTATATTCGGTGCTTTGTCTTTCTTGTCCCTTTAGTTGTCACTTGGTGTGGTTCTCTACTCTGTGTTTTTTGTGCTTTGTCTTTCTTGTCCCTTTAGTTGCCACTTGGTGTGGTTCTCTACTCCGTGTTTTTGGTGCTTTGTCTTTCTTGTCCCTTTAGTTGTCACTTGATGTGGTTCTCTACTCTGTGTTTTGGTGCTTTGTCTTTCTTGTCCCTTTAGTTGCCACTTGGTGTGGTTCTCTACTATGTGTTTTGGTGCTTTGTCTTTCTCGCCCTTTAGTTGCCACTTGGTGTGGTTCTCTACTCTGTGTTTTATGTGCTTTGTCTTTCTTGTCCCTTTAGTTGTCACTTGATGTGGTTCTCTACTCTGTGTTTTGGTGTTTTGTCTTTCTTGTCCCTTTAGTTGCCACTTGGTGTGGTTCTCTACTCTGTGTTTTGTCTTTCTTGTCCCTTTAGTTGCCACTTGGTGTGGTTCTCTACTCTGTGTTTTATGTGCTTTGTCTTTCTTGTCCCTTTAGTTGTCACTTGATGTGGTTCTCTACTCTGTGTTTTGGTGCTTTGTCTTTCTTGTCCCTATAGTTGCCACTTGGTGTGGTTCTCTACTATGTGTTTTATGTGCTTGTCTTTCTTGTCCCTTTAGTTGTCACTTGGTGTGGTTCTCTACTCCGTGTTTTTGGTGCTTTGTCTTTCTTGTCCCTTTAGTTATCACTTGGTGTGATTCTCTACTCTGTGTTCTGGTGCTTTTTCTTTCTTGTCCCTTTAGTTGCCACTTGGTGTGGTTCTCTACTCTGTGTTTAATGTGCTTTGTCTTTCTTGTCCCTTTAGTTGTCACTTGATATGGTTCTCTACTCTGTGTTTTGGTGCTTTGTCTTTCTTGTCCCTTTAGTTGCCACTTGGTTTGGTTCTCTACTATGTGTTTTATGTGCTTTGTCTTTCTTGTCCCTTTAGTTGTCACTTGGTGTGGTTCTCTACTCCGTGTTTTTGGTGCTTTGTCTTTCTTGTCCCTTTAGTTATCACTTGGTGTGATTCTCTACTCTGTGGTTTGGTGCTTTGTCTTTCTTGTCCCTTTAGTTGCCACTTGGTGTGGTTCTCTACTCTGTGTTTTATGTGCTTTGTCTTTCTTGTCCCTTTGGTTGTCACTTGATGTGGTTCTCTACTCTGTGTTTTTAGTGATTTGTCTTTCTTGTCCCTTTAGTTGTCACTTGGTGTGGTTCTCTACTCTGTATGTTTGGTGCTTTTTCTCTCTTGTCCCTTTAGTGGTCACTTGGTGTGGTTCTCTACTCTGTGTTTTTGGTGCTTTGTCTTTCTTGCCCCTTAAGTGGTCACTTGGTGTGGTTCTCTACTCTGTATATTCGGTGCTTTGTCTTTCTTGTCCCTTTAGTTGTCACTTGATGTGGTTTTCTACTCTGTATATTCGGTGCTTTGTCTTTCTTGTCCCTTTAGTTGTCACTTGATGTGGTTTTCTACTCTGTATATTTGGTGCTTTGTCTCTCTGGTCCCTTTAGTTGTCACTTCGTGCGGTTTTCTACTCTGTGTATTTGGTGCTTTGTCTTTCTTGTCCCTTTAGTTGTCACTTGGTGTGGTTCTCTACTCCGTGTTTTTGGTGTTTTGTCTTTCTTGTCCCTTTAGTTGCCACTTGGTGTGGTTTTCTACTCTGTGTTTTATGTGCTTTGTCTTTCTTGTCCCTTTAGTTGCCACTTGATGTGGTTCTCTACTCTGTGTTTTATGTGATTTGTCTCTCTTGTCCCTTAAGTTGTACCTTGATGTGGTTCTCTACTCTGTGTTATTGGTACTTTGTCTTTCTTGTCCCTTTGGTTGTCACTTGATGTGGTTCTCTACTCTGTGTATTTGGTGATTTGTCTTTCTTGTCCCTTTGGTTGTCACTTGATGTGGTTCTCTACTCTGTGTATTTGGTGATTTGTCTTTCTTGTCCCTTTAGTTGTCACTTGGTGTGGTTCTCTACTCTGTATGTTTGGTGCTTTGTCTCTCTTGTCCCTTTAGTGGTCACTTGGTGTGGTTCTCTACTCTGTTTTTGGTGTTTTGTCTTTCTTGCCCCTTAAGTGGTCACTTGGTGTGGTTCTCTACTCTGTATATTCGGTGCTTTGTCTTTCTTGTCCCTTTAGTTGTACCTTGATGTGGTTCTCTACTCTGTGTATTTGGTGCTTTGTCTCTCTGGTCCCTTTAATTGTCACTTCGTGCAGTTTTCTACTCTGTGTATTTGGTGCTTTGTCTCTCTTGTCCCTTTAGTTGTCACTTGATGTGGTTCTCTACTCTGTGTATTTGGTGCTTTGTCTCTCTGGTCCCTTTAGTTGTCACTTCGTGCGGTTTTCTACTCTGTGTATTTGGTGCTTTGTCTTTCGTGTCCCTTTAGTTGTCACTTGGTGTGGTTCTCTACTATGTGTTTTTGATGCTTTGTCTCTCTTGTCCCTTTAGTTATCACTTGGTGTGGTTCTCTACCCTGTGTTTTCATATATAGGTGTTTCAGGGAGGGGGGATTGCTGTTCCAAGTATTGTTGAAGATCACCTCTATTGTTTAGATGAATATACAGGTACATATTATCTTCACTTGAAGTCTATAAACTTTCAGTTCCCTTAGAATGTCAAAATCTGATTCCTTTTAAACTACATAAACTTAAAAGATGTTTAAATTATGAATTTTAATACGTACTTTATGAGTCTTAAAAATGTAATCTTTTACTTTGTTTGCAGCGTGTCTCGCTATAAAATATGAAATTGAGTTTAAGCCGAAAATAATGATTTCAAAGTAAATTATTTGTCGCCAAAGACGCCAGGGGACTCATTTATTCATGAAAATCGGTTAACGCAAAGACGATTAACAATCGAACTTTCTGTTAAAAATCCTTTGCTATCAATTTACTTTGTAAGATTATATCATTTGTAGGGTCAATAGAAAAAGATGCTTAATTTTACAATCGGTATAACGATATAATGTGAATTAAAGGATAACTAGGAACCCTAAATGCATTAATACAGATTATGGCAATTTGCTTTCGTAATGAGTCTTTTACTTAATCGTTTGCAGAAGGTTCGATCTATTTTAAGCAATACATGATGAAAGTTTGAAAGGATGCTAAAGGGATTTGTCTGTCAAATATCAAATCTAGTTTGCGTTTATCAGAAAAAAAATATATAAGATTTAGATTTAATGTTGGACAGACATAGGTAAATGTACTCTCCCTATTAAGAAATCACGTGACAAGAATTCCGTGTATTGGATTAAAAATCGTTAAACTTTTTACGTCAATTCAATTATTTTTTCGGAATTTTTCAAAATCTAGCACAATCTAATATATTTAAGAATTGGCCGTTGCATAGGAAATAATGATGTTTAGTCGCAATGAAGTGTTGGCTTGATAGTTCAGTCCGGTTGATTCTTTCTTTTGTCTTAATTTCTGTGACAAACCTATCTATTTTTGCTTTTCTTTTATTTAAACATGCGCGTAGTACGTTGAATGTCCCTGTTGATTTCTTTTCGGTATTTTTCGGCACTGAACGCTTCAGATGATCATTATCGTCTATTCGGAAAACGACGATTTTGAGACACATCCATTTATTCTATATATCCAAAGTAGGTCGAGTTAAATCTTCCTCACTAAATGCATTCTCGTCAATTTTGTTTTAAATTGCATCCAAGACTTAAAGTACGTCTTGATTTACGGAATCTATGTCATAACTTTTCACAACTTTAAATGTAGTTTAAGGTATTCAGCCCGTAATACATTTTCAATGAGAATTATCAAAGATACAGATTTTCTTTTTCATCATATAGAATACTTTATACACTAATTGTGCTCATATAAATGATGCCACTTGTCAACCAATGACAAATGCAATTACCTCCGAACATTCCCGATAATATAATCATCGGTATTTGTCGGAAATGTGGGAATAGTGTAAAAATCTTAACCAGAAGTAACTCTATTAGGGTGCAGGAACCTTAAGTAATAATTCTTCATCTCCAGTATCCTTTCTGTTCGACTCCCTGATCGTCTGTTTCTGTTCGACTCCCTGACCGTGATTTTTCTACAAATGATACCTTTGGTACATTGACAAGGAAAATGACCTTTTTTCGGACAATGTCATCGACGGTTGCCATGGAAACGAGGTCAGTCTATTTTAAGCCCTCACAAGAGTGTGGAGTAAGCTTTATTTGGACGATATGTTGTCATGGAAACCACTTTAATAGCTTAACAACTTTGACATATGTGACTCAATAAAATGTACTCATTTTAAAGATATTTCTTCTAAAACACAAACAACAGCAAATCAAAAACAGTCAAAAACGGGCATTAAAACAAGGCAAATTTTTCGCCGTTTTAGTGCAATTTTGAGCATTTTTAATCACAAATAACTCTGAAGGCAGGCTTAATGATTTTGTTTTGTTTTGTTGAAATGAAATAATTATAATCTGATTAACAAAATTAGGAAAAAAAAAACTCGATGGGAAAATTAACCATTTTCCTCAAATTTGCCATTTAAGATGGTTGCTATGGCAACTTTTGATGTGAACCCCCATCCATATTACTCTTTTATAGTGGTCTGAACTTGATTGTGCTACGATTTACAATAGTGAATTTCTATGAATTGGCAGCAAAGACACTCTCCCTTTTCCCTATAACCTTAAATTTTTTCAAGGTCATTGACTTTAAGGTCTAAGTCATTTCAATCTCAATGCTCAAATTTCACTGAAATCTGCAATTTTCCATTTTTTGGTATCAATTTTTCATTTGCATTTTTAGGGTAATGATTATTGGGGTAAACGTTTAAAAAGTTTAAACTTATAAGAAGAGAAAAACGTACAATTTACATTACTGTTAATTTTCTTATAGAACAAAAAAATTGATCAAAAAGGAAGAAATTGATATAATTTTACACGTTATTCCTTCAAATGTATGCATGGGATTGAGTATTTCAAAGATACAAAGTTTCTGTGCAACTTATCCTTATGCATAAGAGATATATCAATTATAATATCGTATAAAACAATTTTGATATGATATGATATCATCTGATTTCTGAGATATGGCTTCCTATTTTCATAAAAATCATATTTTGTAAAATTGGGTCATTTACAAAACAGTGACCTTGACACAATGTCGAATGACCTTGAAATGTTTTCGAGGTCAATTCTTATTGAAATGTCTATTATTTACACACTCATTAAGTTTTTTATGGATGGTTAATTGAAAACAATTAGAAATGGAGCAAAAATATACTCCATGTATAGTAATATGAAACTAAATGTTGCCATAGTTATCATTTTTGATGTTCTTTTCTGTTAAAATTAGAAATTTCCCCACTCTATTTTTTTTTCATTTTTGTTATAGGTCAAGGGTGATAATTTTTAGATGAAATGCACCCGAACTCCAGGTAAGCATGCTGATCAAATATAACATGCTGTAAACTAAGCAAATTCAGGCAAAATCAGGCACTTTTCAAGTACAAAAAGTGCCCCTTTCTGAGCTTGTTTTAACCATCTCCTAGACCACTTATATAAAGATAATAGATTGATGGATCACATTTCCTTTTACATATTCACATATAAGAGGATACAATGATCTTATATAGACAGTTGACTGCTATACCCATTTCCATGAAAACGAGTCTTTTGAAAAATTAATGCATTTTTTTTCAAAATTCTGAAAACTTCAGACATGGTTACCATGGTAACGGGAACTTAAATTGCAAAAATGAAGCCAACTTTCATCATAGTGGGCCATACCTATGTCCCTTGCCAAAAATCTTTAAAATCGATGACATGCCGTGCCACGGTCCTATGGAAATTTTTTGGTCCTAACTGAGAAAACCAATTTATGATGCACCAGACACGTGCTTCGGATATTAAAAATCCTCATCAATGAATATCCGTAATTATGATATACGCCCTGCGGGCCTCAAACTGTCCAATATCTTTAAGAATGAACTCTTTTCGGCGCATATCCAGTATGTAATAAAGTACCTTTGATACCCAGCGTCAGTTTGTGCAGTATTTATCTCGATGTATTCCATAAGTATAGACAAACAATAGAAAAGGTAAAGGCAACATGTCTGATAACATGACAACATAAAGCGTGCGGATACAACGCGAAATAAAAAAAAATAGGTGATGACTTAATATATAAGAAAGACACCTCTAAAGACAATAACAATGCTTGACAAGTGTATGACTTCTTTCTATATCACAATGATTTGTATACATATGGTGCAGACGATTTTTCTTTTTGTTAAAACATTTCTGATGATCATCAGACAGTGGAAATACGTGCAATAGTACAAGTAATTGGGGGTGACGAAATGAAGGTTCAAATGAAGGTAAAAATCGACTGTGAGGGGTAAACATGTAGCATCGATCTGTGATTATAAATGAACCTTAAGCTAGGTTTTGGTCAATAGTCCAGCAGGAAGTGACAGGTGTACAGGTTTTGAATATTTTCTGGCACCTGGTCCCACCTCTAGCTTGCTAGGGGTCCGTCGATGCTCAATTTTGTGCTCTATTGTGAGTGCTGTTTAGATGATTGTCAGGATCTTCTTTAACTCATTTGTGTCACACTTATGCCCTTTGCCGTGTGGAGCTCGTAAAAAGTTCCCCGCGAGGGGTTTGACAGTAAGTGTTTTGAATATTTTCCCCTGACATTGTCGCCATAGCACTTTCTATATAGACATAACCTCAGACAGTGCATGTATTTTATTATTGTTCCATTTTCGTGCGTGAACATCGACGGCGGGTGCGGCTAGCCAACAGGGGATGCTTCTTCTCCCGGGCAACTGATCCCACCTCTAGGTTGCTAGGGAATCCGTCGATTCTCAATTTTGTGCACTGTTGTGAGTGCTGTTAAGATTATCGTCAGGATCTTCTTTTATAATTAACTCATGTAGTTCTAACGAGTACCCTTTTCACGTATCGTCACAATTGTTCCCTGTGTTACTACAAGTACCACCTTCCATTTTTATCCCTTTAAAAATGCTTCCACGTACATGTATCAAAAGGTATCATAAGAAAATAATTATTTGTGAAAAGTATTTTTTCTACATCAAGAAAACTTAAGATATTCTGTCTGAATTTAATATTTAAAAAAAAACTTTCAGAACAACCCTTGTACATGTGATTATTCAATCGATATTCGAATTTTGAATGTTCCATCATTTGCATATCTAGAGAATGGAATTTAGCGTTCTAATATTATTCCAAGTGATTTTGTAGCCAAGTTTGAGCAACTTCGGTTGATCTTTTCTTCAATGAAATCGAAAATTTCTGTTAACAAAATTTCTTGAAACTTCTAAAACGTAGGTCCTGTAGCATCACATGCATCCCATCCTGCTACGTCTTTCGGTACGCTTTTTCGACATAGTAACTTTCATACTTTTTTGGCATATTACATTGTTTAGATTTGAGGATCACTGACGAGGGTTAAGTACTCGAAACGTGCATGTTTGTTCCATGCTGCAAATTTATCTGTTCTTAAATATTGCTATTGAATTTGAAGACGTCCAAAGTAACATTTTTTTTAATTCATTATTTTGAAATGTACAAAATTGAGTAATTTCATTAACGGTATATGTTATTATCCAAACGGACATTAATACAAAAAAAAAAAGATTAAACAAAGTAATGGAATTAAATTATGATTATATTGATACATGTAATAACAAAGGAGAAAAATCTTCTGGTTTCGGATAATTTATCTTCATCTTCATACACATAGTTCTATATTGGAGGACGACTATGGACAATGCCTAGTTGACCTTAATAATCATGTGACAGAATGCTATCCCATGAGATATTGACTTCGTCTCTTTCCCTTGAATAAAAAATGAATACAGTCTCTAAGGACATTCACTGTTGCATATAAAATACCTTACAACTTCGCACATCACGTTGTCATTTCATTTCCTGACTGGCGACGGTTTGAAACATTATCTGTCACATTAGAGTTACGCTTCTTTGTGCGTACCGATCGTCCTAATGCTCCATTGACAAAATGCGTACCGTTTTTGGTACCTTTGTCTCTGTTATTTATTAAAGTTGTTTTGTCTGATGTTTGTTACAATCCTGTGGGTGTGTTCCGCTGTGGTCAGAATAGAGTAGTTTTGGTCGATACATCTCTTCAAAAATTATCCAGAATCATCCAGTCCTCACAACTTCAGCCAGGTAGTTATGTGATAATGATCAAAAAGAGTGAATTGATATGTGAAAAGTTTTAAAGGTTTGACATTCTGTAAATGGATAAGTATTAAAAGAAGCTCATGTTTAATCACCCAAGACGTCTGATCAATTCACCCTTCCACAAAACTCCGTCAAACACTCCGTCAAGTTACCTTATTTCATTGTTTACTTATCATGTAACAATGGTGAGGTACTTAAAGTTAGCGCTTTTTGGGAGCAAGAACAATAAAATAGCGGGAACTGTGGAAGGGTGAATCTTCAGATAAGACAAGGTGACTAGATTAATATATTGTTCTTTATGAATTGTTTTCGTCACATTTAAGTGTACAATGATTGGATAGATGTTTGTACAAAACTGAAAATAGCTGTTGGCAGAACGCTGTCGTTAGCTGGCTCTTTAGGTCATGTTTATAATCTCAATGTTTAATACTAATACTTGTTGATTTATTCCAAAATGTTAAGGGTATGCCTTGACGGCATAGCTCTGTCCCTAGATGACTCTTTGGCACTCATTATAGGTTATGTTCAGAGTTAAGGTCACTATATCGAATAAAATAATTAGTAAGTTAATTGTTTTATTATATATATAAGATAGCCTTATGAGAGATTCAACATCTAAAATGCATAAAAAATCTAAGTCAAAGGGCGAGAACTTTGGTGTAACCTTTTTGGCTGCAATCCTTTTTCTTCATGCACATCTACATATCATGATCCTTTATCGAGTAAAGTTTCACTGAAATCCATCAAATGGTTGGGGAGGAGTTGCGATGACAAGGTTTGACATTGAAAATGCATAAAAACTCTAAGTCCAAGGGCCTTAACTCAGGTCTAACCTTTTTTTTTAACATCAATCCCTTTTCTTGATCGTGATCTTTCATTGTGTAAAATTTCACCGATATCAATCAAATGGTATGGAGTTGCGATGACAAGGTTTGACATTGAAAATGCATGAAAACTCTAAGTCCAAGGGCCATAACTCAGGTCTAACTTGTTCGACAGCAATCCCCTGTCTTAATGCTTATTTACAATTTACATATCATGATCTTTCATTTTTCATTGAAATCCATCAAATTGTTTGGGAGGAGTTGCGATGAGAAGCTGTTTCGTCTACAGACGGACGGACGGACAGGGTTAATCCAGTATACACCCACAACTTTGTTGTGGAGGGGTGTACATTGTAATTAGTATCATGAATGAGACGTTAGAAGCATATCCATGATAAAGAGGGTATTTGAATGTATTTCTGCCTTGATTATTCTTACTGTATCAATTCATCAGAAGATAAAGAGAGTCAGAGATATAAGTAGTATTGTATTTAAAGTTAAAATATATTTAAACAAAAAGGATGTTTCAGTTGATTGTTGTATTATTTTCGCAGTGTTTCTATTTTGTAATGTCAGTTTCCACAAAAAAATGTCAGGCTCTGGGATCAATGGAACTGTATTTTCAATTAAAATGTACAGCAAATTTCTTTCCTTGGCTAATGAGCGAATCCCCCCCCCCTCTCCTTTGGTTTTGGCTAACACTGAGACAGAAATTTGGATGGGCTTTGGGCTTCCTTTTTTGGTCATACTAAGTTGGATACTATACTTGCACTATTAGATATGTATCATGTTTCATGCGAGATATGAAGATGCAAATGTATTAATCTTTGCAAATCAGCACTGTGCGCTTATACAGCGCCACCTACAACGTTTTCCGCGCTTGCACTGAACAAGTTGTCCTTCGTGTAACATTGGCTTCGTCTGTTGGCTCAATTTGTCCTCGTATTCAATTTTTCGAGTGGGAAGGTTCTAATTTTTTTTTTCAGAATCTGTTAGTTTTTCTATTGGTTTTATTTTGTGTCCGGCTTTTGTGTTTAGCTTTCGCTCACTGATAGTTCAAATGAAACGTACTCGGATGCTTGAATTGTCATATTATAAGAGGAATGCATACCAATTCCATTAATTTTCTAGCATTTTGCAAGATACAAACGATGCCCAGAAGCACTGATAATATAGGAGAATGATATAATCGGTTACACAGAGTTCATCAGTACCAAAACGAAGCCTTGTGGTTATAGTCATAACTGGAGCACGGTGTTAACGCATACCTATTCTATCTTTTCTTTCAAAGTTCTTGGAAACCAAAAAAGGGGAGAATTCTTCAGTAAATTTGAAAAAAAAAAACACAAATGAAATTTCTGAGAATCGTTTGAAATGCTTTTTTTCTGGGAAAACAACAGATTATGTCGCTCTTGTCAAAGACAGACGTTTATTAAGTTCAGAATTATTAACAGATTTGAATAAAAGTGAAGTGTCCAACTCTATTGTCAGCGAGCAGACTTTTGATAATAGACAATAGAGAAGTACTAATAAACATGTAGTCGAAGTTGTGTTTTAGAGCTGGTATACATTGTTCAGAATGAGGATCACTGACGAGGATTAAGTACCCAAATTATGCAATTTTTCGTTCTTAAATGATGCTATTAAATTTTAAGACGTTTAACATTCTGTCATAGACCATTTGAACCATCAAATCACAGACTATACTTGTATCTTCCGAAATGGAAGTAACCGGATGTGATATTTCTGCCGAATTGAAGAGACAAGTGTTGCAAGCAAGCAGGAGATGCTGACTCTTCCTGGGCACCTGGTCTCACTCCCATATTAGGGGTTCGCTTCTTTTCATGTGGTGGAGGTGTTTGTTTGTGTTTCATGTTTCTATTGCGTGAGTTGGTTTATGTGTGCGTCTTTTGTGTTTCATATGTTTCTATGATGTGAATTGGTGTTCCTTTTGCGTCTCTTTCTGTGCGTGTCTGCTCTGTGCTTTTGCATTGGGTGTTTTGGGGTTTTGCTGTTGG
This sequence comes from Pinctada fucata, assembly GCA_028142955.1. NCBI lineage: Eukaryota > Metazoa > Mollusca > Bivalvia > Pterioida > Pteriidae > Pinctada > Pinctada fucata. The sequence continues at coordinate 1,768,184 of AP027104.1, forward strand.
TGCTGCAACCGCGTGTTGTTGCAGATCCCCTCCTTTCTCTTAGAATTCGAACCTGAAACAAACGAATTACATATAGATAAGTTTTAAGCAAATGAACATTTCTTTTATTTAATGGCGAAAAGGTATCTGGAAAATAGGAATGTATTGCAAACCGCATACAAAAATGAGTTTTTGTCTGATTTATCCTAGATAGCGTTCCAGTAACCGATGTACCTAACGAGATAATAGATACAGTTATATATATCAGGGTCGTGATCTAGCCTATAGCTATCACCTATCTATCAATATTGCCGGAGAAATGTCTTTGATGATATCAACCCTCGGAGTGTAGATGATGTGATTGCATGGACCTTTGCTAATTGATGATATTATGAACCACCATACTCGAGAGCCGCGTCAAATCACTCCAGTTTCGCCCGCTAAAGCAGCTCTTATCACATGATGCTTATGTAAATCTAATAAATGATATTACCGAGGATCATGAAATGATTGATTTTATTTCTCAAAATGAAATTCACTTTCAAAAAAAAGCTTACCATATATTGAATCTAATGAACATGTGTTTCGAGAAAATTGATAGAATACTTTTCCGAGCATGCAAATGTTGTGGTATAAAAGAAGACATTGTCCGATAATATGAATAGACATGCTACATCAGCTTACAGTGATCATAGTGATGCTTCGATATATTGGAATGCCATTGTGCTTTGGATGCCGTTAAGTCGCCTTGTAAGATAACAACATTGCATGTTTGAAGAGATTGAATTAGATTGCTCCTTTTAATGAGCAAATACATAAATACATTTTTAATGCAAATTCAATAATCCAGTGTCTCTGTTATGCGAAGATAACGAAACGGTTCACAATGTAAAGACGCTGTAGTTATCACGGCTGAAAACATCAGACCAGAAAAAAGGGTGCGCATGGACTTCCGAAAACAGCGAAAACAATCATACATCTAGATCTAGAACATTTTTTATGTGAAAAACACCGACATTGGATGACTGACTGGACGCGTTGTGCGCACATTATCCGGATAACCACACCATTTGCTACTAACGTAGCACCGTATACCCGTTGATCTCGTTGGTTTATGTGTGGTGTTTTGGGTTTTCATGTCGTATTTGTTTCGCCTTATCCCTTTTGCGTCCATTGCTGTGTGTGTCTACTCTGTGTTTCACTTGGGGGTGTTGAAAAGTTTTGATGTGGGTGCTCCAACCGCGTTTTATTGGAGATCCCATCCTTTCTTATTACACGTAAGAAAGGAGGGGATCCCCAAAAACACTAGGTTGCAGCATCCACAGCAAAATCCTAAAACACCCTTTCATTAACATGAAATGAACAGAAATAACATCAAGCTGAATGAATATCCGACACGATATCTACAATATTTGCATATAAATCTTCAACTTATATGGAATAAAACAAAATCCACATTTGAAGGATTACAAAGTATCCAGCTTACCATACGAACAAATGGATAGATTGAAAAGTTGAATCTAAAGAACAGTTGGACTGCTTTCATTTACATTTTGCGTTGACCTAATGATCATTTATATTAGGAACCTTTACTTCACTCATTTAATGGGCCTTAAGGTAGATTGTACCACTGATCCAAATCTTGGAAAATTATGCTTGTATACATGTTCAAAATATTTTTTTCCATATTACTGCACATTGCATTAAACTAATACAGGTTTCAAAATATATTTTTGGTTAAAAGTAACAAATGTGAAATTTTTGGGTTTTTCTATAGGGTGTAATGCTAAAAAAGGTCATTCGAATTTATAGACAATAAAGATACCCCTACAATCTAGTGTCTATTTGAAAAGGTTTTTTTTAAAGGTTCAAAGATGATAAGCACGAATATTCCAAAAAGTTATCATAAGGAGAATATAACTCGTACTTCTGGTCTTGAGATCTTAACTTAACTATTTTGTTCTTGATTGACTGATACTATTTACGAATTACGATATGTAGTTTTAGTACTAATTAAATGTATTTATATTTGATGTTCTCCGTTAATTTAATCTATGAAAATTTCAAATATATGCAGAATTTGGCATGTTGCACATACAATTTATTATCTTACAATCTAAACACTTGAGATTATGTAAAATAATTTCGTCTTGTCTCATTTCTGATTCAGCAGCACTCTAGATAGGGTTCCAAAGTCCTTTAAAATTATAAACAGACAGGGTTCTAAAGTCCATCAAAATTATAAAAAGTCTTTTGCAATTATATCTCTCTTTTTGTGGCCTTGAATACGATAAGATAGTTTTCTTGCCTTAAATTCAGTTAGTACGTTCTCCTTGAATACTGGAGAGAGATCCCGATATCAAGAAGTGCTATACAAGTGGTATGATTGTACCGATTATTTAATGAAAGGAGAAAACTGCTAAGCTACTGAAGTGATTTCCTCATTTATTCGGCTTCTACATGTTTTTGAGTACATAATATAAATAAGATGTTCCTTGCAACAATTGAAAAACAGAAGAAGAATTTCGTGTCCAACATCGATATCAATGAGCAGCCTTCTGGACAAACCATTGTAAATACAGAACCCCGTACATGTACGTTTCTGGTTGCCTTCTGGACAAACCATAGTAAATACAGAACCCTGTACATGTACATTTCTGGTTGCCTTCTGGACAAACCATTGTAAATACAGAACCCTGTACATGTACGTTTCTGGTAGCCTTCTGGACAAACCATAGTAAATACAGAACCCCGTACATGTACATTTCTGGTAGCCTTCTGGACAAACCATAGTAAATACAGAACCCCGTACATGTACATTTCTGGTAGCCTTCTGGACAAACCATAGTAAATACAGAACCCTGTACATGTACATTTCTGGTAGCCTTCTGGACAAACCATAGTAAATACAGAACCCCGTACATGTACGTTTCTGGTAGCCTTCTGGACAAACCATAGTAAATACAGAACCCCGTACATGTACATTTCTGGTAGCCTTCTGGACAAACCATAGTAAATACAGAACCCCGTACATGTACATTTCTGGTAGCCTTCTGGACAAACCATAGTAAATACAGAACCCTGTACATGTACATTTCTGGTAGCCTTCTGGACAAACCATAGTAAATACAGAACCCTGTACATGTACGTTTCTGGTAGCCTTCTGGACAAACCATAGTAAATACAGAACCCTGTACATGTACATTTCTGGTAGCCTTCTGGACAAACCATAGTAAATACAGAACCCTGTACATGTACGTTTCTGGTAGCCTTCTGGACAAACCATAGTAAATACAGAACCCTGTACATGTACGTTTCTGGTAGCCTTCTGGACAAACCATAGTAAATACAGAACCCTGTACATGTACGTTTCTGGTAGCCTTCTGGACAAACCATTGTAAATACAGAACCCTGTACATGTACGTTTCTGGTTGCCTTCTGGACAAACCATTGTAAATACAGAACCCTGTACATGTACGTTTCTGGTTGCCTTCTGGACAAACCATAGTAAATACAGAACCCTGTACATGTACATTTCTGGTTGCCTTCTGGACAAACCATTGTAAATACAGAACCCTGTACATGTACGTTTCTGGTTGCCTTCTGGACAAACCATAGTAAATACAGAACCCTGTACATGTACGTTTCTGGTTGCCTTCTGGACAAACCATTGTAAATACAGAACCCTGTACATGTACATTTCTGGTTGCCTTCTGGACAAACCATTGTAAATACAGAACCCTGTACATGTACGTTTCTGGTTGCCTTCTGGACAAACCATAGTAAATACAGAACCCTGTACATGTACGTTTCTGGTTGCCTTCTGGACAAACCATTGTAAATACAGAACCCTGTACATGTACGTTTCTGGTTGCCTTCTGGACAAACCATTGTAAATACAGAACCCTGTACATGTACATTTCTGGTTGCCTTCTGGACAAACCATTGTAAATACAGAACCCTGTACATGTACGTTTCTGGTTGCCTTCTGGACAAACCATTGTAAATACAGAACCCTGTACATGTACATTTCTTGTTGCCTTCTGGACAAACCATTGTAAATACAGAACCCTGTACATGTACGTTTCTGGTTGCCTTCTGGACAAACCATTGTAAATACAGAACCCTGTACATGTACATTTCTGGTTGCCTTCTGGACAAACCATTGTAAATACAGAACCCTGTACATGTACGTTTCTGGTTGCCTTCTGGACAAACCATTGTAAATACAGAACCCTGTACATGTACGTTTCTGGTTGCCTTCTGGACAAACCATTGTAAATACAGAACCGTGTACATGTACGTTTCTGGTTGCCTTCTGGACAAACCATTGTAAATACAGAACCCTGTACATGTACGTTTCTGGTTGCCTTCTGGACAAACCATTGTAAATACAGAACCCTGTACATGTACGTTTCTGGTTGCCTTCTGGACAAACCATTGTAAATACAGAACCCTGTACATGTACGTTTCTGGTTGCCTTCTGGACAAACCATAGTAAATACAGAACCCTGTACATGTACGTTTCTGGTTGCCTTCTGGACAAACCATAGTAAATACAGAACCCTGTACATGTACATTTCTGGTAGCCTTCTGGACAAACCATTGTAAATACAGAACCCTGTACATGTACGTTTCTGGTTGCCTTCTGGACAAACCATTGTAAATACAGAACCCTGTACATGTACGTTTCTGGTTGCCTTCTGGACAAACCATAGTAAATACAGAACCCTGTACATGTACGTTTCTGGTTGCCTTCTGGACAAACCATTGTAAATACAGAACCCTGTACATGTACGTTTCTGGTTGCCTTCTGGACAAACCATAGTAAATACAGAACCCTGTACATGTACATTTCTGGTAGCCTTCTGGACAAACCATTGTAAATACAGAACCCTGTACATGTACGTTTCTGGTTGCCTTCTGGACAAACCATTGTAAATACAGAACCCTGTACATGTACGTTTCTGGTTGCCTTCTGGACAAACCATAGTAAATACAGAACCCTGTACATGTACGTTTCTGGTTGCCTTCTGGACAAACCATAGTAAATACAGAACCCTGTACATGTACGTTTCTGGTTGCCTTCTGGACAAACCATTGTAAATACAGAACCCTGTACATGTACATTTCTGGTTGCCTTCTGGACAAACCATTGTAAATACAGAACCCTGTACATGTACGTTTCTGGTAGCCTTCTGGACAAACCATTGTAAATACAGAACCCTGTACATGTACGTTTCTGGTTGCCTTCTGGACAAACCATAGTAAATACAGAACCCTGTACATGTACGTTTCTGGTTGCCTTCTGGACAAACCATAGTAAATACAGAACCCTGTACATGTACGTTTCTGGTTGCCTTCTGGACAAACCATTGTAAATACAGAACCCTGTACATGTACATTTCTGGTTGCCTTCTGGACAAACCATTGTAAATACAGAACCCTGTACATGTACGTTTCTGGTTGCCTTCTGGACAAACCATTGTAAATACAGAACCCTGTACATGTACGTTTCTGGTAGCCTTCTGGACAAACCATTGTAAATACAGAACCCTGTACATGTACGTTTCTGGTTGCCTTCTGGACAAACCATTGTAAATACAGAACCCTGTACATGTACATTTCTGGTTGCCTTCTGGACAAACCATTGTAAATACAGAACCCTGTACATGTACGTTTCTGGTTGCCTTCTGGACAAACCATTGTAAATACAGAACCCTGTACATGTACGTTTCTGGTTGCCTTCTGGACAAACCATAGTAAATACAGAACCCTGTACATGTACGTTTCTGGTTGCCTTCTGGACAAACCATTGTAAATACAGAACCCTGTACATGTACGTTTCTGGTTGCCTTCTGGACAAACCATTGTAAATACAGAACCCTGTACATGTACGTTTCTGGTTGCCTTCTGGACAAACCATTGTAAATACAGAACCCTGTACATGTACGTTTCTGGTAGCCTTCTGGACAAACCATTGTAAATACAGAACCCTGTACATGTACGTTTCTGGTTGCCTTCTGGACAAACCATAGTAAATACAGAACCCTGTACATGTACGTTTCTGGTTGCCTTCTGGACAAACCATTGTAAATACAGAACCCTGTACATGTACGTTTCTGGTTGCCTTCTGGACAAACCATTGTAAATACAGAACCCTGTACATGTACGTTTCTGGTTGCCTTCTGGACAAACCATTGTAAATACAGAACCCTGTACATGTACGTTTCTGGTTGCCTTCTGGACAAACCATTGTAAATACAGAACCCTGTACATGTACGTTTCTGGTAGCCTTCTGGACAAACCATTGTAAATACAGAACCCTGTACATGTACGTTTCTGGTTGCCTTCTGGACAAACCATAGTAAATACAGAACCCTGTACATGTACGTTTCTGGTTGCCTTCTGGACAAACCATTGTAAATACAGAACCCTGTACATGTACGTTTCTGGTTGCCTTCTGGACAAACCATAGTAAATACAGAACCCTGTACATGTACGTTTCTGGTTGCCTTCTGGACAAACCATTGTAAATACAGAACCCTGTACATGTACGTTTCTGGTTGCCTTCTGGACAAACCATTGTAAATACAGAACCCTGTACATGTACGTTTCTGGTTGCCTTCTGGACAAACCATTGTAAATACAGAACCCTGTACATGTACGTTTCTGGTTGCCTTCTGGACAAACCATTGTAAATACAGAACCCTGTACATGTACGTTTCTGGTTGCCTTCTGGACAAACCATTGTAAATACAGAACCCTGTACATGTACGTTTCTGGTAGCCTTCTGGACAAACCATTGTAAATACAGAACCCTGTACATGTACGTTTCTGGTTGCCTTCTGGACAAACCATTGTAAATACAGAACCCTGTACATGTACGTTTCTGGTTGCCTTCTGGACAAACCATTGTAAATACAGAACCCTGTACATGTACGTTTCTGGTAGCCTTCTGGACAAACCATTGTAAATACAGAACCCTGTACATGTACGTTTCTGGTTGCCTTCTGGACAAACCATTGTAAATACAGAACCCTGTACATGTACGTTTCTGGTTGCCTTCTGGACAAACCATTGTAAATACAGAACCCTGTACATGTACGTTTCTGGTTGCCTTCTGGACAAACCATTGTAAATACAGAACCCTGTACATGTACATTTCTGGTTGCCTTCTGGACAAACCATTGTAAATACAGAACCCTGTACATGTACGTTTCTGGTTGCCTTCTGGACAAACCATTGTAAATACAGAACCCTGTACATGTACATTTCTGGTTGCCTTCTGGACAAACCATTGTAAATACAGAACCCTGTACATGTACATTTCTGGTTGCCTTCTGGACAAACCATTGTAAATACAGAACCCTGTACATGTACGTTTCTGGTAGCCTTCTGGACAAACCATTGTAAATACAGAACCCTGTACATGTACGTTTCTGGTTGCCTTCTGGACAAACCATTGTAAATACAGAACCCTGTACATGTACGTTTCTGGTTGCCTTCTGGACAAACCATTGTAAATACAGAACCCTGTACATGTACATTTCTGGTTGCCTTCTGGACAAACCATTGTAAATACAGAACCCTGTACATGTACGTTTCTGGTTGCCTTCTGGACAAACCATTGTAAATACAGAACCCTGTACATGTACGTTTCTGGTAGCCTTCTGGACAAACCATTGTAAATACAGAACCCTGTACATGTACGTTTCTGGTAGCCTTCTGGACAAACCATTGTAAATACAGAACCCTGTACATGTACGTTTCTGGTTGCCTTCTGGACAAACCATAGTAAATACAGAACCCTGTACATGTACGTTTCTGGTAGCCTTCTGGACAAACCATTGTAAATACAGAACCCTGTACATGTACGTTTCTGGTTGCCTTCTGGACAAACCATAGTAAATACAGAACCCTGTACATGTACGTTTCTGGTAGCCTTCTGGACAAACCATAGTAAATACAGAACCCTGTACATGTACATTTCTGGTAGCCTTCTGGACAAACCATTGTAAATACAGAACCCTGTACATGTACGTTTCTGGTTGCCTTCTGGACAAACCATTGTAAATACAGAACCCTGTACATGTACATTTCTGGTAGCCTTCTGGACAAACCATTGTAAATACAGAACCCTGTACATGTACGTTTCTGGTTGCCTTCTGGACAAACCATTGTAAATACAGAACCCTGTACATGTACGTTTCTGGTTGCCTTCTGGACAAACCATTGTAAATACAGAACCCTGTACATGTACGTTTCTGGTTGCCTTCTGGACAAACCATTGTAAATACAGAACCCTGTACATGTACGTTTCTGGTTGCCTTCTGGACAAACCATAGTAAATACAGAACCCTGTACATGTACGTTTCTGGTTGCCTTCTGGACAAACCATTGTAAATACAGAACCCTGTACATGTACGTTTCTGGTTGCCTTCTGGACAAACCATAGTAAATACAGAACCCTGTACATGTACGTTTCTGGTTGCCTTCTGGACAAACCATAGTAAATACAGAACCCTGTACATGTACGTTTCTGGTTGCCTTCTGGACAAACCATAGTAAACACAGAACCCTGTACATGTACATTTCTGGTTGCCTTCTGGACAAACCATAGTAAATACAGAACCCTGTACATGTACGTTTCTGGTTGCCTTCTGGACAAACCATAGTAAATACAGAACCCTGTACATGTACGTTTCTGGTTGCCTTCTGGACAAACCATAGTAAATACAGAACCCTGTACATGTACGTTTCTGGTTGCCTTCTGGACAAACCATAGTAAATACAGAACCCTGTACATGTACGTTTCTGGTTGCCTTCTGGACAAACCATAGTAAATACAGAACCCTGTACATGTACGTTTCTGGTTGCCTTCTGGACAAACCATAGTAAATACAGAACCCTGTACATGTACGTTTCTGGTTGCCTTCTGGACAAACCATTGTAAATACAGAACCCTGTACATGTACGTTTCTGGTTGCCTTCTGGACAAACCATTGTAAATACAGAACCCTGTACATGTACATTTCTGGTTGCCTTCTGGACAAACCATAGTAAATATAGAACCCTGTACATGTACGTTTCTGGTTGCCTTCTGGACAAACCATAGTAAATACAGAACCCTGTACATGTACATTTCTGGTTGCCTTCTGGACAAACCATAGTAAATACAGAACCCTGTACATGTACGTTTCTGGTTGCCTTCTGGACAAACCATAGTAAATACAGAACCCTGTACATGTACGTTTCTGGTTGCCTTCTGGACAAACCATAGTAAATACAGAACCCTGTACATGTACATTTCTGGTAGCCTTCTGGACAAACCATTGTAAATACAGAACCCTGTACATGTACATTTCTGGTAGCCTTCTGGACAAACCATTGTAAATACAGAACCCTGTACATGTACGTTTCTGGTTGCCTTCTGGACAAACCATTGTAAATACAGAACCCTGTACATGTACATTTCTGGTAGCCTTCTGGACAAACCATAGTAAATACAGAACCCTGTACATGTACGTTTCTGGTTGCCTTCTGGACAAACCATTGTAAATACAGAACCCTGTACATGTACATTTCTGGTAGCCTTCTGGACAAACCATTGTAAATACAGAACCCTGTACATGTACATTTCTGGTAGCCTTCTGGACAAACCATTGTAAATACAGAACCCTGTACATGTACGTTTCTGGTTGCCTTCTGGACAAACCATTGTAAATACAGAACCCTGTACATGTACATTTCTGGTAGCCTTCTGGACAAACCATTGTAAATACAGAACCCTGTACATGTACGTTTCTGGTTGCCTTCTGGACAAACCATTGTAAATACAGAACCCTGTACATGTACGTTTCTGGTTGCCTTCTGGACAAACCATTGTAAATACAGAACCCTGTACATGTACGTTTCTGGTTGCCTTCTGGACAAACCATAGTAAATACAGAACCCTGTACATGTACATTTCTGGTAGCCTTCTGGACAAACCATAGTAAATACAGGACCACGTACATGTACAAGCACGTTTCTGGTAGAAAATCCTCAATCAGGTTATTTGTCTGAAATATAATACCATTTTCCTTCTTGTCCATATCGGTACTTCATTAAGGGCTTGAAACATTAAAAAACACAACCACGCATGGTGTAATGATGGTAGAGCATGGGAGTATAGACCCATAATTGCATTGTATCAATCATTAGTATCCTATTACAATACCATGAGCTGTTAATTACAGCTTTTGAAATGGTATATTTTTGCGATTTTCCTTGCAGCATTCCCATGTTGGTGTCACAACGGTGCAGAATCTATAATTCTCAAATTACATATTGTGCTGTCGCAATCCTTCTTTGAAATCGTCGGTATAAACTAACAAAAGGACCGCTTTATCGTCTCCTTTACGGATGAAGATTTTAAAAATAATTGTAAATGTGATATCGAGGTGATCAGGTATTAAGACGGATAGTTTGTAGATGTCAATCATATAAGGTATTAAACACAAATAAATTCAATAAAATCAATCAATCAGTTTATACATCAATACTTATCGAAAGATATAAAGAGTTATCAAGCAGAAAACACCAGCAACGAACATCAGAGAAACAAATTAAAAAAAAAGAACAACAACACCAACAGGAAAAGCTTAAACAAAATATATTATTTTAATGGGAAAATGTAATAGCTGTTTGGTGTACAGATCGGTCACTGAAAGTCAAACACAAAGTTAGAAACCAAAACGCATTTTAATGAGCATACGCTATGATGGAAAAATCAGAAAACCAAATACAAAAAAATAGCAATCCAAGGAATGCTTGTGTCGCCTGCGAAGTGGCTTATTCTAGGAGGTGGATCACATGGTTCAAAATTGCTGGTATCACTATAAAAGTCTAATGAAATTCATATGTGAAATATCAGACCCCTTACTTACCAACTGAAAGATATGGTCAATCTCAAATTTCACATAATAGTGTCAATCAACTAGGTCAAGGTCACTACGTAAATATTTTGGTAACAAAGCAAAGGTCACATCATATGAAATATATGTGTGAAATATTAAAGCCCTATCACTTAGCAATCAAAAGATATACGCAATTCTCAGAAAAAAGGTCAAATATCTAGGTCAAGGTCACAATTTAAAAATTTATGGTATGTTTAGAAAGGTCTTGTCACAAAGAATACAAATGTGAAATATCAAAGCCCATCACTAACCTATCAAAAGATATAGCAAATCCCAACTTTTTTTAAAAGTAGGTCAAATATCTATGACAAGGTCACAAGGTCAAAAATTATTGTATGTGAAGAAAGGTCTTGTTACAAGGAATGCACAAGTGAAATTTCAAAGCCCTAACCCTTACCAATCAAAAGATACATACAATCTTAATTTTTTTAAGTAGGTCAAATATGTAGGTCAAGGTCACTAGGTCAAAAATTATGGTATGTGTAGAAAGGTCTTGTTACAACCAATAAACAAGTGAAATTCCAAAGCCCTATCACTAACCATTCAAAAAATATAGCAAATTTTAACTTTTTTGAAAAGTAGGTCAAATATCTAGGTCAAAGTAAAAAATTATGGTATAAGTACAAAGGTCTAGTCACAAGGAATACATGCGTGAAATATCAAAGCCCTATCCCTTACCAATCAAAAGATAGAAGCAATCTTATTTTTTTCGAAAAGTAGGTCAAATATGTAGGTCAAGGTCATTAGGTCAAAAATTATGGTATATGTAGAAAGGTCTTGTCACAAGGAATACACATGTGAAATATCAAAGTCCTATCACTTACCATTCAAAAGTTATGGGCTGTGACACCCAAAGTGTGACAGACAGACAGACGGACTGACTGACGGACGGACGGACAGACGGACAACGGACAAAGTGATCCCTAAGTGTCGTTATGCTTCGCAGGCGACACAACAAATGGAATATTATACAAAGGAGCAAAAGTGAAAACCCAATGGAGGAGGGGGGAGGGGAGGGGATAGAGCATTTCCTTCTTACTTGAATGAGTTAAAGAAGTCATAATCGGTGTTTATCGATTGTTCTCACCTATTTAAGCATTTATTCTTGGTGTAGTGTTTTGTTTGTTTCACTTCCATTGGTAAATGTTTGCAGTGAGAAATTCGGTCTTTCAAAGAATTTTTTTTCTTAGATTTGTCGCGCCAAGAATAGAATGATCCATCTCAATGCTTAACTTTCATGAGCCTTGGGATACATAATCCTCCAATGAATTGATGAAGATATCGGTTAATTTGTTCACAGATATCAAAGTCTTAAACATGTGAGACCACAGGGTATGAAAATATTATCTGAAAATATTAATATCTTCAAAGATGAAGAACAAAACAACTGTTTTTAAGCAATATGTAGTTGTAGTCAAATTCAAAAATGATATGCAGTATTAAACGGCAAAGAAGAGAAAAAAAAAATATTCCACTTAAGATTTTTTTTTCATATTTTGCGTTTGCATTGGTGTGTTTAAAACATTTGGTCTTGGTTAAAATTCTGTGCAGCACAATGCAAACGCAAAATATGAATAATAATTCTTATATTTATACGCATACTATTTTTATGAGACGAATCCCACTGGACGTCTCTGTATTATGCATCTTTCTCCTTCTATCCGAGGGCGGAACAGCTTACGGCAGCAGAAAGTTGAGAAGTAGTTCTAAATTTGCACCCGTATAGTACACAGAACATTCAATATACTCTTATTTTTAAAAATAATTAAAAAAAATAATAATAATCAAAACAGATACAATGTACGTCTTTGTTTCACCTTGATATCGATTTTATAAGAATTGAAATATGGTTGCGAAACGTTAAATTTCATCTTTATTGATGCGGATCCGTATATTGGTAGCCGATGATACATTTTGTAACACGCAGATACGACAAGTGTTTTTTTAGGATTTTCTACCTTTATGGAGGATATTATGTGATAAGGACTATTCAGTGCTCGTGCCAATTATTACTTTTCGATCCCTTTACAAGAAAAGCTGCTGTTTTGACGAACATCCTTGATATTTGCACTTGATCTTAAATATTCTTCTACTGAATAACCTATCGGCTGATAGATTTGAAGTATAAGTCGAAATTGCAATTTCTGCTTGTTTATACGTTTTTCACCATCGAGAAACGATGTAAAAACTTGCCTGCACATATGAAGAAAGGGGAATCCCCGGTTACATGTAAAAATGTATATATGCGCAGACCATTGAAATGTGATGCGGCTTTGAGTGTCAAAACGCACCTGCGTCAATGTTTTGCATTGGAATATGCAAGCAAGAGCTCTGGTTATTTCTATTTAAGGAAAAAAAGTTGAAGTGTAAACACAACATAATACGATTGTTTTGCGAATGCTTCATGTACTTTGGGCACAGGCTATCAATAAGCGTATATTGTCTTCGTTTAACAAGTTAATTTTGATGTTCGTCACTAGCTCACATATGGTCGATGAGAATTTGAGAGTTACTTATTGTTCGTATGTTGAAGTTTTTCTTACTTCGCCATGGGTCTCCAGAGGAATTAAGGGTGACAAGTGACATAAACATTTTTCGGACGTTCGAAACTGATCATGATTTGATCAACAATGTCTTCCCTTAGAAGACGATTCATAAAAATTCCATTTATTAACAAAGGTTTCGATCTTCTTAACATCTCTAATATTTTTCGGGATCATCGCGTCCAAAGTGCTATTCCTCAATATTTTGAGAATTTTGAACCTCCTCTTATTTGTTACAAGTATAAAAAACATATTCGAAATTTCGTATTTAACTACAATAAAGTAACATCAGATCCTAAAATTCTTGAATCAAGTCCTACTTCTTGAGAATGTGCAACTTCTGAATACCTTTATAAACCAGCTGGCCATATTGTAACAGGTGACTTTTCAATTATCCAGGACAGGCAGCTCCGCAATCTTCTGAAGAAAGGACCTAAGTACAGAATTCCATCCAAGATAGATTTTATCAAATGTCGCGAAGAACTAAAGGAAGCCTTAGATAACTACACAAAAAGATGGTGTAAATCGGAAGGGGTCGAATCACATTCTCTGAATGACTGGAAGAACCTCATATTGGATATTACCGATATTCGAATAGATAACTTCCACAAAAATCCTCATCTTTTCGAAAATCCAAGTTCTAAATCTGAAAGATATTTCAAATCCAAATTACGCAATTTACACGAAAAATATGTCTTCGCTCCTGCAGACAAAGCAGCCAACAACACCATAATCATTTGAAAACGTTACTACATATCAACTTTGGTTTCGGAACTTTCGTCTACAAACACTTATATCAAAAGCAATGAAAGTGTTCCTAACATTTTGATCAAACACAACAGTGAAATTTCTTCATTCAAGATCCCTATTTCTAAACTGGATCTTCCTACACTATACTGCATACCAAAATTGCACAAGTCTCCTTACAAATTTCGATACATTGCTAATTCTAGCAACTGCTCAACTACAATTTTGTCTAGAAATCTGACGTCAGCACTCACGGTGATAAAGGAACACGTTGCAAAATATTGTGAAACTGTTTTAAACAGGAATGATGTAAACTTATTTTGGTCTATTAAAAATTCAGGGGATGTGATTGACAAAATGAAATCGAGAAATTTTCAAGCCAATTCGATTTCTTCGTACGACTTTTCAAATATGTACACCACGCTTCCTCACGATAAGATTAATGATCAATTGTCCAAACTCATTAAATGGTGCTTTAACCGAGAGGGTAAAACTTATATTTGTACATCTGAATCAAAGGGTTTCTTTTCCAATACAGAATACAAATCATATAAATCATGGACATGTAGTGACCTTTGTATTGCCTTGTCCTTTCTTTTGGACAACATTTATGTAAGATTTGGTGAGAATCTCTACAAGCAGGTTGTAGGGATCCCTATGGGTATTAATTGTGCGCCTCTTGTTGCAGATTTATTTTTATTCACGTATGAAAAAGAATTTATCCAAAATCTTCAAAAACAAAGAAAACATGATGATGTGAAATGTTTCAATGGTACTTCTAGGTACCTGGATGATATCCTTACTATCGACAATCCTGTTTTTGAAAAGTATAAAAATGTCATTTATCCACAGGAACTGACTCTAAACAAGGCGAACGTCACAAACACAGAAACACCATTTTTGGACCTGAATATCAAAATTATTAATGGAGAGATTCATACAAGGGTGTATGACAAAAGAGATGACTTTGGATTCAATATAGTAAATTTTCCCTGGCTTGACGGTGATGTTCCTAGATTACCGTCTTATGGTATCTACATTTCGCAGCTCATCCGGTATGCTAGAGCATGTACTGATGTTTTGGATTTTCATGATAGAAATTTACAAATAACAAAGAAACTTTTAGGTCAAGGTTTTCGCTTTCACAAACTTGTCAAGACATTCTGGAAATTTTACAAAAATTATTGTCAACTACTTTTGAAATTCGGACCCATACAAGCAACAGAGTATATTACTTTGGGTATTTCGCAACCTGCATTTTATGGTGACATGATCAACAAAATTAGAAGGATCAAAGGTAGACAGAATTACTATCGAAAATGCGTCAGAATCATCAAACGCCTCTTATACCGTGGATATGATCCTAATGTCACCAGACGGACACTAGGCTTGGTACTTGACCAATCTACAGTCTTGTACCAGCGCATCCTTAATACTTGCACGCTGACTGACTGTGACGACGGGACTCCATGACGGGCCCTGTCCAAACCTCTTTAGAGAAGACAGGGCCCCGACCACCTGTCCTCTCTGAATGTCAGTCGGACTCCTCGGGTGAAAACATACATTAGCTCGCTACAGCCGGCAGAGCACAGGTCGTATTACGCATGCCCTCTTTTTATATCAATTTACATATTCATCTGTGTTGCTTGGGCCCCTGCGTCTTGCGGTCTTGTTTGTGTGTGGTCATCTGACAGTGAGGAGGTTGGTTTACACCACAATTGTACGTTCTTCGAGACCTCTGGGTAATCGGAATAGTGGGAGGGTTGTGCGCACGTAATCCAGGATTACCACACCGTCTGCTACTGACGAGGCAGATGGCCGTCCTAAGTCGGCACCGTTTGCCCATTGGTCTCGTTGGTTTATGTGTAGTCATTTGTGTTTTATGTTTTTCTGTGATTTGACGTTCATTGTACTACTGCATCTCTTTCTGTGCGTGTCATTTTTGTGTGATTACAGTGGGTGTTTTGGGAGGTTGCTGTTGATGCTGCAACTAGGTGTTGTTGGAGATCCCCTCCTTTCTTCCCCATACCTAAATATCCATTTGATTTTCCTTTTGACTGTTTTTCCTTTCCTTCATTATATTTTCCTTGTAAAAAATTGTCACAACTCTCAAGATACATTCAAAGTTAAAGAATGGTGCTAGATACCTCACGCAATTAGTCTCTGATGTCAACATATGAATGAATATCCAAATCTCTGGAGAAGTAGGTTTTTGTGTCGGAGATTTCTAAAAACTAATTAAACATCGGTGTGACCGATAACTATCACAACACCAAGCAACAGTTTCATGTTTGCCTTCTTTATTACTGGAAACGACAGCAAACGAAATGTATACAAAGAGAAAAAATTGGCTCAAGGTCGATTCCTGATCTCGATGTTATACGTCTTCAAATTCAATAGCATCATTAAAGAACAGGTAAATTTGCAGCATGGACCTGACATGCATAGTATGCATAAAAAAAAGAGCTTTACTTAAATCTGCTTACTCTAGCTGTTTTGCCCCTATTTTGCATTATCGAAGAGAAATTCATCAAAATTTAATGGCATTTTTCTTTTGAACTTTAAGGTAAAATGACTGAATCCTAAGTAATGTATACTTAGGTTTCCTTCATTTTTGGACTTTTTAATCTCAGATGAATGAAAAGTACATACAAACATAAAATGATTTTCCACGAGGGCTTAAAGTTTATAAGGGCAATATTACTATGAGATTAGAGGACATATTAATGGTGATTTGTACATGATTTGGCTGACTGTCGGCTCATTTGGTTTACACCTACGCTCCTTGGTGCTCAAGAAATCAAGATGATATTATTAAAGGACGTCTTGAGGCAAATTATATAACGGCATTTTAGATAGGGGAAATTGGAGAAGTAAGTCTTGTCTTACAGATAACATTTAACTTTCCATACAAAATGAATATTCTTCTAAGGTCTTGGTATTCCTTGATGACTAATTCGGAATTAATTTGGTAAATTGTAGGACGAGGGTTTCTCCAAAAGTGTTTCATAACTTACAAAATTATTGCAGAATACAAATGCATTTGTTTTTAAAAGGAGTTAGAATAAAGGGCCCGCTAAAGATATCTCTATGAAAACATGAAGGGCAAAATGATGAAAGAATTAAAAGATGGAATTTACGAATTCAAGTATCCCTTGGAGCACTAAACAGCATCAAAAGGATAGCCTTGAAGTAAAATCACAAGCGTTATTAAAATACATTTGTTCAAACCCAAGAAATCAAGGGACTTATAAATGAAGTAAGAATTGAGAAAATTAAAGTAATCAATTTGTTATGTCTGATGTTTTATGTAAATTGCGTAATGGATAGCGCGTATCTTCCAATTTCCACACAGAATAATTTCTTTAAAATGCTCCTTTGTTAAATAAAAAAGAAAAAGAAACGTAGATTTATAAATATGCATTGCATTATAAATTTTTCATTTGGCTTTGTTGTTTGACTGTTAAACATTTATTCATTTCCAAGAAGCAATTTACAACCATTATGTAAGAGGGATCGGGTTCACGATAGGAACAAAGCGTCAACATGACGAAGGTGCAGCGGTTACAGCGGATCTCACACAAATCAATTAAACACGAAGGACAACTCTATATATGTGTATAAACTCAACAGAGATCTATTGTTGAAACGAGGAATTGCTCCCTCTGGACACATAAGGTTACTAAATGTAGAAAGAATATGCATCTCACTTCAAAATGATCTTTTCATCACTTATCACTTAAATACGCTTCTGAATAAACCCTACAGGAAATTTGGAGCCGCTCATTTTGGCAAGATGAAATTAAAAGTCTATATTGTACATGTAGATGGCGCCAGGAAAATTCACTTTGGCTTTTTTTCAAACTGATTCAATATCCGAAACACGTGTTTAGTACATTAAAATTGATACTTTAGAACATATATTTCAATATTGATAATTTTTCCTATTACAAGCTCAATTGAAGCATTTTCTTTCTGACTTTCATTAGCCCTTGATCGGGCGGTCTTTACCCTCTATCTAAGGCGAGACATTTATTTTAGGAAATGAAAAAGGAATCGAGGATTTACACAGGAAAATGACATCCATCGTAACAGACATTTATTGTTTTGGCTAACAAATCAGGGACCTACATTTATATTTTTTTAACGCTGACGAAAGGTTAAAGAAAATATTTTCCCAACAGAGTCGTATTTTTACGGTTTATATTTGGTACTGAGATTCATCTTCCTACATTGTCTACTTCAAACGACAATAAAAGAAGGAAGGAGATCTCCAACCAGACCCTGTTGCAGCACCAACAGTAAAACACCAAAACACCCGATGCGAAAACACAGAGACGAGCGGCATGTAAACATGAAACGCAAAACACAAAACATAAACCAACGAGACCAATGGGTAACCGATGCCGACTTTGGACGGCCATTTCCCACACAAGTAGCAAATGGTTTGGTTATCCTGGATTACATGCACACAACCCTCTCACTTTCTCGATTACCCAGAGGTCTCGAAGAATGTACAATTGTGGTGTAAAACAACCTTTCACTGTTAGATGAACACACACAAACGAGACAGCAAAACGCAGGTGCCAAAACAACACAGATGAATGTGTAACTCATGTAAGTTATCACCCGAGGAGTCCGCCTGACATTCAGGGAGGACAAGTTATTTCCATTAAGTCATAACTAGTTTATGAAAGCGGAAATCTTCAAAAAGTTCTTGGTAATTTGTAAATTTCTACTGTGAAAATCTGAAATATTGATA
Organism: Pinctada fucata; assembly: GCA_028142955.1. Taxonomy (NCBI): domain Eukaryota; kingdom Metazoa; phylum Mollusca; class Bivalvia; order Pterioida; family Pteriidae; genus Pinctada; species Pinctada fucata. The sequence goes on from AP027104.1 coordinate 1,787,176, forward strand.
CTTTTTTAAGAGTTTCAATATGTTATATGTTTTATAAAAGATCGACTGAAATATTGTGGAGCACACAAATGATTTTATGTACTCCAAGATTGTTCTTAAATATAGTTTAAGAGTTGTCCCAATAATACAATGATAAATCCTGACAAAAACAGGAGGTAAACAAAACACAAATGCACCAATGATTTTACCCATATATTTACCCTACATGGAAGCCGCTCATTCTTGAAAAAAATATGACATTTCTTGACGTTTCAGCACTGTTGCTTGGTATGTTACAATATAAAAGGCAACAAGAAGCTCATATAAAGGTGGACGATCTTAACTTGTGTCAAATAATCGTAACCAGACGTTTAATTCAATAAATCTTGAGTTGGATTTAATTTTTCTTCAATATGCTGATTAAATTAGACGACTTTTAACATGGTTGACATGAGAACCTATATGTAGGTAATTATGTCATAAAAAGGTCTTATCCATTTTATCTTACAGGCAACTGCACCCTAAGTCTCTACATCTTCTTTTCTTTAATTTCAAGAATGACGTAAAAGTATGTTGCCAAGTACCAATCTATCAAATTCCCATTAAGGTTTAAGGATTCAACGCCTCGGTCCAAAAGTGATATTATCACAAGTTTAAAGCATGCAACAGAAATTGAAGTGATAGAATAATGGTTATCGCCAACGTCTACGACATAGGGTATTAAATCAAAGTTTGAAAATGTAGGTCTGTATGGCAAGTGGATGTAATTATTCTACATATATTATGTGGTTTCAAATAAAAAAAAAACCATAGGATATTCATAAACCGAAAGCCAAAATGAGAAGAGCTCTTACGAAATTATATAAATTCAACAATAACGAAAAAATGTTATTATGCAAAAGTCTGGCCTAAAAATCTCTAAATGCTAAATGATGTCCTAAGTTTTAGAATATTGTACAAAAATGTTCCAAGATTAATAAAGTAAAATTCAAGTAAGAAGAAAAATATTGAAACTCTAGAGATATCGAAGACAAACTGGAAAAGATGTAGCGCGATGAAGTATTGAGGAAAAATGCAAATGTAGTTTTCTCCATGAGAAACCTTCGATTTTTCAATTTTACCTAGTTATAAAAGCAACGTTTCGATCACCTGAAAAGGTTTGCTTAATTGGTTCTGTCCTCGATTAGTGAATGAACGACAAAAACAAAACCCGAAATCAGAACCTCAAAATCACAATCATAAGGCTTAGAAATTTTTGAAAAATATAAAACAGAATTTTATCACAAGAAAAGAACAACTTGACAGACTGAGTGTGACAATAACACAACTCCACAGAAACACTAAGGACAACTTTATCTATGAACAATCTCCAATATGTTTAGTGTATAAAAATCACTAACGGTGGCGCTGTGATAAACGCGCCGTGCTTATCAGTAAAGTTAAACATAATCAATTATCGTGGGAATCATTTTTTCATATATTTTGCAATCAGTGAATGAAAGTCAAACACAAACTCAGAAATCAGAGTTCCAAAATCAATATCTAATGTCTTACAAATTCTTGAAACAAATGATATTTATCATAACTTTCTCACAAGAAAGAAAAAGCGGATAAACAGACGGTGCCAATGACACAGAAACACGAAGGACAAATAAATATCATGAACAATCTCAAGAGTCTAGTGCACATGCGGAATGCACTGTAGATGGCGCTTTTAAAGTTTTAGTATCTCTTATAAAGCAAGAGGGACCAAAAACGAAGCTTACCGCTAACTCTGATTTATCTCTGTCGCTGTTATATTAAAAAAAGGGGGGAGGTTCCCCATACTGACGCCAATATTAAAATCAAAAATAATATAATTCTCCAAAATACAGTAAGTGGTGCCTCCTTGGATAAATTCAATGAAGTGATTAGATGTTTTAACAGATTATTATATATTTGAATAATGTATTCAGATTTGAATTGTCCTTTAACAATAATTTGTACTTGGTGTTTCTAAAAATCAATAGCCCCCTATTAAAAAAAAATATTACTGAATGAAGAATGACGCGATCAAATGATGCATCAATCGCACCAGCTTGTACATTATAAGTGATAGGAAAACTTACAAGTCATGTCATTTATTGTTTTATTCTAGTTTGTGTCTTTGGAAATAGCGAATTAGGGTAAACACAATACAAAACTACATTTCTATCCATACTATTCCATATTTGAATATAATAACAAATCCTTTATAAAACTGAATTAACGTAATGCATTTTGAATAAAAGGTTGAATATATTGAAAAGCTACTATAAACTTAAATAAACATTACAGAAGTACCCATCAGTTATTCAGTTTCACAGTCAAGAAGGCAAGGCAAAATCATTAGATTTTCCACATGAACCTTGCGAACCTCGGAATGAACAAAAGTTCATTATTTGGATTGAGGATCACTGACGAGGATAAAGTTCCCAAAGCGTGAATGTCTCGTCCATGCTGCAAACCTATCTCTTCCTAAATGATGATATGAATTAATTGCAAACTAATTGCACAAAATTTAATTCAAAACTATAAAACCAGCGGTCGCTACTAAAATGATTTTAGGCTGTGTTTGCTACGTCTTACGATATACTTTGGACACAATTTAGTCTTTGACCATATTTCATTGTTTGGATTGAGGATCACTGACGTGGGTTGAGTACCCGAAACGTTCATGTGTGAAACTTCTTCAAATTTAATATAATCATATAAGAACAGAATGATGTAGTAAGCAAGCAGGAGATACCTTCTAGTCCGGGCCTCTAACATCACTTCCCTTTTTGGGATTCACAATTGCTCGATATACGAGTACTTATTACCTTGAGATTTGTTCTATTCTTGTAGTTTTTCCCCTTACTTTGTCTGTCCCTCATTGTACTTATTTTTGAAGAGAAAATGGTGCATTTTATTTAAAAAAAAAGCAGTACTGAAATTTTGATTCAGCAAGTCTCCGTCACATGATATACGATCATACTTTTATAAGCCACAAATTATCAATAAAACATCTACGAAGTGTATGACGTATTTGTATTACATACACTTACGTCCGTGTCGTGTCGGTAATATAACCGGATTGGGACAGCAATCATAAAATAAGAAGTCTGGCTTTACCAGGATGGACATTTAAGCAGCTATATAATGTGTCTTATAATCATATACTAGGAAACTTGTCCCACGGAATTAATGTCATTGTGTCAATAATCAGTAGGGCTCGCTTGACAGGAAATCAGACTAATTACTGCTGAAACATGAGTTATAGCAAACTGTCAATGAAAAACTGATGGACAGAAAAAGACTTGAAATCAGTTTTCCTCAAAACATATAGCCAAGGGGCCAACGAATCTACGAAAAAGAAAAAAACAATAGACAGTGAACATAGTGTAATTTACAAATTAAATTAATGAAATAAAATGTCCGGACAGAGCGAAAATCTCCTTGTAGCTAGAAAAATTTAGCAACTCGTAGTTGATTTGTTTCAAATTTTATTTTAAAGTATTTGTATGTTCCAGATTTTGTGAAGATATGGCCGTACAAATTCTTCCAGGTATAATTGCTAGTAATTTTGGTCATGAATATTCTATATATGTATTGGAGTTTGTTGTATGGACACTATTATTTTGTTTAAAAGATGACGTTTACCAACTGATTTATACAAATGAGTCTAGATTCTTTGAAGTTGTTGAATCTGCTGACAATGTTGATACCATACTGCAATGTTATACTATTGTCATAAGTAAAATTATTTGGACTGTGTCTGAAAATCACTTTGGCTAGAAGCATCACTGGTGAGGATTTACTTGTCTGGTGAATTGACATTGTTTTGAAATTTTCTTCAAGAGGGTAAAGAGTTGGAACACTTCCGCATTTTTGGTTAACTTTGAAAATGTATCAGAGACTGAGAAACAGTTTGATATTCTATGAGTTTTCTTCAGGAACATGGATACGCTGATACGATACACTCTCTGACCTACTTCTTTGGATTCCATTCGTTAACACTCCATCAAGTGTCACTTACATAAAGTTTGTCCATGATGCAGCTTATTTGTTATCAATGCCAGATTAGCAGACGAAGGAAAAATTGTTCTGTAAGGGTCATGGAATTAAGGAAGGGTCGACCAAAGCGACTTGATTGATTTTAGATCCGTCTTTCAATTCATCACGATCCAGTGAAACGACAAGTCTAGCAGTAAAGAAATCTGCTCGGACCGAAAGTAATAAACCAATCTTAAATGCAGCATATAAAGAGCACATTTATTTGTGGTTAACTACCTTATTATTCGAGAAGAGATTTCAGTAATGTCCATGCATGTTCAAAAGTACATGTTTTGTTCAAAAGGCTCTCATTTTGTTTACGTTCGCTTGAATTTAAAGTGCTTTAAGGGCTGGTACATAAATAAAGTGCATATTAAGCACGTATGAATTTTCAAAATATGACTGAAACTTGCTGTGAATGAGACATTAACGTGTGGGATCGTCCGTTTTCTATCCAATTAAAGTATCTAAGTACATGCGGTACTATAAAATCGACGAAAAATATTGTATGAGGAGGCTCGTATTTTTTAATTGCATATGAACTTCAATAACTATTAAAGATGTACCTATAGTTATTCAGTCTCAAAGTTTCAAGAAGGCAAGGCAACTCATTAGAATTTCGTTATGGCAAGTAATGTAAAAGTACATACGTATTGAAACCCCCTTGTAGTCGGCACATGTAAAGATTCATACAAGTGTATATTAAAAAAGAAATGATTTTGGATTCAACATAGTAACTTTCCCCTGGCTTGACGATGATGTTCTTAGACTACCGTCATACGGCATTTACATATCACAACTCTTTCGGAACGCTGGAAAATGTACTAATATTTTGGATTTTCACAAAAGAAATTTACAAATTACAAAGAAACTTCAATGTCAAGGATTCCACTTTCATAAACTAGTAAAGACTTTCTTGAAATTTTGCAAAAATTACAGTCAGCTTCTTTTAAAATTCGTATCTATACAAGCAACATAGTACAAAACTTTGGATATTACACTACCTGCCTTTTAATGTGATATGATAAACAAAAATAGAAGAATCAAAGGAGGACAGCATAACCATCGAAAATGCGTCAGAATCATCAAACGCCTTTTATACCGTGGATGTGATCCTTATGACACCAGACGGACACTAGGCTTGATCAATGTACAGTCTTGTACCAGCGCATTCTTCAGACTTGCTCTCTGACTGACTCTGACGACGGGACTCCATGTCTAGCCCTGTCAAAACATCTTTAGATAAGACTTGGCCCGGACCACCTGTCCTTTTTTTTTTGTCGCATCATTATGATATTATGTATAATGGGAAGAGGGAGATATATGCACATGTGTATGTAAAGCTAAGGGCAATGTATAAGGCACATGGAACGCAATTACTTGAATATGCGTCAACGGATTTTCTTGATATGAGTTAAAGAAGATCAAGTACACATTGTGATCAGACTCTGAAGAGAAATTGCCTTTTGATTTTCAGGTTCATCCGATTTGTCGTTACGGATTTATGGGACTTAGATTTTTTAAATACAGTGAAAATTTACTTTTTAAAAATCTATTTTTGGGTAAATGTTTTGAAAATTTGTATACGTTAAGAAAAAAAAAGACGTTCTTATACATATGTAACGTTTATTTTTTATTTCTTTGTCTCATAATTGAGAAATTATGTGTAATGGATGATGTTTATATTTACGTATACATGTTAAGCTAATGGTAAAGTTAGGGGGGATGGAAAGAAATAACTTAAATATACTTTCATGATATTTACACACTGTAATTAGACTGTGGAAAGGAAGCCCCCTTTCGATTATCAGGTTCATCCGATTTGTCGTTGCAGACTTATGGGATTAGATTTTTTAAATGACAAATATGGATATTGACCATATTCCTGTATACAGCACAAAATCGATAATTCAGAAAATCAGAAACCGAAGGCATACAAAATCAGGACAAAACAGGAACCAAAGCAAACAAACAAAAACCTCCACCACATGAAAAGAAGCGAACTCCCGATATGGGAGTGAGACCAGGTGCCCAGGAAGAGTAAGCATCTCCTGCTTGCATGCAACACCCGCCGCTTAAATTCGGTAGAACTGTCACATCCTGTTACTTCTGTAAAAATATTAGAAAATGGTAAAAAATAATTTGAAAATTATTTTTTGGTGAAATGTTTTGAAAATTTGTGCACTTCAAGAAGAAAGAATGTTCTTTTACATATGTAACGGGTATTTAATTTTTTTGTCGCTTAATTGAGAAATTATGGGAGGGAGATATTACATTGTACATGTACATACATGTTAAGCTAAGGGCAAAGTATAGACACATTTAACGCAAAGACTTGAATATGCGTCAACAGAATATTTGCATGATATTTATACTTTGTGATCTAACTATGGAGAGGAAGCTCCATTTCGGTTTTCATGTTCAGCTAATTTGTCATTACGGAGTTATAGCACTTAGATATTATGATGTGAAAATAAACCCCAACGGGCGTATCTTGCTGCGTAAGCGTTTGCTTTATTATATCCATTTATATATCATCTGTGTTCCTTGAGCCTCTGGTTGCTTTACACTATAATTGTGCGTACTTCGAAACCTTTTGGTAACCGGAAAAGTAGGAGGGTTGTGCGCATGTAATCCGGACGACCACACCATTTGCTACTTGCTTACATGTAGCAGATGGCTGTCCTAAGTCGGCACCTATTACCCATTTCTGTCGTTGGTTTATGTGTGGTCTTTTGTGTTTCTATGTGGTATGTCTCGTTTTCGTTTCTTGCTGTGCTCGTCTTTATGTTTTCGCATAGGATGTGGGACGTTTTGTTGTTGATACTGCGGCAGGGTCTGGTTGGAGATCCCCTCTCTTCTCTTATGTAATAACATTAAGTTACAGAAGGACTTCGTTTATAAGACTAAATTGTAAACACGTCTTCTTAGACACTGTCCTTTTTGCATTGCTGTCGATTAAAATTATTGGATTGATTTCGTGTTAAATACATTATAAATAAAGTTTATTTCGCGCCCAAAATCCTCATCTGTCATATAAAAGTGTTAAGTTACGTTAAATATACCGTTTACGATATCACTCAATGTATGTATGTATCTATAGGGAATGATACTGTAAACAATATTTCTAAAACTTTGGGCTTTCGTTATGTCTTTTATTCACTGATTTGTATTACACAAGACTAATTCAATAGGGCTGAATAATACATGTACATACAAATGAAAACATTTTTAAACGTATATGCCGTCATAGAACGAATCCTTCCAGCCTAAGTAATGGCTACTCTGAAGAATGTACAATGACTATCAGAGGAACGAGACTTAATGACGGGTCTTTACAAAACGTCCGAAAATACAACCCTCTATAAATATCAAAGAAACGCTACAATTACGCTCTGGTAGCAGAAATGAGGGCTCTTTCATCACATATTGGGAAAAAACTTCATTTTTACTTTCTTTCACTATTGACTGCCTTATGTTGTTTGATTTAATAAAACTGGCTTCTTCACTGAATCATAAAATTGGAGTGCACAGAAACTATTCTTGTTACCGAATCAATACCAGATTTCCATATTTTGGTACTATGTGGAACAGGGTTCAGAATATCAATGATTCAGAGTTTTTTGCATACTTCTCCCTAAAGAATGAGAATTCATCGAGTCTCGGTCAAATGAATATTTATTTTTCATAATCGAAGTAAATATTTACTAAGTGGGATATAAATTTACCCTCCCATCGCGTAATACTGAAAGTTTATCACTATGTATACATGTATAATATAATATTTCAAAATGAAATTGAGTATGCCCTCGTGTAGTTCTATGGTCTGACATGATCATGATAAAAGGCCCATGTGGTGACTTAACAAAACCATCAGTAAATGTCCGCAGGCGATACACGATGGCCTTTAGTCTGAGTGATATCATTTCTTACGTCAGATGATAACCATCTTTTGTTCCAACATAAAAAAAATTGATTTGAAAAATATAATTTATTACAATGTTCACTGGTACAATCTCTGATATTCATTCAGACAGTATAGCAAAACTATCATTTGCAGTTCGAAAACTCCAATAGCTGATTTCTTGATTTCATCTTTCTTTCGAATTAGAATAGAACAAAATTGATTTTGCGACACATGTATTTCCAATATGAATAGACAATTGATGCATAGAATTTGAATTTCGTGATATGTTTCATTAAAATAGAGGTATAAAAGAGATACAATTTATTAATCCAAAATATAAAGAAAATTATAAAAGTCATTTCTCAATCACCTTTTGGGATGATAATTCGAATAGGAGGTTTACTAATTTTCAGTAGATTCAATAAATTGATACTTCCTATTGAGTTGATCTGTATGAATGTGAGACATTGGTGATGTTCTGATGGTATTTCTTAATGAAATGTTAATCTCTTCAAATTCAATAGCATCATTCAATAACATATATTTGCAGCATGGACAAGACATGCACGTTTCGAGTACTTAACCCTCGTCAGTGATCCTCAATCTAAACAATGTAATATGGCCAAATATTTTGAAAGTTATTATGTCCAAAAATGTACCGAAAGACGTAGATGGGTATTGAATAACAGGTTCTCCTAGAAAGAAGGAAAGATATATATTTTTCCATTTTGTGGTTGCATGATAATTTCTTTTCATGCATCAATTATTTCTTAATAAAAATGATCTGCTGTTGGACCAGGAGTCCCCGAGGGCACATGGCACCAAGTTCGATCAATTTCGGTGGGTCGTTTCCTCAAACGCATTTGAAAATTTCTGTTTACAAAATCGTCTCATATTTCTAAAACCTGGGTCCTGTAGCATCATATCCCAGCTATCTTGCTTCGTCTTTCGGTATGTTCAGGACATAATTTTCACAGATGTTGGCAATATTACATTGTTTAGATTGAAGATCACAGACGAGGGTTAAATACCCGAAACGTGCATGTCTGTTCCATGCTGTAAATTTATCTGCTCTAAAATGATGCTAATGAATTTGAAGACGTTAAACACTTCAAACTGAATGTATCTTGCATTGTGCCGTTTTATCTGATTTCGTTTTGTCCTTTAGTTAGGGTTTTTATTGATCCCCCCTCTTTGTTTTATTGACTGATTTCCAATCATAGGATAACAGTTTGAAACAACTTCTGCAATACGGATAAACAGACTTCTTATTATGACATTGTTTTGCACATTATGGTCACTAACAAATCCGGAACACGTCCTGTATCCATTGCGCACATGGCTCCAAGTATAAGGAATACTACTATACAATTATTTTCTTTCATATTTATTTGTTTTTGTTATTTCAAATATAATAGATGACACGATGCCTCATCGTGATACTTTAAAATTAATCGCGAGTTTCATGAAACCAATATCTAATTGTTCATAGGGACTCATTTTGTTCTTCGTTACTATGATTTTACTCCTCTATCAAGATTACGATTAAAGGTAACAGTTGTATTGCAAAATAGATTCTTCCTCTTGGAAAATCCTCATAATTTCATGTCTTATCGTCAAAAACACTGATCTGATTGATTTTTTGTTCATATCGTTCCTTTACTTATAACCGTGATTCTTCCATACTGTAACTACAAACTATTATGTAAAAGACGTAGCTTGAATAATAGATCAAAGATACACCTCTTTCTTACATTATTTTTGAGTGGACAAGCTTGCTGTCAAATTTCTCTTTTATGGATGGCCGGATCATTCTGAAATCAATGTGATTATAAGATTTCTGGTTAAAGCCACCATACAATATTTATTGTTGGTAAGGACATGTACTATCATCAAAGCGTGTGCGGTACACTAATTAAGAACAGCTTTATTGGTGTCTCATTGGAGGAATTGCACATTCCAATGCTCAAATCAATTAAGCCTTCGCATTTAACCTCAACATGGATTTTCTTATTCGATTCGACCCTCATAGAATGATGTTGTTTATTGCTTTCTTTCATCGGAGGACCATGATTTCCAATATTGCTTCTTAAAGATGAATCTTTATTGCATTAGAATATGACTTTCAAAACAAATGGATCGGATTTTTGGAATTTCAAAGGAAAGCACATGGTGTACTTTAATAACATTACTGCGGATGCGTACGTTTATACCCTTGATAGTTTTTCAAATATTTCGAGTTTTGGGGGCAATTTAACAGATATTAATCTTAGGGATTTTATAGTGACTTTCGTCGGAGAAAAGCGACCAAGTTCTTTGACCGTTATCGCTTTGACAGTAGTTTACGTGACCATTTTCCTGACGGGCCTAATGGGAAATTTGTTTACATTTGTTGTGATTTTAAGGAACGTTTATATGAGGACAGTGACAAATTATTACCTAGCTAGTCTGGCTCTATCAGACGTTCTGGCACTTATCTTTGGTAAGTTTATTTACTTTACTCTGAAATCGCGTTAATGAAATTCCCTTCTTTAAAATTATCGTACTCACTGCTTATTTTAATCAGAATAAATGGTAGCTGATTTATTTCATTGAATTAACATGATTAAAAGAAATTTATTGCATGTCGTATTGGGGGCTTGATACGTTGATATTTTTGTCCATGTATGTTTGTATGAAAAAAAAATCTAAATTTCAAAACAAAGATTCGATTAACATGATTAAATAAAAAACAAGGAAGTCAAGAAATGTCTTTGATCAGATATTCAAATTTGAATTCCTTTAATTATAGAAAAATCTTTGATAAAAGATTAAAAGTTTTATCAAAATTAAAAACAAGGAAGTAAAGAAATCTCTACGATAAGATGAATGAAAGAATCATAAAAAAACCTTTTACCATTAAATTTGACAACCGTGGGTTAAAGAATTTTTTTTATTCATGATTATGGGGAAACATTAATTTGAAATTTTAAGACGTCAACTTCTGGAACTAATAATAGAAACAAAAATACCCGTACTAGGTAATGTACACGAATGAGGACAATTCACCGTATAATGTGGAGTGGTCAGGGCAGCTAACACAATTATTATTTGACTTCAAATCGTCCAATTCACATCAGTGTCCTTACAAGTAATGGTTATTCCAATATACTCATATCTGAACGTTGCCTTTATTTGGAATATTGTGGTCAGGTTGGTTGCATTACTAAACTTTCTGCTGGATGGGGAGGGTGGGGGTGTCCGGAACGTGCATAACAAAAATTGACTTTTTTCAAGGAGGTAGGTTTTCGCAGAATCGCTTGCAACTATTTGTAGATAAGGCTGTAAATGTACATGTGACAATATATTGTGCTACGTGCATGTAATTTGACATAATATTTCATTTTGAATTTACAGAAACTTACCAATTCATCCAAAAATATCATCGAAATTAAAGGAGGTTATTATAACATCTTATCACCATCCCTCCAATGCTATTTTGGGACATAGAGAACTATTTGCATAACTGATATACAAATTGAAATACAAAAATGAAAACTAGAGGGCGCAACTAAAATAAATTTGGTTGTGTCTGACAATCATTTCGGCATTTAAATAAAGTACAACTGATGAGGATTTACTATCCGAAACACGTGTCTTGATTTGAATAAGTCTTCAAAAAGGTATAGAGTTGGAACACTTCCGTATTAAAATGTAAGGGTCCCGTTTATCATTCTATGTGTGTATTCAATATCTCGATTCAATGACGAATATATACTGAGGATACAATGAACAGTAGGTCTTGAAATGTAAGTGATGTTTTCTCCGATTCATTATACATCTTTTTGATAAGAAGGAAGTCCGACTCTGCAACCGGAAAGTTGAAATTATGGCAAAATCATATTCAGTCTTACGAAAAAAAATCCGCCTTGTTGAAAGTATGCAAGTTATCGTTCATAACATTTCAATATCATATTCCATTTCAGAATCGTGACAATGAAAGTGATACAACTAATTTTACATTTAATTTAAGTCTTATTCAGTAATGCATGATAGGAGAAAAATTGTTATCATAATGTATGACTTTTCTCAATTTGACATTATCATTCGATCGTGTTTCAATAATACAACACTTGATCATAGAAACATAAATATGAAAAAATCCACCAAAACAAAGAGATACAATGTAGATAGAACAAAAAACAAGATACGGTCAGATATAATGGTATTCTTCATTGCTTAGTAAGTCATAAAACACACTATCCCATCTTAGTTTTTATGGCATTTTGTTTTTAATACAAATGTAAAAATGAAGTATGTGGATGAGGCTCAAATGAATAAGGCTAAAATCAAAACGAAATAAAACTGTTTGTATGGCTACTATGGAGGAAAAGAGATGATCTCCAACGGGACCCGGTCAGAGCACCCACAGCAAAACATCAGTACACCCTAACGTGAAAACACAGAGTGGACAAACACAACAAGAGACACCAAAGAGACAAGGATGACTAAACACCAAACACAGAGTGGACAAACACAACAAGAGACATCAAAGAGACAAGGATGACTAAACATCAAACACAGAGTGGACAAACACAACAAGAGACATCAAAGAGACAAGGATGACTAAACACCAAACACAGAGTGGACAAACACAACAAGAGACATTAAAGAGACAAGGACGACTAAACACCAAACACAGAGTGGACAAACACAACAAGAGACATCAAAGAGACAAGGATGACTGAACACCAAACACAGAGTGGACAAACACAACAAGAGACACCAAAGAGACAAGGATGACTAAACACCAAACACAGAGTGGACAAACACAACAAGAGACATTAAGGAGACAAGGATGACTAAACACCAAACACAGAGTGGACAAACACAACAAGAGACATCAAAGAGACAAGGATGACTAAACATCAAACACAGAGTGGACAAACACAACAAGAGACATCAAAGAGACAAGGATGACTAAACACCAAACACAGAGTGGACAAACACAACAAGAGACATTAAAGAGACAAGGATGACTAAACACCAAACACAGAGTGGACAAACACAACAAGAGACATCAAAGAGACAAGGATGACTGAACACCAAACACAGAGTGGACAAACACAACAAGAGACACCAAAGAGACAAGGATGACTAAACACCAAACACAGAGTGGACAAACACAACAAGAGACATTAAGGAGACAAGGATGACTAAACACCAAACACAGAGTGGACAAACACAACAAGAGACATCAAAGAGACAAGGATGACTAAACACCAAACACAGAGTGGACAAACACAACAAGAGACATCAAAGAGACAAGGATGACTAAACACCAAACACAGAGTGGACAAACACAACAAGAGACATCAAAGAGACAAGGATGACTAAACACCAAACAAAGAGTGGACAAACACAACAAGAGACACCAAAGAGACAAGGATGACTAAACACCAAACACAGAGTGGACAAACACAACAAGAGACACCAAAGAGACAAGGATGACTAAACACCAAACACAGAGTGGACAAACACAACAAGAGACATCAAAGAGACAAGGATGACTAAACACCAAACACAGAGTGGACAAACACAACAAGAGACATCAAAGAGACAAGGATGACTAAACACCAAACACAGAGTGGACAAACACAACAAGAGACATCAAAGAGACAAGGATGACTAAACACCAAACACAGAGTGGACAGACACAACAAGAGACATCAAAGAGACAAGGATGACTAAACACCAAACACAGAGTGGACAAACACAACAAGAGACATCAAAGAGACAAGGATGACTAAACACCAAACACAGAGTGGACAAACACAACAAGAGACACCAAAGAGACAAGGATGACTAAACACCAAACACAGAGTGGACAAACACAACAAGAGACACCAAAGAGACAAGGATGACTAAACACCAAACACAGAGTGGACAAACACAACAAGAGACATCAAAGAGACAAGGATGACTAAACACCAAACACAGAGTGGACAAACACAACAAGAGACATCAAAGAGACAAGGATGACTAAACACCAAACACAGAGTGGACAAACACAACAAGAGACATTAAAGAGACAAGGATGACTAAACACCAAACACAGAGTGGACAAACACAACAAGAGACATCAAAGAGACAAGGATGACTAAACACCAAACACAGAGTGGACAAACACAACAAGAGACACCAAAGAGACAAGGATGACTAAACATCAAACACGACACCAAAACACTAAACATAAAGACGACACATAAACTAATGAGACAAATGGACATAAGATGCCCACTTGGGACGGCCTTTTATCAAGTTAGTAGCAATTGATGGGCTTATCTAGAGGCATATTGCTCCAATCTGTGACCACCATGAGCATTTATGAAGTTGAAAGCATTAAAAGCTGAGAAAGCGCAATGCATGGGCTCTAAGATCTCGGGATCGATTCTGGCATTCTGCGATATGTATCTTGTGAAACGTTATAGGTGTAACTATATACAGGAAAAAACCTTCTTGGTATGATTAATCATTTAGCTCGATTTCGGTGACTTCAAATGCTTCAAAGCTTATAAATTGGGTCTTTTTGGCTTAGGACATCATTGGCACGCATAAAAAACGAAAGAAAAAAGGGGGGTCATGCATACCTTTTTTCTGCAAAATTCACTTTTTTACGCGACCCCTCCTTCCGAATTGAAAATTTGCTAATTTTTATACATTTTCAAATCGATCTATGGATTACATAAAAGGCAAAATCATGTTCAAAACTCAATTTCTCCAGACAGCAGGGAATAATACATCAATTTAATGTGCTATTTTTAAATTTTCAATAGTTTTGACCAATGAGGTGACACCTTTTATTCAGCCCGGTTCACACGTCAAAAGGGAAGGAATTCCCTGCTAAAATGATTTCTTGTAGTTACACCTATAGTGCTCGTCCAACCAGTCTTGACATCTTGAGGTGTTCTCTGGGTACACGTAATCTGGTTATACCGCGGGACCCTGGTCAACTGTTTTGTTACAAATAATGGTTAAATTTTCGGCGAGAAATTTTACTGCTTTGATGGCTAGTTAATATAATTTAGTTAATATATCCGACAATAAATGATAGGGACTACATGTATAAAACAGTTCATAATAGATAATATGATATCACTTCATTTGACGAATGAATAAACTTCTTACTGTCATAAATTTTGCGATTACTATTTAATTGTTCCTTATTAATTTCATTTATATTAAAAGTTCTTATTTATTCGTATAAAAGTTCTAATTTATAAATTCGTCTCTCCAACGCATTTGAAAACTTTTGTTATTAAAATTTCTTGAAAGTTCCAAAACGTGGGTCCTGTAGCATCATATCCCGCCCATCCTGCTACGTCTTTCCGTAACGTTTTGGACATAATAATTTTCAAACTCTTTGGCAATATAACATTATTTAGATTGAGGATCACTGACGAGGGTTAAGTACCCGAAACGTGCATGTCTAGTCAATGCTGAAATTTTATATATTCTAAAATGCTATTGAATTTGAAGACGTATAAAAATTGTTAGCAGTTCAAATCGAACGATAAATTCTATAAGACTTAAAGAATACAGTGTAAGCTTCCGTGACGAGAACAATGTGAAGTAAGGACTTTGGCTTCTATTTTTATCTTTTAATTTCCAGTTGTCAATTTAATTCAATAAAATTTGATACATAAGGCGTAGGATAATTCAAATGATAAAATTTTAGGAATGACAAATGAATCAATGTCATCAGCTATAATTTCAGTTTATTCCAATACGCCTTTTTCTTCAGAGTCTGCCGGAAGATGGCATGTTACTGGCATGCCGTAAAATTTATAGCCCTGAAAATAATGGAAAGGAAATAGTCGTATTTAGAAATCCCTTTATGTTGATGGTCATATAAGGAAGGGAAACAAAAGCAAGCAATCTTATCTGCAAATTGGGGTCCGTCTGGATGCGCAATTGTTTATGCTTTGCACGACAAACATTTCTATCATAGGCTCAGAAGCAGATTTGATATCGTTCTCAATATATTCAAGAGCAGATCCGGAGGTAGAGAAGGAGGAGGGGGTTCAGGTCTCCTTGAATTTGCCAAATTCTTTATTTTTTCTTCGTTCTACGTAATTTTTTTTTCAATTTTATGTGCTGGACACTCTCCTTCCCTCTGGGCTTGACCCCGTCACTCCTGGAAATTTTTTTAACATCCGCCAATGATACACTACATAAAAATCTTTGAATTATCATGTCAATAAAATCAGAATGGACGGATATCTAATAATTAGTGTGACAACTTCTAAGAGGGAAGTGATGTAGTCTGAAAGCAGATTTTTTTTTCTGTCGCAGACAATCATTGGCATTCTATTATTGTAAGTTCCTTTCTAAAAAGAAACGAATAATTGATCATTCCTCAACAATGGCTTTATTTTGGAATAATTTCAGAATGTACATTTGAAGCCTGAAAGCAAAATTAATCTTATGCAAAGTTTTCCTTGTTATGAAAATGGAATAAGTTTCTAAAGCCTTCCGTTCAAATAATCATTGGGGCGATTTGTAATTTTATTCCTGGCCCCATTCTAAATAGATAATCAAAACAATTTTCAACATGCTCAAAAGCAATTAGAATATTAGCAATGAAGACCAAAAGAAATGAACAAGTTTTATATGCAACCTGAGTGAAGCATCGAGTTTGACATAACAACAAAACCGGAAACTGCTGACAGCTTGATAGAGATTCATCAGAATAGATGAGAATATTTATAGCGTTCTGTGTTCTTATTAGTTTACTGAGTGCAGAACTGCTTTCTTCTTTGATGTTCTCTGATACGTACATGCACTGGTATCACTGGTTTACATGTATGAACGGCTCTGACAATGTTAAATCAAGGAGAATCATGTACAAATCAACTTGGAATATAAATCAAGTGCTATAGGATGGTAAAATACTAGTAGAGACCGAACCTTTCTTTCGTGATTCGTAAATGTTAATCCAAGGCTTTTTGTATTAGGGGTGGATGAATAAAAAAGAATGATGTATGAATTTGTGATGCACGATGGTACGAAAAAAGCATCAAGGAGTTCTCTTTCAGAGTAGATATTAAGGGATAAAATTGATCAAAATGTATGCTGAAATTTTTTCTCACATATTGGGCACACCACTTTTAGATAAATGAAGGAATTTTTGTTTGAAATATTTAGCCATGGTTGAACTGTGGTCATTTACGAAAAATCCGTCCCTCTCGGTAGCTAACCAGGGTCCAATAACTGCTTCTTTGCTTATTGAAGACCATGCTTAAAATGGAATTTATGCATAACGCATGTAACTTCAATAGGATATAAAAAAACATTTTTGGTGCAAAAACAAAAGAGAAATGAAGTACTCAGAAAGGGTAAGTTTGCTGATCATGACCTTCACATGGTCTGAAGATTCTGAAGTACCAAAATGATACCTCTAAGTCAATATAGTACCCACTCCTACGTAATACTATATATAAATCGTATACAATGTAGCAAGAATCTGATATTAGACTGTCGATATTAATTAAATCAAGGTGGATACTTTTACACCATTCCACGAGGAAATGTCCTTTTTCATTAATTAAAGTACAAGGAATGAGATAAAAAAAACCTAATTGTATCAGACACGGATACCTTACAAGTTATTATTTTTTTTTTTTGCAATCGTCTTTCGCGGGTAAAAATGTATCACTTTAGTACATATGTAATAAAAGAAAAATGAGAGAGGACCTTGACCAAGCACATGTTATACAATTTAACTTATCATAAAATAATGGAGAGGGCTTTCTACGGTCTAATCTGCACAGAAGCTTTGTAACAAAGCGGATATTTGACCGTAATTAAAAGAATAAAATGCCCTTTTCCAGAAACAGCGACGGCTGTCTATGTTAAGGCAATTACTTTGTCTTTTTTATTTAATTATTTCCTCAATAAAGTCGGTTTCCTATTCATGCCATTGTTAGACTAAGTCCATTTGACGTCACTTGTTGCATGTCATTTGCTTGTAATTCTTTAAGATACTGAGTCTAGAGAAATCTAACTAATGCTGGCACGTATTACAGGTATTTGTAAAAGGACGTAACCAAAGATCGACAATTCACTGTTAAAGTAATTTCCTTCATAAAAAGCTATATTACTTTACCTTTGCCTTTGCCTTCGGAGACACGCTTTATCATTATTTCCAGAGGAAAACAAACTGTTTCTATTTTGCATTACCACAAAGAGGTACATTTGTAATCTCTTCTAACAGTCTTCTCGCACCACCAAGTACAATTGACATAATGATTGATAAAACACCAATTAACCAAAAATTACATTCGACTCTAATGCCTGCTGGAAAACATGACACATGTAAAGACATAACACAAAACAAAACCAAATAAAAATAAATAAATATTGCATAAAAAAATCAAAGAAAACATTCATTCACAGGATCAGTATTTCATTAACTCAGAATGGTCATTTGTTAATTTGTTGCATATTCTCATGCCGCTGAACTATAAGGTTCTGTTTGGCAGTTGGTTGCAAGATAGTTAGCTTTGTTATCAGCAACTGTATCCATCTACTGTAAACGATGATTTTTTTCGCGTATGGGTAATTTGCGCGATTGTAATATAATCGTGAAAATAACCCTGCTTGAACGGTACAACCAGTAAAACAGACTATATAGGGAATACGAAATTAACACCAGCGTACCGTTCAATTGTCATTTCTTGAAAATCGCCCCAAGCGAAAATAACCTCGTTTACAGTCTCCACTTTTGATTTCAGCTTCATTTCTATCAGAACCCGTGAATTACTATTGGTAGGATTTTCTCTGGCTTCTTCAAATAATAACTTGCATTGAATTATATGTCCTAAGTTAGTGCTCGCCGTTATTACACGTATCAATGGATGCTTGAAGCTTTGGCCAAATTAATTTAATTCAAATCTATTTAAAACTGTACCGTGGAAATCGTATGAGAATTATCAAAGCAGTGTTAAAGAATCGTACCAAAATAACCTGCTTTGACTACTATTATATCGGTATTGCATGGAAATGATTGGATGTATGCAAAGTATGATGATATGTACAGCTAAACAACAGATTTGACTTTCCGACTCTGTTATGAGAAAGGGTGTTTCCCAGGGGCCTAGTACATGCAAAATGTCGATAATTTTGTTTGATAACATCATCCCTTTATTTCAGAAGCAATGTGTTAAAATTGCCAAGTAGAAAATGCAAAGAAAATTTTAAGGAGGCAAACATCCTAGCTCCACCCTCCTAAAAGATTTAAAGCGCTGCAAAAGCATATGAACGAAGTCCAATCGAAATACAAATAGTACCTCTTCTTAGGCCATTTTTAGAAAATGGTACTGATGTCAACATGCAATTGATAATACCAAAAGGTTCTTCAATAAGTAACGATAATATGAATTGTGAAAATAAAAACAGCCCAAAAGCGGGAGGCCACATTTCTTGGAATTCAGTTGTTTCAGTTCAATATTGCCTGAGATACAGAAATGAAAAAAAATTGTATGTACCAATTTCTTTTCTCTCATCTGTATCACCAAAGAATCAATATGTAGCCAAGTCCGATCAACTTTGGTCGATCTTTTCTTCAACGCATTCGAAAATTTCTGTTATCAAAATTTCTTGAAATTTTTAAAACATGGGTCCCATTGCATCTTATCCAACCCATCCTACTACGTCTTTCGGTACATTTTTGGACATAATAATTTCCACACTTTTTGGTCATATAATATTGTTTAGATTGAGGATCACTGACCCGAAACGTGCATGTCTGGTCCATGTTACAAATTTATCTGTTCTTAAATGATGCTATTGAATTTGAAGACGTTTAACATTCCTTGAAAAACAACTTTTGAAAGCAAAGCTTTCAATTTTCGACCGTATCACCTTGCAAAGAAATAAAATATCTTAATTACGACTTTGGTATCGAAACGGCATGAGTAAGATTTTTTTCTTTTTAACTCGAATATTGAAGTGTACGTTGATATAATTAAATTCTAAAAAAGATCTTATTCTAATATTAAGTTTTATTCGTGTAAAGAAATAATTTTTGTCATGTTACATGAAGCACAGTTGCATTCAGACTTAGCTAAAATCGATTGATGTAAAGTTTAAAATATGTATGCCAAAATTGATTTTATCTATGTCAATTCTTACATAATTATGCCCTTGCCAAAAAAATTATGCCGTAGGTTAGATCTCTTTGTGAATCGGTGAGGTCTACTTATGCGCTTATATAAAGCAATAGATGTCCTCTCGGTGACGGGACTTGAATCCCTGGATGAAATTGCTACTGATTGCTTCCGTATTAGATCATTAGTGAGATTATATTCTATGGTAATTCAGTGCACCATGTGCATATTGTGCATATTTCAATAAACAATGTCTCATCATTGTTAATTGATAGCGAAACTGAGGAAATCCAAGTAGTGAAAAAATTAAAGTAATAATCAGTAATTGAAAGCCAAACAATAAACACGAATTTAGCAAATAACGATCACAATGACACTTCTTCATAGAAACACAATGAACAACTTTATCTAATGAACAATTTCCAGAATATGTTGTAGGTGGCGCTGTTAAAAACGTGCCGTGCTAATTATAGTACAGTGACAATTTAAGCAAATTCACATGCTACATATCTATAACCCAAGTTACAGCATCTAAGTTGCTGAGTTGCAGCAACTCTGTGAAACTAGGCAAATCCAAACTTTTTTTAAGTGACACTGATTGTAATAGAAAGATAAGGGAATCTGTATGTGGAACGACCAACTTTAGAGAAGAGGGGAATGTTAGTTAATATAATGTGTTGCTATCGAAGTTTGACTTTTATGTTTTGCCAGAAATTGAAGATGGCTTGCTAGGTTCTTTGCAATAGGTATCAATTTCTTAGCTTAAAGTCAGACCTCCAATCCTTTCATCTTTGTTCAACGTATACGGAATAAATTGGTTTATCGGACGATAAAATTCTATTGTCTTTTCTCTTTTTATCGCATTAAAGTGCCGGAAATACAACGTAAAGTAAATGAGGAGAAACTCGCTTGGAATTACCTTATGGAATTGTAATTGAAGGGGAAAGGAAGCTTGACTTGTTTAGAAATCCCTTTACGGTTATGGGTTTGTTACGCAAGAAGAATATTCTAAAGATTGTGCCATAAAGCCGTCTTCCCTATGGACTGCTATTATCATAGTTAAAAAGAATTGTGAAGATCCATCCAAATGTGTACTAACCTATCATCTCTTGAAGGCTTTTGAAAATTGAAAAACATATAATTTGTGTCAAAAAAAGAAAAGAAAGCAAGATGACAAATTGTAAATAATATCAATCCAAATGTGTACTAATCTATCATCTTTTGAAGGCTTTTGAAAATTGAAAAAAAATATAATGTTTGTCAAAAAAAAAAAAAAAACCCAACATGATGACAGGTTTAAATAAACAAAGAAGACATGTTCATTTCCCCTTTACTTGTTTATTTTGTGTGTGTTCAACTGTGCTCCCTTCGCCTTCATTGCATAACGACAGATGGAGATATAAATGAAAATTTAGTACCTCCTTACTTTGCTGCCTGCGTGCATGACTATACATCGTTGTTTCATTATCATGTTTAAAATAAAAACGTAAAATAATTTCTTTCAGTTTTTATGAGTAAATGATGTAGATACATACGATACGGAGGCTTATTTTCTCCGAATCATACGTCTCAATCTACTTTTCCTATAGATAATATCGGTTGGAAAGCTGAAGAATGTTCACCGCGGAACACACACGAATTAAACAAGCAAAGGGTAAAACTCGTGAAATAATCATCAAAGAAGTAACTATTAGTTATTTAGTGTCAAAGTCGAGATGGTAAGGCAAAATCATTAGAATTTCCATCGGAAGAGTTGCGAAAATCGGAATGAACACACTCATTCTAGTTAAGACACTAACACGTCTGTCAACAAGAAGAAGATAACAAGAAAAACCACACCAAAACAACTGACAAATAAGACAAACACGATTTTTGCATAAGGGGCAACTCAGAGACAGGAGAAGAATGTCTGCATTATATGGACTGAAAATGGAATTCATTGTAGATGGCCGCTACGAAACAAACACCTACAAAAAAAGCCCACAAGCAACCATATGACAACTTACTAAAACAAGTTTATTAGTCTACGTGATTATTTTGCAAGAAACGAGTTTACTATTACTACTCCTCAAAATGTTATTGACATGGCAAATATCTGTTAGAGCCCATAGCATTATGATTAATAAGTCTCTCCTACACTCTGCCTTCTTCTGTTATATTTTAATCAGAATATATGCCTGTGGTACTTATTTTCAGAGTGACTGAATAAAAGTAGGAGTTGAGTCGTTTTGTATATCATATCTTTGAAAAAAATCCAGACAAAATCACGTAGATTCTGACCTGGATATCTTAATGAATAAAAGTTGATGTGTGCATTTTAGAGTACTATATTCAGAATGCAAGAAAGAAAATATTAAACGTCTTCAAATTCAATAGCATCATTTCAGAACAGAAAATTAGCAGCATGAACCAGACATGTACGTTTCGGATACTAAACCCTCGTCAGTGATCCCCAATCTAAACAATGTTATATGGCCAAAAGTGTGAAAGGTGAAAAGTTTGCAAACCAGTCTAAGAACAAAATCCGAAAATCTGAAGTACGATAGTTTCATGCATGGTACTTGTCCCCTGTTGTTTGTTCAAGTTGTTTTGTGTCATGCTCGTTGTTTGTTACAATCCTGAGATTGCGTTCCGTTGTAATCAGTACAGAGTAGTCTTACCAGACATTGTCTCATATCCTTGATTAACCTAATATTAGTTTTTAATGGTATCTTCTATTACAATTTTTTGACGATACGTTTGGAAATCTACTGAAAACAAGATTTCAAATATTGATAAAAATGCCACATCAATGAAACCCGATTCTTTATCGTTACATCTATATTAAAACGACCTTCAAATATGACCTAGTCCAAGTTTTCAATCTATAAAGATATAGCTATAGATCACTTCTATAGTGTCTATACAAAGTCTGCTCGGGGCTGCATTTATTACATTCGGAGGTAAAGTTACATGAAATATTCGACGTGCTGCTACAAATATTCATAAAAGAAAAGTTATTCCCAGAATTTATTTCAAATGCTATAAGACAGATAAAACGAAATGGATTTAGGTATAAATTCCCATACGAGATTGTATCCCCTTAGCTTGTCAGCTGACAAAAGCCATAGAATAGGTTGTTGATGTATCACTTGATTCTTTTAGTATGACATCCTACCATTTCTGATTCAATTAAGATATACAGAATCTATCACTTTGATTCCACTGTTTTATTGATATCTTGTCCTTTGAGTTCTTATTTCCGGGAATAAGATATTGTACTAGCTTATAGAAAGAAATGAGTTAGACAGAAAAATCACAGTGAAAATGACGCTGCTGAATACAAATTTTGATTGATGCGATTTGCACATAAAGCATCCATACGCATTCTATTTCTATATGCTCCCTGTTCTTTATCATGCTTATGTAACCGCAAATATTCGAAATAGATTTTATGTGACATTGTTTATTCTGATGTGGTGAATACTTTGGATACCATAATTGCCTACACTTGACTTTTCAACTCGCTTGTACATAATACATATCGAAATTAGGCCATAGTAATTAAATATTTTGTTAGTCCCGAACTTTTTCTTAAAGGTACCCTCCCGCCACGTATGAAAAAAACACAAACACGTGTTCAGTATGACGGGATTCGGAAAGGAAGACTTCAAACATAAAAAAATAACTTTCTTCATGTGAGGTAGATAATCCTGATTTTATTTTAAGGGAAACCACTATCATCTCTTGATGTCATATATGGTACAGACATGTTTTTAGTATTCAAGATCATTTACTGTATTTTTTCAACCTGAAAAATGCATGTTTGTATGTGTTTTTACTGAGGATTTCTCCTAAAAGGTACCCGCCCGCGGACGTAAAACCAAATATTTAATTACTATGGCCTTATCTGTTTTTGCTAATATATGTGCATGTATATCATAATGACTGAACAACACTGTCTTTGTATGACCTAACTGCAACGTCTTCTTTTGTGGGATCTTCTCCATATTTTTAGATATATTATATTTTTCTCTATCAAAATATTCTACTTTGTTCATCTATTCTATTACATCAAACTGAGACTGTAAAACACAATCAAATCGCCTTCTTTACTGAAGATACGATCCTGTATTCATATACCAATAATTGTATCGGCATATTAATTCTGCATTGCATACAGGCAAACTGAGGACGGGAATCCATTACGGACTCTACTCAAATCCCATTAGAGAGGGCTGGGTCTTGATCCCTTGTCCTATCTGAAAGTTGGTCAGACTTCTTGGGCGATTGATCATGAGCTTGCTTAAGCTAGTAGAGCACGGACAAGCTTATCGTGTGCCCATTGCTTTGTTTATCTATTATGATAGCTTTTGTGTTACCACGGACTCTCGCGGATTGCTATGCTGTTTTTAATAATTCAGATCCCTTCGCCCTTTATTTGTAACGGCATGAAAAGGCTCGGACGCCAATGGTGGAAGGATTTACATCAAATCCCTGATTTCGGCAAAATGGGAGAGACGTGCACACGTAGCCCGGGTAACCATATCATCCCTTTATATATCGGATGGTTGTCCAAAGTCGGCCCCGGATGTACATTGGTCAAACTTATGTATTGCTATTCGTGTATTGTCTGCTTTGATATGCTCGTTTTGTGCAGTTGTTGTTTTTCTCATGTTTCGTGTCAAATGACAAATATGAATAATGACCATATCCCTATATACAGCACAAAATCGAATGCTGAAGATGTTTTTTTTTTCTCATGTCTTTATTTTTGTTTTGCATTCATCGAGTTTGTTTCGCTGTGATCAGTGAAGGGTAGTCTTGTTTTAGATCTCCTCCATATATTTTCATTGTCGTTTTGGATTAAATTTTAATGAAAAAAAAATTTAAAGTCGCACACAATTTTTATATAAGATTTTAAAAGTTTATTATTTAAGTCTACATAGTATAAAATCGTTAGTGTCATCAACATCGATACCTAGATATCCTGATTCTGATATAATTCTCACGAATTAATTGGCTGTGCATTCAGACTTTCATATCAACGTCTAGACTTTTCATGACGATTACTTAGCTACTTAGTATATGAAAATATGGCTATTAGAAGACGATCCTAGTTTCCTTTTCAATATCAAATCTCGAAGACACGACAGGGAAGACGACAGACGGATTTCCGTTCATAGGAAATAAGTTAGTATGTCAAAGTTTCAGCATTTCAAGAATGAAGCTGCTTTGAATTTTACTGCCTTAATGTCCCCTGAATATATAAAAAGGTTGGTATGCAATATGCATTAATGAATATCGTGTTAGCTCATAGGTCCTACGATGACATGGCAGTCAGGTTTCAGATAGAAAAGTTATGGAATGAAAAATTAATCCCTATTTATTAAGGTGCCAAAGGGTTGTACACGTCTCTATTACTTCTATTTATCAAACAAAACGGGTGCATGTGAATTCAAATTCAATTAACATCTTTCGCAACAAAATTAGGAAGCAAGAATTGCCAGATATTTCATAATTCATTTAAGCACCCTCCGATTTTATATTTTGAATTTTAATTTGTGCATTTTCTTTACAGAGAGTGTGCGGCTCCAAATTTCCAGTAGGGTCGATCGATTCAGTAGCATATCAAAATAAAACTTGTGTTCAAAATAGCATTGGAGGGATGGTGTTAATATGTTAATCTCCTTTAATTTCGATGACACTTGGATGAAATGACAAGTTTTCGAAAAATCAAAATAATGTATATGATGTTAAATTGATAAAAGGCCGAAAAATAGCTTTTTCAGTCGACAGAGTTACGTGTAATACACTTAACAAACATCCAGTCACGGGGAACGAGTTAAACTGCTCCACACTGCAAAAGGAAATAAGTTTTTATATTGATAATACGGAACTGTTCCAACTCTACACCTTCTTGAAGAAAATTTCAAACTAATTAATTATACACCAGACACGTGTTTCGGATATTAAATCTTCATAAGTGATGCTTCCAAGCGAAGTGATTTTCATGTACGTACGGTTTTTTATATACTACATAGTAAAATTTCCCGTTCTTTCTTTAGAAAACCTTATAGAATTTACGACATTATAATGTTACTTAATCTTCAAAGAAATTTAAAGATAAATAGAATTATATCTCATCACGAGGTTCGTCTATTACAATGTAAAAATCAATTTTGCCTTTGATCTTATAGAAATAATTTTATGCATCTTTGCACCAAATTCTGCATGCATATGTACGACTTTTTAATTATGCATGAAATTGCGTCGCGTAACTTGCGTGTAAAAGAAGGGCCCATACCCTTAGACTAATTAAACAGTTTTATTCCATTATCTCTGGAAAGGGGGCATAGTTATTTTACAAAAATACCATATTCACTTAACTGTTTCCAATGAAAAGAGCTTTCTCATAATATCGATTACAAATAGCTTGACCTTTTTTGAAGTTTTACCTGTTATTTAGAGTTGCATCACTTTTGCTTCGCATGGGGCCATCCGTGTTTTTCAAACACATCTTACTTGTTTTGAACATTGAGATAAACATCAAAGAAGTACCTATCAGTTATCCAGTCTCAGAAACGAGAGGGCAAGGCAAAATCATTAGAATGTCCATTGGAACAGTTGCGAGCCTCGGAACACTCCGATGTGAACTAAAGTCTAAATGGCTTTTTTTTAATTCATCAATACCTATATCTACAAGCCACATCTGGCAGATTTACAGCCATACGTATTGTGTATATCATGATTTATTTTTCGCAAGCATTAGCGTTAACTTTTCAGAATGAATTTCCTCCAATGGGCTTGTGATTTCCGGAATTCAAAGCGAAAGATTTCCGACCTAACGAAACGATACCATGAATTGAAGGAAATGAAATTGATACGTTTACGAAGGACACTTGACGTCTGGAGTCCTACATCGTGTGACACTAGCTTTAAAAATAGCGTATCTCAGTTGATACGCTATGCCAGAGCAAATACCAAATATACGGATTTTGTTCTGAGAGCTAGGCGTCTTTCAGATAAGCTTCTCAGTCAGGGATATATTTGTGACCGATTAACATCGTCACTGGGGAAGTTCTACGGTCGATATGGGGAACTCGTCATACACTATGATGTCCCACTCTCCAAAATGGTGGATGATATTCTGTTATATACCATTTGAACCATCCAACCAAAGATTGTACTCTATGTCTTTCGAAATGGAAGTAGCCGGATGTGACAGTTCTACCGAATTGAAGCGGCGGGTGCTGCATGCTAGCAGGAGATGTTTACTCTTCCTGGGCACCTAGTCTCACTCCCATATTGGGAGTTCGCTTCTTTTCATATGGTGGAGGTTGTGTTTGTTTGCTTTGGTTCCTGTTTTATCCTGATTTTGTATGCCTTCGGTGTCTGATTTTCTTAATTTTCGATTTTGTGCTGTACACAGGGTCATATATATGGTCATTATCCATATTTGTCATTTCTGCTGATATGTGCGCGATTGACTGAGACACTCAGCAAAGATGTTTTGACGATAAAATCAAAAACCATTTATCTCAGTTAAATATAAAACACTTTTAACATCTTGTCCTCAATGTCGAAAGATAATTATCTAAGTAAGATGTTTACTATCCCAATACCGATCGTTTCACATACATCGGTTTTCTGCACAACTTAGTGATGGTTTTGCTAGCAAGCGGGAGATGCTACTCTTCCTGGGCACCTGATTTTATCTCCATCGGGGATTCTTTTTTGTTCCTTCACAAAATATTGTAGTTGTTTTGTTTTGTTTGTTTTCCATAACCCTAACCCATGCCTAGTAATAATGAATTCTGAACTCTGATACTGGCTATTATTCTTGACGTTCTGATCTTAAAAGAAAGGAGGGGATCTCCAACAACACCTAGTTGCAGCACCAACAGCAACCTCCCAAAACATTAAAGTCGTAATATGATATACCGTCAACCATTGCCTCAAGCAATATGATGCTGTATGTCATATTTAAGAATTCCAAAAATTGTGTGCAATTTTTGATTCATATACATTTGAAAAAGAAGAATCTATCTTACACAGTGATAGGTCTGCATATATCCTATCAGTGTTTATATGGCAAAAGTCTAGTAAAAATGAATATGCGTGCAAAAACACTTGGTATGAAAATAAATGATAAGGTCAAATCCAATAGCATCATTTAAGAACAGATAAATCTTACACAAAATATTAGTTTATGTGTCCTAACGATTTTACTGAAAAAAATATTGGGATTTCAAGTTTCGTAACATCAAATTACATATCTCATACTAGATCAAGTTTCAATCCATTCATTATAAAATTTCCAATGGCATATAGGAATCAAATGAAGGAACAAAAACGCCCTACAAAAGACATATTCATTCCGCTGCTTTAAGAGTTTTCTTCATTTACTCCAGATAAGACGGCGAACCTTTAAGAATCAAACAACGTAGCGATATTTCTAACGAATATATCTGAAAAAAGAGAATTATGTCTGACATCTTTTTTTTTTCAGTGAATTGGATCACTTTCTAGTCCATATAAAATGTCCTTTTACTAAGATGCCCCAATTTCTGACTGATTCAAACGAAATAAAACTTTTTACTGAGAAGAATTTATTTTGCACTTTCTCAATTACTTGAACCATAAAACCTCAATTTAATCTAATGGGAAAATCCTAGGAATAGAAAAACAGAAAATAAGTTATTTATCCATGCTAATTTTATTTTAAAACTTAAAAAAATCCTCATCCTCATCTTAAATTCTATACTGGCTGTATTATATGTAAATGGTAATGAAATGTCCCACTTTAAATTGACATAGCTAATCTGAATATTACATCGTATCAAAGATCACACCTCAATGTTGCGTACACCCAAACTGGCTATCTTAAAAGTTCTTTGTTTGTAAGACCTTGTAATGCTGATGGTATGCTATTGTGTGTCGTGTTGAACACCGCCTATAGTTGTTTATTAAAGTTATTTTATGTAATGTCGTTATTTGTTGCATTCTGTTTGCGTTCTGCTATGGTCAGTACAGGGTACATTTAGTCTTGTTGAAGATCTCTCTCTTTCTGTGTGTGTGTGTGTTTGTGTAGTCTTGCTGGAGCTCTTTTCCATTGTATGTGTGTTCCACTATTGTCAGTTCAGAGAACATGTAGTCTTATTGGAGAGCTCTTCCACTGTGTTTGTGTGTGTGTTCTGTTGCGGTCAGTACAGAGAACATGTAGTCTTATTAGAGATCTCTCCGTTTCTGTGTGTGTTCCGCTATGGTCAGTACAGGATACATGTAGTCTTATTGGAGAGTTCTTCCACTGTGTGTATGTGTTCTGTTGTGGTCAGTACAGGGTACATGTAGTCTTGATTGAGATCTCTTCCTTTCTATGTGTATGTGTTCCGCTATGTTCAGTACAGGATACATGTAGTCTTGATGGAGATCTCTTCCATTGTGTGTGTGTTCTGTTATGGTCAGTACAGAGTACATGTAGTCTTGTTTTCTTCCTTTCTGTAAGTGTGTGTGTTCTGCTATGGTCAGTACAGGATAAATGTAGTCTTGTTGGAGGTCTCTTCCATTGTGTGTATTTGTGTTTCGCTATACTCAGTACAGGTAACATGTAGTCTTGCTGGAAATCTTTTCCAATGTGTGTGTATTCCGCTCTGGTCAGTACAGGGTACTCATGTACATGCTGTCTTGTTGGAGATCTTTTCCATGGTGTATATACGTTCCGCTATGGTCAGCACATGTAGTCTTGTTGAAGATATCTTAATTCCTCTGTGTGTGTGTTCTGATATTGTCAGTACATGTAGTGTTGTTGGAGATCTCTACCATTGTGTGTGTGTGTGTCTCGCTATGGTAGGTACAGGATACATGTAGTCTTGTTGGAGATCTGTTCCATTGTGTGTGTACCGCTGTGGCCAGTACAAGGTACAGGATATTCTTGGTGGATATCTTTTCCAATGTGTGTTTGTTTCGCTATGGTCATTACTTGGTACATGTAGTCTTGTTGGAGATATCTTCCATTGTGTGTGTATGTGTGTTCGCTATGATGAGTACAGGCTACATGTAGTCTGGTTGGAGATCTCTTCCATCGTGTGTTCAGCTATGGTCAGCACTCTCTTTCACATTGAGATTCATAAAATCATCTCTGTTGGGGCCTAAACGTAAAAGAGAAAACCAATGACGTGATGTTGCTAGGAGAGTACTTGACGTCTTGTTGATAAACGAGCTTCGCATGGCATCACAACGTAGTAACCGTAAACAGTAATTCAAAATGGCGACTAAGCGTTTTCATAACGGGATAAGATTGGACTAAAAAGACTTTTTACTAAGTCCGTGGAAAAGTTTACATTTGCGTCCTCTTGATTTAAGGTATGCTGGATGATTTAGCAATGCGTAACTTTTGAAACAATACATCTATGTCATTTTTCTTGACGCCTATGGGGTCACCATAATTATGATAATGCTGCAGGTAACAGAAGTAACGTGTTCTCTCGACAAAACGTGCTTGCATGATTTAACGTTGGAATCTACTTTTTTTGTAATTTTTTTTATAATTGATATGTATAAAAGACATCAGATAAAGGAGAAAATGTCAAACAATTGTAAGTATGTCAAGGAGGGTCTAGTTAGGGCCGGAAGAAGGATGAGTCCGTTGCTTCTTTTTCTTGTCATCAAGGAACGTAACTCTGTATGGGAGATTGTATGGTCAGTACATGGTACATGTAGTCTTGTTGGATATCTCTTTCAGTGTGTGTGTGTGTGTGTGTGTTTTCCGCTGCTGTCAGTACAAGGTACAGGGTAACCTTGCTGGAGATCTGTTTCGTGTCCATTTCTTCTTTTTGAATTTGAATTTATCAGAAGGATTTTTTTTTTAAATTATCCGTTTTGCTTGATTAAATTCACATGGAAAGGAAGAGAATTTAAGATATTTGATTCAAAATTCCTTGAAAACACTGAAACTTTCCATGAATTGAAATGATGTCTGAAAAAAATAGGCTGTCCAAAAATTGTGTTTATTGCTAGAGTATCAATCATAAATGAAACTAATTTTGACTATCTAATTATCTGATTTTGGAGTGCCCGAGTACTTTAAAAATCTAATAAAGAGGGAAAAAAATTCATATATATGAAAAAAGACATCGAAAAAAATTGGATGGGCTACATATTTCTTATGGGTTTCTCTATGTTTATTAGGAAGAGTAAATCATATTCATAGTTATTATTGGAATGGATTCTAAGAAATGAGGCACTCTTATATAGTAAAGATCACTCTGTCTAGCCGTGGCCTAACGCGGTTTCTTTAGTTTATTTTTATAGAAACATAATGCACTTAAAGGTATTCTCTCATTTATACAGATTTTTATATAGTTCATAGTCCATGAAACTTCACACAAATATAATTTTTCATTGACAAAACACGAGTTCATATGTAAAGGATTTTATGCACATGAAAATATTGTCTTACAATAATAATGACATAACATATTGTAATTATACCATATTGTAATTATAGTTTAAGAATGTCGTCATAATGGCAATTTACATTTCCCTTCTCATGGCACAGTAATATGCATATGCAACTAAAGCCTTTCACTAGTGCTGAAGAACTTTATTCCGAGTTGTAGCAAATGCAATTTCCTCACTTGCAAAATGTACCGTTAACCTTTACTGTGCATTGTGGAGACGTTAAATGAAGTGGTAACTTTTCTTCTCATGTGAAAATGAAGAGAAAATGGAGGAGGGTCGTGAAAGAGGGGGAGCTAGAAAAGAAGGGAAAGTCATGAGATGGGTAGGGGGAAGGGGAGAGATGGGGGAAGAACGGATAGGTTAAAGATAGAAGGAAACGGAAGTAAGGGAAGGAACACTACGCATTGAAGAGAGAAAATAAGGGAAAGAGGAAAGTTGTTGTAAGGGAAAATCAGGTGAATAGACGGGGGAAGAAGATAAGATGAAAAGATTAATCGAAAAACAAACAATGTTTGTCAATGTCATTGTCAAAGCATTTAAAAAAGTAAAACATTTTTCATTCAACATACCTGTCCTTTAAAATACTAGTTTTGTACTAGTTTTAGGACTGTCCAAAAATAAGGGAATAGTTCCATCCTTTTTAGCAAAAAAGGAAATGCCGTAACAAAGTAATTTGGCGTTTAATAAACCTAACCTAGTAATCTGGCTTTTTATTAGTACCACTTAAATGAGGAGAATTCTTCTGTAATTACGCAATACTGTGTTCTAAGAATTTACAGAAGAGGTAAGGTTCATTACACGTTGAAATCAATGCCTTGGAGTATAAATCAATTTAGTAGAAATAAGAATCACTATAAGAATTCCCAGCTTACATTAGCACAAAGAAGTCAGTTCGAATGAAGCTATAACAAATAACTGACGTTTCTTCAGATAAGATTTAAGTACCACGAATGTTAAAAAATTTTTACAGTTCGAAATCTTGAATTTGCATCTAGGATTATTTCTATACATTGAAATATGACTTTTTTTCTTGCTATGATTAGAAATAGAAGGATGAACTGTAAAAAAAAATACTACCTCAAGAAAATCAACCTTTAAAAAAATGCATTCGTAGTACCTTCGACATATAAGCCGTATACCAGCGCATTCTTAAGATGAAGAATGACTATGACGACGGGACTCCATGAGGGTCTTGTCCAAGACAGATTTCCGATCACCTGTCCTCTCTGAATGTCGATCGAACTCCTTGAGTGTATGCATGTTTGAGCTCGCTCCAACCAGCGGAGCAAGAACTGTATTTCGTATTCCTTCTGTTTTTGATATTCATTTACATATTCATCTGTATAACTTAAGCTCTTGTGTTGCTGTCTTATTTGTATCAGCATCTCCGTACAATTGTGCGTTCTTCAAGATCACTGGGCAACCAGACAAGTGGGAGGGTTGTGCACATGTTATCCTGATAACCACACCATTTGCTACTGATGTGGCAGATGGCCATCCTAAGTCTGAGCCGATTCTTCTTGTTTGTTTCTGTGTAGCGCTTTGTGTATAGTGCTTTGATTTTGTGTTGAGTGTTTTTGTTTGTTCCTTTTGCGACTCTTTATGTGCTTGTCTACTCTGAATTCGCCTAGGGGCGTCTCGATATTTTGTTGTTCATACTGCATCCTAGACTTGTACGAGATCTCCTCCTTTCTATGACAAATAGATATGATACTCAAACCAAAATTCTCCCACTATTAGTAAAAAGGCATAAATTTGTGTTCGACTGATACATGTATTTGAACTGTTTCTTCCTCTATTTGTAATCGTGACAAGGGAGAAATATCATATTTTAAAATTTAGAAAATATTGAAGGTGGTCTAGGATTTGATTCCAGAATTCAGGAAGCAAGCCTATTTTTAAAAAAGGAGGGAGGAGATTTCCTACAAGACCCCGTTGCAGCATCAACAGTAAGAAACACAAAGGGGAACAGGAGGAACAAACAACAAAGATGGCATCAAGATACTATATTTATTTAGGCGTAATAAATGGCAAATGGATGTCCAAAGTCGACACCGGTTACCCATTGGTCTCGTTGGTTTTTATATGTCGTGTGTCTCTTTTCCGTCTTCGGTGCGGCTAGCCAACAGGGGATGCTTACTCCCCCGGGCACCTGGTCCCACCTCTAGCTTGCTAGGGGTCCGTCTATGCTTAATTTTGTGCTCTATTGTCAGTGCTGTTGAGATTATCGTCAGGATCTTCTTTAACTCATTGCTGTTGGTGCTGCAACAAGCTCTTGTTGGAGATCCCCTCCCTTCTTAAATACAAAAAAAAAACTACAAACCTACCAACCAGACCAATGGGCAATCGACGCTTACATTATACGGTTATCTACCATGCCAGTAGCAAGTCAGTGAATATCTACCATGCCAGTAGCAAATCAGTGAATAGAAGTCAAGTACAAAATCCAATATGAGAATCCAAAAATCACAGTCAACAGGCATACAAATTACGGAATTTTTAAAACAAAACAAAGATTGGCATGGGATCCCAAACAGTAAAAACATCGTAGAATTTTCTCACGAAAGGAGAAAATTGTGGACAAGCAGACGGAGACAATAATACAGCACCGTAGTAACAAGTAGGAGGCACTATCAAATGAACAGAGGCAAGTTTAAGGGTTGTGGTTGGGGTAGCGTTTTTAAAGTTATAAAAGGCGGTCGTACTATGGACAATGAATTCGAAATTATGATAAAATACTGCCATAATATAGTCTAGCTGTATGGAATGGTGTGGTTTTACGCATTGTATGTGCACAACCCTCCCACTCAGCTAGTTACCCTGGTCTCGACGAACACATAATTGTTGTGTATGATACCCTCCTCACTACAAGAAATTATCCTACATGAATTGTTGAGGATGTCGTAATGTAGGAAATAATTCTATTTGATGATGGAAGGGTCTTTACTAATTGAAGTTCGCATGATAATTGTAATGCCATCATGTCTTTAAACTCACACCCTCTCTTCCTGTAAAATGCATTTACGTAGGACAGTTGCAAAAAAGTGTATTTGAGGCCAAGCGATTTCTAAAAGACTCTTATATGGATTTCCATTTTGTTTATGGGCTTTGCAGTTAAGACAATTTGATGTCGATAATTGCAGAATATTACCGTTTTATGTTGTAGACAAACCAGTAAAGGAATAAGGATGGGAGGAAGAAAATAGCTATTGGGAAATTGACTAATAACTTTTATTTAGAAAGATGCAGTATATCCTATTTTGAGTTTAGGGTGAGGTTTGATACCTCTTATGATGTAGTGTAGAATGATATTATAACGAATAAGATAATATAACGTTTTGCCTTGTATTCTGGACTGGTAAATCTTTGATGATTATAACGTCTAGTATTCAATTTTCAACCTAACACATAGTGACTGGTACTACATCATTCCTCCGATATCCTCTCCTTTATCTGGCTTTGTATGTGTATTTATCACCAGGGTTAAGCGGATGGCCGTATCTACAGTTACGGCCTTCTTAATATTGCGGATGAAGAACCGGTCAATTTTCTTTCAATCAGTATGCATCCCGATAATTCCTCTCGTTTATGACTACATATATTGATAAGAAGTCGATTAAAAGCAAACAGTTTTCTGAAAAAAAATATGCTAATTAGAGAAAATGACAGCAGAAAAATACGCAAGGATGGCTTAACTTCTGTTTCAGTTTTTTCGCAGGAAGATCATCCTCTTACACCCAGTGATTTATTGAACTAAATAATGAAAATTATATATTACATGACGGGGTTGCAATGGTCACAGCAAACTCTTGCACACAACATGTACACAAATTTGTAGTAAACAAAGTGCTCCAAGTGAGAGAAAAGGATAAAAATAGGCTAGAAAGTATACTTAATATGAAACATTTATAGGTCTCATACTTTCCGCAATTTATTGATTTTTTTTTTACTTTTTCAGCCCTTCCACCAGAGCTGTATACTATATGGGAAGCCTACCCATGGCGCTTTGGAGAACCTTTCTGCATCTTCAAGTCCTTCCTTCTTGAATCAACATCATACGCCTCTGTACTGACAATCACAGGGTTCACCATAGAACGCTACATCGCCATTTGTCATCCAATAAGGAGTCAAAAAGTCACATGTCAATCACGTGCCATCAAGTGCATCATTTGCATATGGATTGTGTCTGCAGTATGTGCTCTCCCGTACCCGATCCATACCAGAACATTTTACTATTTGACAGATCCCAGAACTATGAAGCCTATCAAAGAAACCCTCCTGTGTAACATTCCAGTAATTTGGCACGAAAGAGTGATAATTATGTTTCAGGTTTCTACTTTCGCTTTCTTTTTCCTCCCCATGGCCATAATTACGATCATGTACATAATGATAGGGCTGAAGTTGAGAAATAATGGACCACTGAAATCAGCATATCAGTCTAAAGCAGCCAAAACAACCACTACTAGAGCAAGGAAAGCAGTGTTAAGAATGCTTGGTAAGACTACACTGGAC
Organism: Pinctada fucata; assembly: GCA_028142955.1. Lineage (NCBI taxonomy): Eukaryota > Metazoa > Mollusca > Bivalvia > Pterioida > Pteriidae > Pinctada > Pinctada fucata. The sequence goes on from AP027104.1 coordinate 1,823,218, forward strand.
AGTGTAACAAGTGTTTTACTTACATATATGCAAATGATACAAAAGAATACTTGCGATTTTGTTTTGTTTTATTTCACTTCTCACTGAAACCATCAGATATTCGGTATGATATGCTTTATTGAATTTTTATGATCAGATCCTTTCGCCACAGTGTTACAGGGGCTAAGGTTTCTGTTCACCATTTTTCTTTTCGCCTTTTAGAGCCTAGCTTGAAGCTCATGGTTATAATAAGGTTTGCGTCGAGATTCTTTCCTTAATTTGAAGTCACACCAATAAAATGAAAGGAATTAGTTTGTATTTACAGTTGAATAACGAAGAAAATATTTGATCCTAGCAATTGTCTCATTCGTAGTAATTTCCAATTACTGTCAAATGATGAAATTGATTATGCCAATCAATTTTCCCCTTCCTTATTATCATGTCGTTGTTGTGCTAACATCGGTCTCATTTAACACGCATCAAACTCAGTAATGGTGTGAATTTTCAAATTCTTACATAACGAATACGATATATTAGAGTTACACTTTTTATCTGGAAAATGAAACTGCGTGGATTTTAGAAATGGACTACTTTTAGCTCATAACGCTCCTTGTAACTTTACAAGGATTGTTTTTCCTTTCTCGTGGGAACTCAAATTATTGAACTGGTACATCTTGATAATTTATGGCAAGACATTTTTTACCATTATGGATCTGCAACACATATAATGCGCGTTAGCACTTGCACTTGCTGTGTGTTGCATACCCGTAATAAAACATAAATTATGACATTTATTCAATATATATGCACCATAGGTGTCTGTTTCGTTCTTGTTTTCTGAAATCACGTTGTCTATGTAAAAGGCTGACGTTAAAATTCAGATCACCGCGAGCTCAGCTTGCAGGTTAGAACAGCCGTCGCGGCATGTTTCTTTAGGCCTTATGAATGTGACGTCACGACCGTTAACGTAAGAAATGCAGCACGTTCCTTTTAATAGTTGCATCTCAGGAAATTACATTGGTTGTGCATATATACATGTATTTGATTGATTGACGTTATCAATTTTAAAGCAATTTGTAATGATGATAGGAACCTTGTAAAGGTTAAGGTTTGACGACACAATTTGCTCATATGTTGACTAGGAATCTTTGGTAAAAAATAATGATATTATAAATGTCACTTGACAAAGGGCAGAATAAGCAAAAAAGGCTTGAGATTAACCAAAGATAGACATGTATTTTATTACACGTATATTATATGGAAACTTTCGTTCATTTTTCAGTCGCCGTTGTCGTAGCTTTCTTCCTTTGCTGGGCTCCCTATCACGCTCAAAGGCTCATGACGTTATACGTAAAACACTGGACACCAGAAACCATGGAATTCCACAGTCATCTGTTCTACATCTCCGGTTTGTATCAAAGCAACCCTTATAATTTCATAAACCTAAAAATGGTCTTAATCCTGATGAAATACTAGTCATACAATATTGAGGACACTTTGATGGAATTAGAGAAAGATGATATCATTTCACCTACATAGCATTATTATCTAGCTTAAGGTATTGAAAGGAATATTATAGATTGAAATTTACGTTATTTTCTGCAATGTCAATGAAATGAAATTCATAGGTACAGACTAATTTGATTTATTTCTCTTGGAATAAAATGCATTATTTCCATATAATATATTTAATTTCGGTGCTTGAATGTTGCAAAATCTTTTTTTTTTATTAGCAGCATTTGCTTTATATTTTAGGTGTTCTATACTTCGTGAGTTCCACAGTAAATCCAATTTTATACAATCTGCTATCGAGAAAGTTTCGCTATGCTTTCAAACGAACATTTTGTCGATGCTGTGTTGATTTGGAATCATTTCCTACTTTCTACAAGCTAAGAGCAATTTTCATAAACAAAGACGATGCGCATTCCGTAAGTCAGAGTGGCATGAGATATGTCTATCCCCAGAAGCCAATCATACTAGATACGATGAATTCCAGGGGAAACATGGCGGCTCATAACTTTGCAGCAAAGCAACGATCAACGAAAGACACGGTGATTAAAGCGTCGGAAAGAAGTTCTTCAAATAGTGGCACGCATGCGCATTCCGATGGAAGACTACATTATTTATGTCGTCATAAAAGTTGCTCAAGTAACAGGACTCGCCAGAGCATCGAGAGTCAGATGTTTAATAAACAGTTCAATAATGTGTCTTGTCAAGACTTTCAGCTTCTGAGAAGGTACCAGTGCTTCAGAAATGGCGTTAATTTGAATAATTCTCGGAACATTACTAGTTTATCAAGACAAAACATCACCAATGAATACCAAATTTTATAATTTTAAACAAAAAATGTTGGGACGAAGAATGTTTGATGAATTCCATCAGTTCATGTATAAAGGGCAGATGTGGTATCTTTAAATTCATTTTGAAAAGCATTCCTTTAAATGGGTACTGAATATGTACTTTTATACATGCAGAGATCTATTCATTTTATTTATTCTTATGATTATTTAACTGGTTTTTTTTTCAAATAATTATGTCTACATGAAATGTCATGGTTTTAATTGAATACTGGATAGAATTAAGGAGTTTGTATGTATATGTTGAAGAGTGTTATTACAAAATATATTCTTATATTTTGAAGAGAAATTAAATTTCTGAAGACTGTTCCATAAATATAATATTTTGAATTAAACATGCAATGTATTTGGTATTCCTGATTTAGTAAGAGAAAAAATTCATAAATAATGCAAAGAAAGGAAAGCGAACACCAGGGAGAGGACACTTTGCTGGGTTGAAAACCCTCTGTTTATCCCATCTATGTTATGATTGTATGAAATAAAATATGTTTAAACTTAACCAACAACAACAAAATAAAAAAAATAAGAGTCCCCTCGGGCGTTGCCGGTAGGGGACTAAAAACCTCGAATATCAAACAGAGAAAAAAAAATAAAAAAAAACAAAATGTATCAATATCATTAAAATTTAATTCAAATATGATATGATATGATATAATCTGCAATTATTACTGAATCGGACATGCCATGCTCTCTAAACATATATATTCAGCAAATGATATCAGCGGAACACACTTGCAAGAGGCAATAAATACCTAAATCAGGTAAGGCAACTTGAACAAACAACAGTAGACAACGAGATAATTTAGATTTAGATTTACCATACTTATACTGAATACCTAAAATGCATAACAATCCGTACAAACAACGTTTCATCACTGGTTCCTCAAAATGTTCTACCAAATCTGTATCGATCTTACTCACCAAAGTTTTATCTGAAATCAAATCTGGGCTTCAAAAATATTGTTCGACAGTATATTCTCGCAGTGGTATCAACCAGATGTGGATTTTTAAGAAACTTTTAGAACATCTGAAATCCACTCATTTTAGTAGAGTCCATTCGATCAAAGCTTTTGATTTTTCGACACTTTACACTACAATACCACATTCTAAATTGAAATAAAGACTCGCAAAAATTATTAGTAATGCGTTTACAAGTAAGAACGGTTATCGCAAATACAAATTTATTTTTGTTAACTATGACAAAACCTACTTTGTAAAAGAAAAATCCGATTCTGAAAATAAGTTAAAGAAGATCCTGACGATAATCCCAACAGCACTCACAATAGAGCCCAAAATTAAACATCGACGGACCCCTAGCAAGCCAGAGGTGGGACCAGGTGCCCGGGAGGAGTAAGCATCCCCTGTTGGCTAGCCGCATCCGCCGTCGATGTCTATGAAGCATGGGAATTCAAGTATATGGAATTCATGCACTGTCTGACGTTATGTCTATATAGAAAATGCTATGGCGACAATGTCAGGGAAGTATATTCAAAACACTTACAGTCAAACCCCTCGCGGGGAACTTTTTTACGAGCTCCACACGGCAAAGGGCATAAGTGTGACACAAATAAGTTAAAGAAGATCCTGACGATAATCCCAACAGCACTCACAATAGAGCCCAAAATTAAACATCGACGGACCCCTAGCAAGCCAGAGGTGAGACCAGGTGCCCGGGAGGAGTAAGCATCCCCTGTTGGCTAGCCGCACCCGCCGTCGATGTCTATGAAGCATGGAAATTAAAGTACAGTGATGATTCGTTAGTCCGGACGAATTGGTTCCCGAGGAATTCGTCCGGATTAACGAATATTCCGGATTACTGAATCATGTTAAAAATGTCAAAACTTGAGCGCGACATTCCGAAGGAAAGGGGGAGGGTCGGCCGTTTTGTGTGCGTGTGTGTACGGTTAAATTGTCTTCTAAACAAATATTTTCTCATCATAGATAATTTGATTAAATGTTTATTTCTTGAAAATAATGGATCAATTAATCTCTAGATATGTCTTTAAAGCATGAGCGCTAAGAAGTAGAAAAGGGGTGGTTCGCGCGCCGCGGGATTTGTCTTCGCTTTTTAAGATCGTCTTGAAGTCAATACTTTTCTCATTATTGAAAATAAATATACGAGTACTTTTATTTCATTATAATTCTAATCAAATTAATTGAAATGAATAGAGCACAATGCACAAGAATAAAGATAAAACGAAAGTGGAAGGAGGCCTCCGTTTTATTACGCTGAGATCAATATAGAGCGTTACTTTAACCTTTAAAATAAGAATAAAATTTTATCTAAACATCGACGCTCTGCGGGCGCCGATAGTACCAATACCTACCGAAACGTACCACTTTTCTTCTTGAAAATACGGAAATCATCGTCTGTCAAGAGCGGTTGACGGCCGTTTTCTATTCTATTTTAACTAAGAAGAAGCCCTTAATATCTCAGCTAACGCTAACATTCAGTTCACTCTCATCTTCATCGTGATACAAACATTAAAATTATAAATATAAACTTTAATTTGAAATGATTTTAGGGCGCGCATCTGTTCAAATTAATGATCGAACGCTACAAGCTGAAAAATGTCACAATAAGAATTAAGAAAGTGACTAAAAGAAGCGAACAATTAAGTCTATAAATGCCTAGATTTGATAACCACGTAAGTACGCGTACCCCAAGCCGTGACTAGTGCTGCGTATCCCATCGCCTAATTAACTAATCTGCCGGTTTTCAGGTAAATTTCTCCAGGTAAAAATTAATTGTTATGAAAACATATCCCTGTAGATTTCTCCAGTTAAAAAATCACTGTTATGAAAACACGTCCATGTAGATTTCTCCAGGTAAAAATTAATTGTTATGAAAACACGTCCGTAGTTGCCTATATCGTCCGGACTTACGGGACAAAATAACAAATTATCCGCACGTCCGTTCCCGAAAACTACCGTCCGGATCCGGAACGCGGATTTCCGGATTATCGGATCATTTTTGCACTATGCACGTTTGTTCCCCGAGAAATCGTCCGGAGTAACGAATTTTCCGGAGTAACGAATTCCGGACTAACGAATTATCACTGTATATGGAATTCATGCAATGTCTGACGTTATGTCTATATAGAAAGTGCTATGGCGATAATGTCAGGGAAGTATATTCAAAACACTTACAGTCAAATAAGTACACTGAAACAGTCATTATTCAGATGTTAAACTTTCTGATCGACAACATTTTTGTGGTGTTTGGAGGAAAGGTCTTCCAGCAAATAGTCGGAATTCCAATGGGGACCAATTGTGCCCCACTCCTTGCCGACATTTTCCTTTACTCGTACGAAGCTGAATTCATTCAATCTTTGGTCTCTGAAGGGAAAAGATACTTAGCTTCTGACTTCAACTTCACTTACAGATACATAGACGATGTGTTGTCCATCAATAATCCAAAATTCGCGGATTACCTGAGCAGTATCTATCCTTCGGAGCTTGAAGTCAAAGAAACTACAGAGACAAATAATTCAGCATCCTATTTGGACATAATGTTGTCTTACGACACTGATGGTCTCATGAACACCTCACTCTATGACAAACGTGACGACTTCAATTTCAGCATTACAAACTTTCCTTTTCTGAGTAGCAACATCCCTACATCGCCTGCTTATTGCGTGTTCATATCTCAGTTGATACGCTATGCCAGAGCAAGTACCAACTATACGGATTTTGTTCTGAGATCTAGGCGTCTTTCAGATAAGCTTCTCAGTCAGGGATATGTTTGTGACCGACTAACATCGTCACTCAGGAAGTTCTACGGTCGATATGGGGAACTCGTCATACACTATGATGTCCCACTCTCCAGAATGGTGGATGATATTCTGTCATAGACCATTTGAACCATCCAACCAAAGATTGTACTCTATATCTTCCAAAATGGAAGTAACCGGATGTGACAGTTCTACCGAATTGAAACAACGGGTGTTGCATGCAAGCAGGAGATGCTTACTTTTCCTGGGCACCTGGTCTCACTCTCATATCGGGAGTTCGCTTCTTTTCATATGGTGGAGGTTTTTGTTTGTTTGCTTTGGTTCCTGTTTAATCCTGATTTTGTATGCCTTCGGTTTCTGATTTTTTCTGAAATATCGATTTTGTGCTGTAAACAGGGATATGGTCATTATCCATATTTGTCATACAACAATATACTCACAGAATTATCCAACCAAGAATCAAAGCAGACGCACAAAACAACCACCTCAAAATCCCGACTTAACAACCACATTGCAAGCATTTTAATCTTTAGATTTTTAACAGTGTGTACACCACCACATCTCATCAAAACTTAAAATATAAATTGGTTAACTCTTGGTCCACAAATGGGACAATCGCAAATACGTCGTTTTAGGACGTTCAGATACTTATTTTGTCAAACAAAGGAGGGGATCTCCAACAACACCAAGCTGCAGCACCCACAGCAAAACCCCAAAACACCCAATGCAAAAACACAGAGCAGACAAGCATATCAAAGGAGGGTGAAACGACCCTAATAACGACCGTGCCTAGAGAGTATTCCTAAAAAAGGGGCGAAACGACCCACCTTAAGGAAACGACTCACATTTAAGGGGCAAAACGACCAATCTTGAGGGGCGAAACGACCCAGCCTGAGAGACGAATAGACTCGGGGCGAAGGGGGAAAAGGGCGAAACGACCCGACGCCCTGGACACCTGGTCCTGTCTCCATTTGGGGGTTCGCGATTACCTTGTTAATGGAGACTTACTGTCCTTTCTCTTACACAATTATGCCATTTTTCCCTGGATCTTTGACTCCAATGCTCAATGTGTTAGTTGTGGCAAAGTGTTGAAGTTGCCTTTTTCACGAATATTTGGATCCCAGTATCATCTACAAAGCATACATCTAGATGCTATTAAATAAGAATAATAATACGAAAATGTTCCATCTCTATACCTTCTTGACGAAAACTCCAATCCAATTTTCATGCACCAGATACGTGTTTCGAATATTAAATTCTTATCAGTGATGCCTCCAGCCAAAGTGTTTTTCATAAGCCGCCCAAGTTCATTTCACCAGCACCCTCTGTTTTATTTTTAGAATCAAAATTGTGCATTTACTTTACAGTGAGTGTGCGGCTCCAATTTTCCTGTAGGGTCGATTTAGTAGCATATCCAAATAAAATTTATGTTCAAAATAGCATTGGAGGGATGGTGCTAATATGTTAACCTCCTTCAATTTTGATGATATTTTTCAATGAAATGGTAAGTTTTCGAAATAGTTAAGACACTTTAACAAACATCAAGTCACGGGGAACGATTTTAACTGCTTCAATAATAAATAAAAACACAAATATTCGGTTACACTATTTCGTTCTGCTGCATTTATTTATATATGGTGAGTGTTTTGTTTATTTTCTGTTTACACGTGGTATTTATTGATTTATGCTCGTATCTAATGTTTAATGAAATTATGTTATCGTCTAACCCATTGATCACGTGTATTATTTTTGTTTCGACATTGTTACCTCATAATAATGTCGTATAGTCATATTTTGATTACAACATTGTCTGATTTTTTTCTGACTGTACATACACTAATTCAATAGAATCGACCTCGCTTGTCTGTCTTTGTCATTTTGTTATCATAATTAATACGTTTCTCTACAAGCAATTCATATCACGCTGACTTTGTACTGACATCAACGCGTCTTTCTGAAAAAAAAAAGTCTTCGTTCAAGGCTGCGACATTTTCAATCAATTCCAAGAACAAAGGAGATATTAAGGTAAGGTTGGCAAATTCAAACGGGAAAAATTATACAAACATTATACACATCACTGAAATCAGGAAGGATTTCTCTATCAAATGATGGAATTCAATTAAAAATTGCCCGTTTCATTTTCTTGCAGAAATAGGTCAAAAACAAGATAAATCTCAATTTCATATAAAATCAATATATCTACCTTTATTATCCAAAATTATGAGACTCACAAGACAAAAAGTGACAAAACTATTAAATTTCATCTAAACAATGTTCACAATATCAAGATATCAAAGTATATTCAGTACTGGTATACCTCATTATGAAAAAATCGTTACTTTAAGAATTTTGGTTCAAAAAGAAACGGTTGCCATGGCAACAAAAAAGATGAAAACTTCCCTTTTATACGTCCTTCTGTTTAGTAAAAAAGTAATGACAAAAAGAAATTGATATTCTCATTATTATAAGCTAATTAAACTTGTATGTACCCGAGTTCCTTCTCGGGGAAATATTACATACACAGCCACGGGTAGCATTGCTTTAAAGACATTTTTACAACATTTTAAGTTATTTTTCATTTTGTCCTTCTTGGAACAGAGCTAAAATACAATGTTTCACAGAATGAAAACTTAGAAACCTCACTCCGTTGCCATGGCAACAGCAGCTGTAGATTTTCCCGCCAAAAATGATATTTGAGAAATCCAGCTTATCAAATTAGCATATTTTCAATGTTAATGGACATTTGTATCACATATATTCAAAAGGTGATAATAGTAGTCCTGGACAAATACTGCATAGTTATAATTTAAGGTATCATCAAAATTATTAATTCATAAGAAAATTCTCTGTTGGCATTTTTATCAGTAAAACAGCTGCAGTGAAAAAGGTAGGTCATACTCAATGGTCAAAGTCAACATTCTTGGTATCAATAGAAAGGTCTTGAAATAAGCAATACATATGTAAAATATGAAAGCCCTATCACAAATCATTAAAGAATTATGGCCAAGGTTAAAGTTTTTTCAGACAAAAAGGACAAATGGATTTGACATTAAATGGCAAAGGTTTAAGTTTTTTTAAAGTAGGTCAAACTCCAAGGTTGTGATCTCGAGGTCAAAACTTTTGATATTGATGGGAATATCTTGCCACAAAGAATACATATGAAATATAACAGTCCTAATCACTAAGGATTCAAGAATTTTTATGGCAAAAATTAAAGCTTTTGCTGACAAGATGAAAGACAAACGGATAGGTAATAATTAAATTATATGCCCCCACATTTTTTAATAAAGGGGAGATAAATTTGTTGAATATTATTCTTACACAATAAAATGCAAATTTTTATCAAACCATTTCTCTACTCTTAAATCACATTCAGCATTAAGATTTATAGCATCAACACTCATACTTTCTATAAACATTGTTACAGAAGCATTCAATATTATATTCTCAATTCTTCACATATTTAATTATTTTTCATCATATACAATGTTCGTATTGTCTGTGAAAAGATATTTAATTCTATCACAAGTTCGTATTGTCTGTGAAAAGATATTTAATTATATCACAAGTTCGTATTGTCTGTGAAAAGATATACAATTATATCACAAGTTCGTATTGTCTGTGAAAAGATATACAATTATATCACAAGTTCGTATTGTCTGTGAAAAGATATACAATTACATCACAAGTTCGTATTGTCTGTGAAAAGATATACAATTATATCACAAGTTCGTATTGTCTGTGAAAAGATATACAATTATATCACAAGTTCAAGGTGTATCATAGATGCATTGCGTTGGATTGAACAAAAAAACTTGCACCAAGAATTAATAATTTCTTGTAGTACAATTTGTAAAGACAGATTAAAGAAGCCATACCTTACACATTTACATGAATTTCGCAGTCTATGGTCGTAATATTCCGTAACTAGAACTGCCCTTAAGTGGACGAATTATACCCCCACCGCCCCACCCCCACCCCCGCTTTTTATAAATGGGACCATTTATAATGCAATGTGAAAAGCCTACCATTAATAGTATAAGAGAAATCTGCTTTCAAAACATCTTAGCATAAAAATTAAATGTTGTATAGGGTGAAGGTCAAGGTCACAAGGTTACAGGGTCAAAAGTCATGGTACCGAAATGTAGTACTCTTTATGGTGAATGTGTGTATGAAATATGAAAGGCATACCATTAATAGTATAAAAGAAAACTGCTTTCAAAACATCTTAACATAAAATGTTGTAATGGGTGAAGGTCAAGGTCACAAGGTCAAAAGTCATGGTACCAAAATGTAGTACTCTTAATGGTGAAGGTGTGTATGAAATATGAAAGGCCTACCATTAATAGTATAAGAGAAATCTGCTTTCAAAACTTCTTTACATAAAATGTTGTATAGGGTGAGGGTCAAGGTCACAAGGTCACAGGGTCAAAAGTCATGGTACTGAAATGTAGTACTCTTTATGGTGAATGTGTGTATGATATATGAAAAGCCTACCATTAATAGTATAAAAGAAATCTGCTTTCAAAACTTCTTAACCGGACAGACAGACAGACGGACAGGGTGATTCCTATATACCCCCCTAAACTTCATTTGCGGGGGTATAATTATCAATAAACTACCACCAAAGTCCCATGACCTTGACCTTTTGATCTCAGATCAATAGGGCATATCCTTAAATGATAGGAAATATTTCTGGTATTTGTCATATTGATACATGTAGGTGCATTACACACTTTTATTGTGTCCTCTAACTTGACCTTTGGACCCAAAGTTTCACCAGGCTTCTCTCCCCATATGCCACCTTCACTCGATCCGACATGGAATTTTCAGTGTGGTAAAGACAGTTGCCAAGCAATAGATGTTGACTCAATGCAGCACTTGTGGAAAAGGATCTTTAGGCAATCAAATTATCTGATTATGTTGCTGACATTTTCTTTTTCTTAATTCGCAGACCATCTGCATTGGAATCTGTAAATGTATTAAATCAAAATATCTTATTTTTCAAAATCCTTGAACAATTGCTTCTATCCAGCGAAATTTGAAAATTAGCTTAACATTTAAGTCATCCTTTTCATTGCTTATCTAATGATCTTTGTTTCATTTATGACTATTATAGCCAGGTCAAGAAAAGACAGGTAAAATGCAAATAACACTACAATTTTCACTATAAATCTCCTTTCCAGGGCTGTGATCTTGGCATACAAAACATATTCACTTTGACTTTAATAATATTTTCTCTTATCAATGCAATTTTTCATGGAAATTTTAAAGTACAATGTAGTTACGTACAACCAAGCATTTAGTGACAGTCTGTAAACTAGTACTGCTCACAATGTTATTTTCAAGTATCATTATCTGCAACAATAGCTTTAACCTAGAGAATTGTTAATGTTCTGCTCAGGTCTTAGTACATAGCTGAAAGACTTGTTTTAATTACCATCTGAATCTAGGAATTGAAAATGTATATTGTCCCATCCTGCCTTTACCAACAAATCGGTTTTCTGTGAGTCTCCACTGCACAAGTTTACCTATAATTGTAAAAATTTGAAAATTAGATTTAAAATAAAACAACCTTAAAGATGGTGTGGTAGGATTACATAGTACATGTACTAAGGAAAAATGTTAATGCAGACCGACATTTTTAGACCTGCATTGCTAAAATTCTATACTGAAGTACAATGTACATGCAGTAGAAACAAAATATGGTGTACTACATCGTCAGTGCTTAATATAACTTTTACTGACCAGTCGCCATGTAGGTCCCTATTGTTGTAATTTCAGGGGCCCACAATTTTTTTTTTTTGGGGGGGGGGGGGGGGGGGGGCACATCATTTACCAAATTGGAGAATAGGCTAGATAAGAATAAGAAATCATTATTTATTCATTGCTGTTCATGAGCCAGTCTTTCAAAAGTCCCTCAACATTTTAAAATGAGCATGCATTTCGTCTTTCTGTACAACATTACGGTAATCAGTTTAACATTAATCAACATTAACCACAAATAAGTCCGGTTATCTGGACAATTTCAGTACAAATAATGCCATGCAGACTTGGAAATATTTGAAATGGGGAATCTTGCATATATGGTTATGACTATGAGAAAAATGTATGATAAAAATTCATTTATGAAAGTAATATGGGATAAACATTTAAACATTTATTTTCAAATTAAGAATTCCTATTTTGGCGAACTTGAATTTGAATAAACAAATACAGTCATTGTACCTGTATATCTCATATAAAAGTATTACAATAAATACACACTGTGACAGATCCACTGGTTACTGGTATTTGAAAGGTGCTGTTTCTGCTTTACAGAGTATGGTGAGATTTATTTAACATCAGTATATATAAGTATATAGCTCCAAAGAGCTTTTGACCTACATATCATTTTCAAAATGGATGCCTACATGTATACATGTAATATACTTACATGTAGATCACATAAGATAAATGAGTTCAAACAATGCACAAAATACATGTACCACCTTGCATGAGGGAATATTCAGAAGGGGGATTGGTTGGTAACAGAAGGGTCCTCTGAAATTTCAAACCTACTGGCTGAATTTCTATTCTTTTATGTATTTATTCAGTAATATTACGCTTTATTTATTGTGTAATGACGAATCATTGTAACTCATTATCATATAAGTTGGACACTAACAGCTTACTGTCCACGCAGCTCACTTTAGAACTCGGAATATTGAGGCTTTCTGCTCTACTTTGTCGGCAATTTTTGCAATTGAAATTTATATAGGGGGATAGATCTCGATTAACACTGAGTCTATGGATTACATCGACGACGTCCCACTAAAATTAATATAGAAATATCCCCATTTACAGTAAAACTTTTTTCTTTCACGGTGACAGTGATTGGGATAGGCAATCAGGTGAATGTGACAATGGCCCTATAACCTGGGACATCAATGCGCCATTTGCAAAAAGAATGTGCCATTGTTGAAAATGAATGTGCCATGAGCAATTTGAAAAAAAAAACCAAAATGGCAAATATCATATATATAGATCTGCATAACCGGCCGCTACAACAGTCTAGACAGACTTTTCTATAGGAAATACATGTACAGTAGGGTGACATATTTGACCCAGACAGTCACAAAAGATTGAGCCTGAATTTATCTCCCCCCCCCCCCCAAAAAAAAAAACGCACACGAACTCTGCTGTACATTGTTGTAAACTACAGTACATACAAATCGAAAATTTATGACAAAACTTATCTTAATATGAAATGTGGGTTTTGTGAACATTTGCATGAACTGGTGATGTACATTTGTTCAGACATGTATATAAAGGGATTGTTGCAATAGGAAACAATGGTGTTTGAATAAATGACACTTTCAAATTAGCGTCTGGTGTTACTGTGTATCAATTGATATAAGAGTAAACAAAATAAATTTCATGCAGAAGTTTAAATTGTTGAAAGTCGGAAGTGATTATGGCAAAGTCATCACCACGTTGAATACAAGAACAGAAGATTTAAAGAATTTGTTTAAGAATTAAATGCGCCACATTGGCGCACTCAGCGAAATTTTAATGTGCCATTTTAATATTGAATGTGACTATGGCGCAGGGCGCATGCTTATCCTATTCACTGCTGTGAGCATAGAATTGGTCGAACAGACATATACCATATACCTTTAGTTATGAGAATTTGAGATTTATCCCCCTGTATAAATCTTAGTCGGAAAATATGCCAATAAAGTAGAGAAATCTTCAATTTTTCTATTTCTGATATTACAGACAACCTTAGCAATAATATATGGTTACCAAATGCTAGCTTTGATCAAGTCCTCTGTTGCTTGATTTCCTGTCTGGGTCATTGCACACTATTCTTTGGTACCTTATGTACAATTAGACACAGCCCAACTCTCCTCTCCCTCTCTATGTACCCCAGGTTCAGCTGGGCATCGCGTCGCATGTTGCATAAAACATCTGCTGCTGCTACGAACTGCACTAGTGCACTGTCTGCAGCTCAACGACTCGCCTACCTGTCCTCCAGCTGTCGTCTTTTGCAGGATCGACGGTACGGTACAAGTAGCACCAACACAATTATCATTATCATGATCTAAGTAGAATACTTATTTGTGAGCGTTGAACTGACGTAAATATTATTTCTTTGAATGAAACTTTCCCTTCTTCTTCCAACTTTGACGAAATATCGCTACAATCATTGTCATCTAAACGCTTAAACCTTGAAATACGTCGTATTCAAACGCCGAACTGATCTGTGTTCAATAACAGCGCCATCTCGCGTTTCGCTAAGAGTTATCGTTCCGAATTTGCTAACCTTACCTTAAAGATAATCTGAAACGCCAACAGATTTATCTTTTTCATTGGAATAATGGGTCAGATATCTATGTCAAATGGATTACTCACAAGATCTTATACGTAGATCCCCTCCCTTGTCTTATTGAAAGATTACCATTTGTGTAGATTCTTAACCTGAGAATAGAATAGCTAGTGAACACTATTTGTATAATCCAAGCAATACAACCACTTCTGCGACCTCTCAGTGAGACATCTTTAGTTTCTTTTAAGCTTAAATGTGTATCTATGATAGAACGAACATTTTATCCCCCTCTGGAATACAAATTAAACTAATTAAATTCACTTTTGTGGGCCATAAGTTTACATGCTAAACGTGTGCTATTTTTATTATGATTGAAAAAATTCTTTTTAAGGATTTTTTTATCAGTAAACATAAGCTCTGTAGAGCTTTTGACCGACTTTCTTTAAAAGCATGATTCAAATGTTAAACGTCTTCAAAATCAATAGCATAATTTAAGAACAGATTAATTTGCAGCATGTACCAGACATACACCAACTATTTATACGCACAATCATGCACAACCCATTCCCATTATTCAATAACGCCCAAAGATTATTTTAGGGACCTCCTGTCGAGAACAATTGTTGCAGGTTTGGTCGTTTAAGCTAATGTTGTCTACGCTGTCTACAAGATACGTGAAATTACAGCCTCAAAACAACGGTGACCTCTACCTTTGACCTCTATAGGGCTCATGCTCTTCATATGAGGAATAGTTGTATGTATTACGACTTTGCTGTTCATAAGATTTTTGACACTCACTAGTACACTAGTCCCTTCTTTCTATGTACATACACAACCTTACACACCCTCTCACAAACACACATACACTTATACACTTAAATTAAAGGTACGCATAGTCTAGCAGGGGTTAAACTGTCAATTATGAAGCTTTACCGTAAATAGCTTTAAGTAACACCATTTGAACATCTATGTATTACTTATAACTATCGGAAATGCGTTAGAGTCATCAAACGACTTTTATACCGTGGATATGATCCTAATGTAACCAGACGGACACTAAGCTTGGTACTTGACCTATCTAAAGTCTTGTACGAGCGCATTCTTAAGACTTGCACTCTGACTGACGACGGGACTCCATGACGGGCCTTGTCCAAACGCCTTTAGAGAAGACAGGCCCCCGATCACCTGTCCTCTATGAATGTCAATCGGACTCCTCGGGTGATAACATATATGAGCTCGATACAGCCGGCAGAGCACGGACTGTATTACGCACATCCTCTTTTTATATCCATTTACCTATGCATCTGTGTTGCTTGGACCCATGTGTTTTACGGTCTTGTTTGTGTGTGGTCATCTAACAGTGAGGAGGTTGTTTTACACCAAACTTGTGCGTTCTTCGAGACCTCTGGGAAATGTTTCTATGTTGTGAGTTATTATTCCTTGTCCCTCTTGCGTCTCTTTCGATAGGTGTAAGTTCTGTGTTTTTTGCATTGTATGTTTTGGGGTTTTGCTGTGGGTGCTGCAATCTAGTGCTGTTGGAGATCCACTCTTTTCTTGCATAAAATATCCACCGTGGGGTATCACGTGATACACAAATGATATGTTCCACGGGAATTCCCTTTGATTGAACCAAGTAAATACTGTCTAAATCTACTTTATATGAATTTATTTTAAGCCTATCATATGGTCATTATCATAAATTATATGATGGTAATTTATTCTGGTCAAGAATAGACGTATATTTTGTATCTGTCCGTGCACCATATCATAACATGTGGCGAGCATTGATTGACATTTCGTTGATAATTTTCTGAATACATGAAAATATATGCAGAAGAACTTGATTTTATTTTGTCATTGCATAATTCAATCAATTGTAAAAAGATGAAAATAGAAACATTGAATACATATTAGAGCATATTTAGCTTTGTGCAATGTTTGCCTTGGAGCAGGAAGGAGTTGAAAATGTGTTTCTGTAAAATTAATTGGTGACCAAATAGTTTGAAAGATTTGAAGAAAATGTATTTATTTGTTTAAAAAAAAACCCTCTGATTCCTTATTCCTGCACGGTTTTATGAAAATTTGTGCATAAATTGATGAGATAACTTAGCAGGTTCTTTGGTAGAAAATTCACATTAAGTTAAGACATTTGCTCTTCATAGTTTTATATTATTTTGAATTCCTCTTGTTCGTCCTCGATCATCACTGATGAAACATCACTTATTGAAATGCGCATATGGTGTACTGATTTTTTTCAATTTTGACAACTGTATAGTAAGAGAAAATAGCAATACCTGCATTCTGGTTACTTTGGTGAATTATATTGAACTAGTTCGGGAAAGTAGATAGGAAGCCTAAGCAAATCTTATCATTATGGACAAATTATTTGATAGATCAGTTTAGGAAAGTAAATTTCAGTATATGAACTAGTTGAATTTTTCACTTGCTGCGTATGTTAAATTGATCGCAAGAGTCACATTTCAGGTACATGAATCAAGTAGTTCATAACGTCTGAATTTCATACAACATCTAATTTTCACGCTACTTTCATTGATGACTAACAATACTTGATCACGACTATATCGTTTTTTGCATGTCTAAGACGATTGAATATTTGACATACAAAATCAAAGACTTTGGAAATTTCAAGTAGGTAATTCATAGTTCTGTCCAAGCGCATATGTACGTGCAGCATTGCAAAAGAGCAAAAACAGCAAATTCTGTTCTACATATTGAATGAGAAGATCAAGGCGGAGAAAGGATACGTTCATGTAAATAGGCTTTCGAAAGAATTTCTTAAGATATACAAATCTTACATTACAACTATAAATTAGATGAATATTGAATAACACGAACTTTTTTCATGAAATATACACATTGTACAAATATGAAAATGAAATTTGGCGGCCACCTTGAATTAATAGCCTAGAATGAACTGAAAAAGTCCAAATGGCATCGGAAATGGATTTGTTAACCTGCAAAACACAGATAAGATATGCCACGTTTGATATTTAAAGAAAGAATTCAGTTTGACTCATGGGTAAAAGGCATATGACGGACATTTGAATTTCTGACAATAAAAAGAGTTGCCCGAGCGGCATCAAAGCCGGGATTGTTCAATTCTAATCCATAGATAGGAATCATTTTAAAAAATTCATATGAAAGGACGTTTCTGAAATTTTTAAATCAACTAAACGGTGAACAACTTGAAACGAAAAATTGCACGAACGATCCATAACCTCAATTTCTTGTATTTGATGTAATTAGCCTGGGCTTTTAATAGAAAGAAGATTGTAAAAAATTTAAAGTGACAATTCTAAAAATCAAGACATGAAAAGTTAAGTCGGGAGATCCATTCTATGTTCATGATTTTATGAACTTAAAATTACGCTTCCTAAAAATATAATAATGAGTCGATGAGACGCATCGCATAGGTTGCGCAAAAGACGTTAGCGCCATTTTTGTTTTTAAAAATGTTGCTTTCTCCGGCACACTGGTAGTTTTATTAAATTGTGCGCCGAACCTGAATAAGTGAAAAAGCCAGTGTATAGGGAGGACAACCTGCTTCCTGTACATCTAATGACTGATCCTTACTTTGTAAAGAAAGAGAAAAGTATGCTACCTTTGATTATGTGATAGAAAATATGTGTATCATTTTGCCGCATTTTTGCAAATTGGTCTCTTTGCGTCTCAATAAATATGTTTCTGTGCCTTTTCAGTATATTTTGGTCAGGATTTATTTTTCATTTATCAATTTTCACCTTTCATATCAGGTGTTGGAGATTAAATATCTGCGAGGAAAGTTAGTATGCAAAAAGCTCTGATTCGACTACACACGAATCATTTTCTAGTAGCATTTAAAAATGCATCTTCAATTTTCATGACCAAATGTCCGCCGGGGTTCTGACAGTAAACGATAGGAGGGGATCTCCAACAACACTCGGTACCAGCACCTACTGCGAAACGCCAAAATACTCAATTCAAAAATTAACACAGAGCAGGCGTACAGAAAGGAACACC
The DNA here is from genome assembly GCA_028142955.1 of Pinctada fucata. Classification (NCBI taxonomy): domain Eukaryota; kingdom Metazoa; phylum Mollusca; class Bivalvia; order Pterioida; family Pteriidae; genus Pinctada; species Pinctada fucata. The sequence continues at coordinate 1,841,619 of AP027104.1, forward strand.
AAATCATATCATAGAAACATCAAACACAAACGTCTACAAATAAATCAACGAGATCAATGTGCAATCGGTGCCGACTTAGGACGGCCATCTGCCACGCCAGTAGCATACGGCCTAGTTATTCGGATTACGTACGCACAACCCTCCCACTTATCCAGATACACAAACGTCAAATCCTTTTTCATTTTTCGAACCACGTGCCTTTTTCTAAGACCATTCTTGCATATATTTTGGATTAGCTTTCGCCTAGGTTTTGAGTACACGTGCATTAAAAAACTAGTATTACAACTTGAGAGTTTTAAAATTTTAATAACTATGCAGAGATCAGAGCACCTACGAAATCGATGTGTCTCCTTTCTCTAACCATTCCTCGTTGTTATATATTGATTTTGCTATCTTAAATGAATTGGTATATGATACATTAATCTGACTTAAATGAAATGCCATATTTCCTATAGAAATTTTATTTTTGATTTTGAGCATGTGTATAGTTTTTGAGTTGATGGTAGACACTAAACAGAAATAAAATTTTACATGGAAAGCAGCGATTTAGCTCGTCTCAGCCAGCAGAGCATGTCAAAATATTTTTCAGATCCATTTACATAGAATATGTGTTACAAGAGGCAACTGCGTTTAACTACATGTAACTCGTTTGTGATGTCAACTTACAATGAGAAGCTTTATGTTTATACAACAATTGTGCGTCCATGGAGACCTCTGTGTTTCCGGATAAGTGGGAGGATTGTGCGCACGTAATCCGGATTAGCATACCATGTGCTTATAGCAGATGGCCGTCCAAAGTCTGCGCCGAGTGCACAGTGGTCTCCTTCCTTTTATTTGTTGTCATTATTGTTTGATGTTTCTGTACGTCTGTTTCGATTGTTTTGTATGATGCTCAAGTAAATATTGTTGTGTCTTTTTGTGGTTTGTAGTTTTGTCTCTGATGTCATTTATGTGTCGCTTTCTTGTGGGTTTGTTTCGCTGGGTGAGAGAAGGGTGATCATCCTGGAGAACCTTCCCATTTCTTCAGAATCAAAAGAATGAAACTGACAATTGTGAAGTTTATAAATACAGTAGAATAAATGTCATGACGGTTCAGCGCTATAAAACTATATATTGCCAGTAATAAATGGTGGAGTTGTAGGAAGGAGGTAATTAAAGAATAGAATTTTAATGTCATGATGGTTTATCTGCATTGGGTATGTAAAAAACTATCGAATGTAATGCGTTTTAAATGCACTTAGTTTAAACATATTTATTTGAAAATCAGCATAAATGTACATTTGGTCGAACAAACAATTTTGGGATAAGAAAGAAAGCTATAAGCTTATTTTAATTCTTCTCCCATGCACTTGATTTGTTTTGTAACACATCAGTCACATAACACAAGACACTTAATATGTTCTCCTGGACGTAGAAAACTCTACATAAAACCGCAAAGAAATATCTAGCACTAAGTAATATATGTTTATCTTTGAAGGAGAAACCTAGTACATAATTCAGAATGATTTTTTTTTTAATTTTTACACAGTGATGAAAAATCAAAGCATTCAAAAACTACGTGTTACTCATGGGATTTCATCGACCAAAACTGCTTCTCCATCTTCTTGATTACGATTCCTTCGTCTTTAAATCCTTAAATATCAATTATGCTTACCAAACAGGATGAGATAAAGGTCTGATCACGACAAAAGGCAACCCTTCGACGACTTATATGACCTTAAAATGCCATTATTGCCTATTTCCGATTCCTAGGGAAATTGATTGAAATTTCTTGACAAAAGATGACTAAAAGCGGAGCTAACATTTACGTCATTTCTTTTCTCAATTAAGAAAACAGTCTTGCAACATTTTAATCATTTTGAGGATATAAAATAAACATCAAGGATTCTATATTTTTTTATCAAACACAGAACACAGTGATATCTTGGTGCAGTACCAACTTTTTTTCAGCAACCAGTAAAAGCAGGGGAAATTGTAAGAACAGTTTACTGATTTTTTTTTCACATGATCAAATTGTGTGATGCTGTATTCTAAGAAAACGATATTTCAAATAACTGCTACGTCTTTCGGTACATTTTTTGACATAACAACTTTCACACTCTTTGGCAATATTACATTCTGTAGATTGACGATCACTGGCGAGGGTTAAAAAGCCGAAACGTGCATATCTGTTCCATGCTGAAAATTTGTCTGTTCTTAAATGATGCTATTGAATTTGAAGTCGTTAAACATTGTAAATGAAAAGTATCCGACCATGAGTGCCACTTGCTTATTCTCTCTATATATACATGTCTTCAAACACTTGTAAGCCTTGAAAGAGTGGGATTTGGGATTTTTTAAATTCTGATTACTATTTTATTTTTCACTTCTAATAACATATTCTTACCAGCAGTGACGTCAGGTATATATTAACCATCAAATTTGACTGCCATGATAGCTCGATTCCTTCGATTCTTATTGATATGTATGTAGCTTCTTACTTTAACTTCACTTACAGTTACATAGACGATGTGCTGTCCATCAATAATCCAAAATTCGCGGATCACCTCAGCAGAATCTATCCTCCGGAGCTTGAAGTCAAAGAAACCGCAGAGACAAATAATTCAGCATCCTATCTGGACATAATGTTGTCCTACAACACTGATGGTCACTTGAACACCTAACTCTATGACAAACGTGACGATTTCAATTTCAACATCACAAACTTTCCTTTTCTGAGTAGCCACATCCCTTCATCGCCTGCTTATGGCGTGTTCATATCGCAGTTGATATGATATGCGTACTTACTCTGGCATAGCATATCAACTGAGGTATGAACACGCCATAGGCAGGTGATGAAGGGATATTGCTACTCAGAAAAGGAAAAGTTGTGATGCTGAAATTGAGATTTATTAATGAAAGTCAATCACAAAACCCAAAACTAGAATCTAAAAATTATAATCAATACATATTCAAAGTCTTGAAAAATATATTTAAAAAAAAACAAAGTATAAGGAGAGGGTCAGGTATGTAAAAACTTAACACGACGGAAAATCGTTTGAAAGATATTTCAATTTCTGGGTTTTATGAAAAACTATTGTTTGCCGAAGACATTGAAAAGAGTCAGCATTTCAGATATATTGCCCACGATAACTTAGATGAAAGAAGTTTAATTATTCGATCCCACAGCTGCGAAAAAATAAAACTATTGAATCCGATGATCAGGCCTGTTGCCTACAAACGTCTTCAAAACGTTGGATGGGGAGAAAAATATGGCTTAACATTTTCACGTTTGGCTTTCTGTAACGTTCGCTGAAATTATATACCTCAAGTCAAAGAAGTGTAATTTACGCCTATCAAACAGTACAGTTATCTTCCTTGACAAGAAAAGGTTGAAGTTGTTGCAAAGGCGATGTGGAAAATGTGTCAGCTAATTAAAGATCATGGCAGATATTTTGTTTGAATTACCTTCTGCAAAGTCAAAGTATGAAATAAAAGCCCTACACATTTAGGGGAGAAGATAGGAAGCCTCATCAAATCTGATCATTATGGATAAAGTTGTTTCATATATCAGTTAAGAAAAGCAAATGACAGTAGAAGAAAATAGAAAATTCATTTGCTTATCATTTAAAAAAAAATTCACAAGAGTAGCATTTCAGGTACATGAATCAAGTAGTTCATTACATCATTTACCATATACATATAATATCTGAATTTTCCGCTACTTTCATTGATGATTAACAATATTTGATCACGACTTAATCGCTTTTTGCATGTCTATTGAAATATTTGATATATAAAATCTAAGACGTTAATAATTTGAAGGAGGCAATTCATTGTTCCAAGCGCATATGCGTTAAAGAAGATCCTGACGACAATCTCAACAGCACTCACAATAGAGCACCAAATTAAACATCGACGGACCCCTAGTAAGCTAGAGGTTGGACCAGGTACCCGAGAGAAGTAAGCATTCCCTGTTGGCTCGCACCCGCTGTCGATGTTTAAGCACGAAAATGAAAATATATTAAATGCATGCACTGTCTGACGTTGTCTATGTAGAAAGTGCTATGGCGACAATGTCAAGGAAAATATTCAAAACACTTACTATCAAAACCCTCGCGAGGAACTTTTTTACGAGCTCCACACTGCACAGAGCATAAGTGTGACACAAATGAGTTAAAGAAGATCCTGACGACAATGTAGTACAATGAAACAAAAGAACACAAACAGCAAGTTCTGATTTAGATACGGAATAAGGAAATCACGGTGGAGAAAGAACACATGTAAACATTTCTTGATGAAAGTCAGATAACAACCTGAAACGAAATGATTTGCCCAAACGATTCAAAATTTCTAATTTGTTTATTTGATGTAATTAGCCTGGGGTTTTCTAAAACAAGGTCGAAAAAATATCCAAAGTAACAATACTAAAAAACGAGAAGTAAAGTGGGGAGATCGATTCTTTTTTTTTTTCTTGATTTTATTAACTTGAGACGCATCGCATAGGTGCGCAAACGTCATTAGCGCCATTTTTTCTTTTCAAAAATATTGCTTTTCCACTGCATACTCCTAGCTTTATGTGTTAAACCTGAATAGAGTGGATTAGGCAATGTATAGGGAAGAGAACCCGCTTCCTATAAATATTAATGAAATTCTATCGAGCTCCTATCTAAATTATGCTACCTTTGATTGTGTGATAAATATATGTAACATTTTGTCGCATATTTTGCTAATTGGTCTCTTTGCGTCTCATTAAAGATATTTCTGTGTCTTGTCAGTACATTTTGGTCGGGTTCTTTTTTTTTTTTTTTTTTTTTTTTTTTTTTATTCATAATTTTATCTGAGCACCTCAGTACAGTATTTATTATTCTTTTCACTACTTGTATGTATTAAATACAGCATGTAGGTAATCAAAATACATGTAGAAAAATAAAAAGATCCTGTATGACAGATATCCTATACTGAAGAAAAGAAAAGAAAATTGATACTTTATTGTTGAAACACTTGAGTTATTAAATCCCATCTTCTTTCAATAGCATTGGCCTTTTTCGTGGTGTAGTAAAATTTTGACTCAATATCAATTAATTTATAATGAAGAATGTATTTGGCAACATTGTCGAAATTCGGTAGAATAGTACACAGGAAAATGTGCAACGTATGTGTCACATATGTTTGGCTGAAACATATGTGACACATATGAAATTCATATGTTTAACATATGTAAGATAAAGACATATGTATAACATGTGTTGACAGACATATGTTTCACATATGTTAGCCCACATATGTTAAACATTAACATATGTAAATCACCTGTTATTTTCACCATATGTGCATCACATGTGAATCATATCTTTTACATATGTGAATGCTAACTCATGATTATCATGTAAAATATTTGAACATTCAAAGTTGCAAAATTTCCAATAGATATTTGTTCTGTGATCCATATGTCAACATTGATATTCACATATGTTTAACATATGTGTTACATGTGTTTTACATATAGTAAATTTGACATATGTTTTACATATGTGTGCATATGCCAAAGCTGATGCATTCATATTGATTAAATTACATTAGATGGAGATAAGAATTACATTAATTTAATGTAAAATCAACAACCCTTTTTGCTTTCCTACGTGTATGAAATAAATTTTGAAATGATTTTGGAATCTGTTTCTCTGTGATACCTTTTACAAATTAAACGGAGTCTACCACTTGCAGAGCAGGGGTAGATTGGGAGGGGGCTTATTAACCAAAAAAATAAATAAATAACTATATATGTCTGTATTTAAAACTGATGAAAAAAAGCATTCAACACGAAACACATCGAATCAAAACTTAATTTATGTTGATGAAGAACTGAAATGCGAAATGAAACATTGACGGCGCGAAGTAGCGCGTGCTCGAAATAGACTCAGAGACAGCAGACGATCAACGGGAACCTGTCGGAAACTGGGAACGACCAAGAAGTCATCGGATCGGGAACATCAGCCGTGTAACCCTTATAAAAAGGTGTGAATATGTTTTTCCTTATACGAAAAAGTAATCGTTACTGTATCAGAATTATTTTAAATCCAAGAAAACGATTTAACAAAATTTGCTCGAGCTTCCTCTGACCAGAAAAAAACGAAACTACGATACTGTAGTGTGAAATGGTTGTCGTGGCCAAGACAACTGATGTGTCCAGGCTGGGTTTATTTTCAGCTGGTCAGAAGAGTTAAATTCTCACCAAAATCAAAATTTAATCCATTTATGTAAGTTATTCTCACAAAATCGTAACATCATAAACATGTACTGGTGTCGGAACAGTTTCCGGACAATTTTTGTCCTTTGATGGAAATGGAAATAATTCAAATTTCTCTCAAATAATGCTACATGCCCTTCCCACACTGACACTATCATCATGAGTGGCTGTGGCACAGACACTCATGTTGATAGAATTTAATAATAAATCTAATATGAATTATGGCAAAGCCATTGTGAGGACGCAGATGAAATATAATTTCAATGAATTAATACCCAATTTTCACCATACATCATTGAATATTTTTTTTACTAAGTTGATAAGAATAAGATATGTCATACAATATGTGTTCTTGTTATTTTTTCCAGCATCATTTTTACCGTCTTTATCAGCCTTACATTAGTTTTTTTCTTTAAATCCAGAATCATCCACAGGAGAGGGGATATTATAGACAATTTCTAAATCGACAGCATGCACATAACTCGTAAATGCGGGGAAACAATTTTCAATGTCACAAAACAATCAGTTAAAACATGAAATCGCAATGCTTAATTTTGAAACATAAATGACAGATAAGAAAAGATCAAGTGATGTCATCTTAATCTATACATTTTAATTCCTTGGACCTTGACGAAAACCAAGGAAAAGAGAACTCGGGCAAGAAAACTGTGGGCACAAACCATTAAAATTAAAAAAAAGAAAAAAAGAATTTTACTGTTTTCTGAAGTATTTATAAATTGTAAGATTAACATGTATCTTGATTATTCAATGAATTCAATTAAACTTTTAAATGTTTACTTTTAAAATTTCATTGGGTGATGAAATGTCAGTTGTCGTATCAGGAATATGTATCCCCCCTTGCACCCACCCACCCCTCTCCCCTTTTACTTTCACCGGAAAAATTAGCATTCAAAATATAGAAGAGAGAGAAAACTTCCTTTTCGGCGCCGTCTATAGTGTTATCAGCAATATATCGTTTTATGGGATGATCTGGAAAAGGGGGTTAAAACTTACAAATTAAGTACAGTATAACATTAGTATTACAGGATTTTCCCTTCTAAATAATGTAAATGATTTTCCAATGTAATATATGTATCTGGAGACAAAATTCTTGCTCATTCCTTTACTTTAAAAGAGGGTGAAAGGGAGGGGGAGGGGCGGGAGGAAGGAGAGAGGGGGAGAGGGAGAGAGGGGGAAGAAGGAAGGGTGTGGGAGGGGAGATAAGGGGGCGGAGAGAGCGGGTACCCCGTCTGCTCCCCACCCCATAAAAGGCACTTAGATGAATGGGAGGGGGAGGAATGAGGCAGCTGGAGGGAGGCAGAAGGGAGTGAGGGAGAGGTTAGGAGGTGGGAGAAGGGAGCGGGACAGGGGAGAGAAGTTAGTAGAAAACTACCCCCTGTCCGCCCCCCGGCCCCCTTTGAATTCAATCAACCCCCCCCCTTTCTAAAAAAAAATCTGAAGCCTTCACCCCTCTACCTTGGATCCGCTTTTGATTTACCTCCAAGGGAAAAAAAAAATACCCAGCCTTATTTCTGACAGAAAAAAATATACTTCATGCTTTGAACAGAGCCCAAGCTGTGTTGGCCTATATGTACTAAATACTGTAAATGATGACGTAAGTTGTGACGCGTTGTAAACAGAACCAAAGGCAGCAGACATTTAGAAGTTTGTGTTGGGATTTACACTGCATAGATTTCCTGTATATTCTACATGTAGATCTTATATATGTGGAGAGAAACCACATTATTCGATCTATAGGTATCAAAATATCAGCTGCAAATCATCCTCGAAAGCAGAAAGAAGTTCGGTAAGTCGCTGATCGTGCTGACATTTTTTTTTTTGTTTTTTTCTCCCAGCATTATGAGTTTATCCATGGATTTTTCTGAGGGAGCTGTCTATGAAAGAAAGTCCGCGAAACAAAGTTGTATGCTGACGTCGCGTTGCATGCTGACGTCACGTTGTAATTTTCATAGAGGATATTCGGACTAAACATGATATATGTTGGAAATGATGGTGCAATGTCAGTATTACGTGAAGCAAAGTACAAATCATACATTGGGACACTGGAGGAGTAAGCCAAACGAAGAATATTCAAAGGAGATCGAGAAATCTTGGTCATCGATGGGTTTCATTCTGTCGTCAAGTGACATTGTCGAAAAAATAAGCTTGCACTTCACGCCGATCAAATGGGCAATGGGGAGAATGACATCATTGACCATGGTTTTAGAACCTATAGGTATAGCATAGAATTCAATTGAAAAACACCATTTTTCCTATATATATACACGTGTTACCTTGATGAGGACTATGTCCGCGCCTGCGGCGCGGACTGCGTCCTCTATCAAGAAGTATGGTTTATGACCCTATATTTTGGCCATTTTTCACAAATTACTGGAACAGTTTCCAGACACCAGATTTTAAAGCTGTCAATCAATATCAGCCCAAACTGGACAATTTTTAGCTCGCTGGGACGAAAAAGTCCGGAGAGCTATTCAGAGCTTATGCCATACCCTCGGCATCATTGTCGTCATCGTCGTCGTCCGTAGACAAAACTTTAACCTGGGCTATATCTCTTGAACTATAAGGGGTAGGGCTTTAATATTTCACATGTAGATAAAAAATGTACCTTGTGAAGAGACCTTTCATTTGAGACCATGACCTTTGACCTACATGTAGTGACCTTGACCTTGGACTTTGACCTATTTTTCAAAAACTTTAACCTGGTTTCTGACAAAAACCTGTATAGGCGAGCTATGTAATCTTTGATTACCCTATGTTTTCTTCCACTTATCCAAATTATAGGTTTTACTTTTCATTCTCACTTAATCTTTATCGTACAAGTCTTTAAGACAATGTGGCTTTGAAAACATGATAGACAAGCTGAATTAAGATTGTGATCGTGGCACAAAACATGAAATGAAGTATACTGATTTTTTTTTTATTTTATTTTTATTTCCTCCTCCTACCCTATTTTGAAAAATAAAATTCGTAAAACTAAACAGGGATTTTTTTAGGGTCTGTCGGGGGCCGAATTTTCGGCCCCATTCCCAATGCCAAAAAGTGGTACTTTTTCCCAATTTTAGACCTAAAAATTCCCAATTTAATCAATTGTCCAAAACGAGAAATTCATTTCCAATTTACGTATCATTAACTGAAAGGAAAGTGAAAGTAGAACAAACATATTGTGTTAGTTTAACTCTAAGAGGGATTAAAAATATTGACAATTGATTTGATAAGGGATAATTTGCATAAATATATCTTTTTGTTGTTTGAAATTTATTTCCCAATTTAGGTTGAAATGTTACAAAATTCCCAATTTCAACGGCCCAGGCCCCTGACATCAGGGGCTAGAAAAAACCCTGCTAAAAATTAAATTTCTGTCGCCTTACAGAGAATCCATATTAAGTTTGAAGTTGAAAAGGCATTTTTATAAGGTAAAGGCTCAGTACGTCGTGTATGAGTTTCTGGATATAAAGATAAAAGATACGATGTACAATTATCAGTAAGGGTGAAACGTTTACTAAATTTCCTAAACGTGTACACGGAAGGCTGTAAACGAAATGTAAACGTTTAAACGCTTCTTTGTGTTTCTATTGTGAGAAGTGATTTCTTGTACGTGCTAAGATTTGTGGACGTCGTCAAAGTTGACACATAAATACGACTTAGTAATGCTTGACTAGATTTAATACTTTAATTCAGAACTTAAATAAGATAAGACGTATATTGCTGATGCTTCTAGACAATAAAAGAACTTGTTAAGATTCAAAGCTGGAAAAATTACATCTGTAATAAATCAAACTTTTTTAGAAAAAATTACATGCTACAAAAACGTCAGATTCAGGGTTCAAACGTGAAGAAAGAGGCAGCAGTGACGGGGGAAATATACATATACAACAATGATTGATGAGGAAAGAGACGATAGCAGGGTTGTCAATTTTGTCAGAGATATCGGCTCTGTTTTTTTTTCTTCTGGTCGATGTTGCTGCCTAACTACTCTAAGGAATCACATTGTTTGACGTGATGAACTATTTTTAGGCAACAATGACGATGAAAGAGAGTAGCGGGGTGTCAATTTTGTCTTCTTTTGGTTTAAAACATTATATATCTCCAAAATGATCGACGCCGCTGCTTAACTACGCTAAGGAATCTCCATGTTTGATTAACTTTTTTAAGAGTAATAAAGATATTAAAGACGATCTTTCAAGTATATGTATAGAAGTCCGTGTACACGTTTAGAAAGTATGTAAATGCTTACAGCCACAAAACGAAACAGCTCCGTTTACACTTGTAAACGTTCCACCCTTACATATCAGTATTGAATTTATACTTCAATTTTTTCTTAATAAACATGTTTGAATTTCTACAAAAATTAAAAAAAAACTTTAAATTGTGATGTCTGCTCAAGGTCCTCTACCAAATTGGTCACTTTCAGCCCTTTGTCTGCAACTCAGTAAGTGAGTAATGTGGCCCCCTTTGGCCTTTTGTTTTATGGATTTAGTGCATAATTACACGACGTTAAGTTGTTAATTATTAAAGTGCTGGGTAATTGACTAACTAATTGTTGTTGTCCCCGCTTTCGCGAAAGCGCGGGGACATTAAAACCGGTTCGTCCGTCCGTCCGTCTGTCCGTCAGTCACAAAAACTTTAACCTTGTGCATAACTTTTGAATGGTAAGTGATAGGGCTTTGATATTTCACATGTGTATTCCTTGTGAGAAGACCTTTCCATGGATGCCAAAATTTTTGACCTTGTGACCTTGACCTTGGACTTTGACCAACTTATTAAAAACTTTCACCTTGACCATAACTTTTGAATGGTAAGTGATAGGGCTTTGATATTTCACATGTGTATTCCTTGTGACAAGACCTTTCCATGGATACCAAAATTTTTGACCTTGTGACCTTGACCTTGGACTTTGACCTACTTATTAAAAACTTTCACCTTGACCATAACTTTTGAATGGAAAGTGATAGGGCTTTGATATTTCATATGTGTATTCCTTGTGACAAGACCTTTCTATGGATACCAAAATTTTTGACCTTGTGACCTTGACCTTTGAGTTCGACCTACTTATTAAAAACTTTAACCTTGACCATAACTTTTGAATGGAAAGTGATAGGGCTTTGATATTTCACATGTGTATTCCTTGTGACAAGACCTTTGCATGGATACCAAAATTTTTGACCTTGACCTTTGAGTTCGACCTACTTTTCATAAAACTATAACCTTGTCCATAACTTTTTAATGGAAAATGATAGGGCTTTCACATTTCACATGTGTATTCCTTTTGATGAGACCTTTCTGTTGGTAATAACATTCATGAAACTTGGTAGGAATGAAGTACTAAGGCCAAAAAAAATTAAAGTTTCGTTTGACGGGCACCGCCGCATTGCCTAAAAACCCGCCGCATTTCCGATTTTTATCGCGTGTTTTACCATAATTTTAAAGTAGTCAATTGAACATCGCCGTGCTAATACAAATTGTTTGTTTACATATTCTTTACTTCACTAAATATATAAATTGTAAAGCTGTAACTCAGTACTTGTTTATATAAAATAGTATTATTTACCCAAGCTACCGTATTCACGGTAATCGCGACCACGCGTATATTCCATATCATGGACGAGGTAACGTAACGTAAAATGATACTGTACTCTGTTGTGATAATATGCAAGAGCATTATATACTTCTTTATTAGTTAAATTATTCAATTTATTAGAAATTTGAAAACGTTTTTGTTTAGAACTCACAGTTTACGTCAGATTGATCAGCCGGGAACGCCGGTGACGGGATCGAGTGGAGGGGCAGAAATACTACGCGATCCTAATTTCGTTACGAATAAACTGGCCAATTAAACCCTTAGCACATCGCAGAAACTTCAAAATTTCCGCGGGATAGAAATTCAAATTTCCAGACCGACAGTGAAAAGGGATGACGTATCGATCAGGGTACCCTTGTGTAATCGTTGTTAAAATTCAAACTAAATTGTCAGACATGCAGTGATCGGGAAGGCAAACTTGCTCAATGGGACTATGGCACCTTCCACTTGGACTTCAATGGGTCATTCTCAAAAACAATGGGCCATCTTTCCTCACGAAAGGGCCATTCCAAAAATGATCAATTTTCGAAAAGCTTTGCATATGCATGTATGTATAATACATTAGACGTTAGCACATTTTTTGTCGCGATATTCTCAATTTTACCGTTTCTAATGAGTAATTTACAGTACATTTTTTTACTTAAATTTGTACCCATTGACTGACCACTTGATAATTTTACGGACGAACGCATACACAAGTACGTAGATAAGATACGTAAGTGGACGTTGGAGATTTAAATCTCAGGCGCAGAACGGGGATAAGAAAGAATGTCGGAGAAAAATCAATATTTTATCAAAATAGCAAAGAATCTTTCAATTGTTAGTGGACAGAAGAATTTTGTGCTTCTGACTGACTGGCCATGTACAAAAAGCTGCGATCTCTGTATTACTGCTCTTGGTGTAGATCTACGTTACAACGTAATTACGAGAACAAAACTTTTAGATTTAAAAACCAAAAATGGACGCCGTAGAATAATGGCACCAGGGCGCAGCGAGTTGCCGATTTTATGGGCAATTTTCTATCAGAATGGGCCTTCCCTATCCCTGGACATGTTTCTTTGTATTTTTCCTACTCTTTTGCCGACGCCAAGGGTCAAATTTTCGGTCTAAGCACTGAGCAACAATTACGATTTTTACTCACTTAGTTGCACATAAAAGAAGTAGTTCACAAAATGTTAACGTCATTTGAAGTTTTAACCTTACACAGGGCAACAGTTAGAGATTGGTGTTCTTTTTTATGCATAATTTAGATGTACAACATTCATGTATTAAGTCTATATCTTCATACTGGTCTGTCATAGGACATCGTCATATGATAATATAAGAAGTGTGACCAAATCACAGAATATCTAGCAAACCTCAGATTTGGAAATGCAATTACTATATTACAGGAAGACGTTGGGTTATCTTGTTAATCAATGCACTAAACATCACCACTTCATACTATACCTAAGTTTTAATGTATTTTCAGCATCAAAACACTTGAATTAGAAATTTGGTTAAAAGATCAAATTTCATGTTTGTAAAAAAAAAAAAAAAAAAAAAAAAAAAAAACCTGCCTCCCTCACTTTTTTTTCTCAAAAAGTGCCCGTCAAACAAAACATTAATTTTGTATGGCCTAATGGTCCCCTACAAGTGTTATTATTTTTCGTCTGAATCCATCATTAGGTGGCGACACTACAGGCAAAAGTAGGTCATGGGGGTACCCTAATTTGACAAACTTCTTCTTCAGAGCGGAAGCACATATCGACAAACCAAAAGCATCAGGATGATCTAGAGAGATGTCTTAAGAAATTTTGTTAATTTTTTTTCAACTCTGAGGTCAAGTTTTGTCCTTTTACAAACTTCATTCTGTTTGATATGCTTAGTTAACTTAACATAGTTTTCAGGTGAGCGATTGTGGTCCTCTTGGACCTCTTGTTATTTTATTTTCATCAGATATAGAAAACTTTATGAAATTATACTAATCATAGATCAATTAAAATGAACAATCGTGTGATTTTTATCTTAAAATTTCAGTGTAAAGTTCATATTGGAATTCTTTTCAAGACTAGATGGAATTTCAGGATGGATATTTGAAGTCATGAAGGTAAGATTGAAATAATAATGCATGTGACATTATATTCATCCATGTACGTTTTATCCAATTTTTCAAGCGAGCTGTTAATGACAGGACTAAGACTTGCTAACACCTACTGATGTTCATGGTCAAGGAGTAATAGGTCAGTTTTAACGTAATTATTTCATTGCTACATTGGAAGAGTCTAACTAGTAATGTCTTGGGGTAGTAGTCTAGGAGAGGAGATATTAGAAAACCTTGCAGAAAGCAAAAGGTTGAGAGAGCAGTTTCCAAGGTCACCTTCACTACTGACAGAAATTAGTTGACTGTTCACAAAATAGTCATTAATTAATTGTTTCAATACCCAATATGCACTTGTCACATTTGCTCACATTGACCTGACATTTGCAAAGGGCAATAATTCATCGCATGATGAATAGAATAGAGTAAACTTTTACCTTGTTGCATAAACTTTGACTAGGTTGCATAGAATATGTGGAAATAATCAGGAAACGATGATAAATACAAATAATTATTTATATTGTAGACTTAAGATAATTAATAAAAGACAATAATAGGTGAAATAAATGTGGTTACACTAGAAATCACAATTTACTTCAGATAATCAAGTAAGATTCTTATAAAAAGTGTTGGTGTATATCCAAATAAAGACGTGCATGTAGAGTACTAATTGAAAATTGTACCCTTTCAGGTTTATTATTTCATGCTTTGTATTTATTTTAGGTTATCAATAAAGGCCTGATACATTTAACTGTAAGGAAAGATCATACAGAATAAAGATGTAAACACTGTTACATATGATGGGAACTTTAAGTAAGGAGGAGTTAAAATAACAATTGATGTATCACAGACACCATGTAGACTGAAAAGATTTAGACTCTAAAGAAGGTGAGAATTCTATTGTTTGTGTGATTTCTGGAAGCAATTTGTTGTAATCATTATATTAAGCATATCAACAAAACGCTTAATAGTCCTCTACCGGTTTGCCTATACTTTCCAATCAGTCTGTCTGACTTTCACACTTGAGTACTTGAAATCTCCAGACTTTTTATGCCCAAAATTCAGGTGGGGGGATACAGTTTTTGGCCTGTCCTTCTGTCTGTCTGAAAATCTTTAATATTGGGCACAACTTTTGAATGGAAAGTGATAGAGCTTTTGTATTTCACATGTGTTATCCTTTTGGCAAGACCTTTCCATGGATACTAAATTTTTTATGCCCCGGAATCAACGATTCGGGGACATATAGTTTTTGGCCTGTCTGTCTGTTTGTCCGAAAAACTTTAACATTTGGCTTAACTTTTGAATGATAAGTGATAGAGCTTTCATATTTCACATGTGTATTCCTTGTGGCAAGACCTTTCCATGGATACCAAAATGTTTGACCTCGTGACCTTGACCTTTGACCTACTTTTCAAAAACTTTAACATTGGGCATAACTTTTGAATGGTAAGTGGTAGAGCTTTCACATGGGTATTCCTTGTGACAAGATCTTTCCATTGATACCAAATTTCTGACCTCGTGACCTTGACCTTTGCCCTTCTTAACAGAAAATGGTCTTTATACTACCAAAGATGCCACAGGGGGCATTCGAGTTTCACAAACACGGGCTTTATTTACCTCATGACCTTGACCTTTGACCTGCTTTTCAAAAATTAATATTGGACAAAAGTTTTGATTGGTAAGTGATAGGACTTTCATATTTCACATGTGTATTTCTTGTTACAAGACCTTTCCATTGATATCAAAATTTTTGACCTAGTGACCTTGACCTTGGACCTACTTTTCAAAAACTTTAATATTGGGCAAACGTTTTGATTGGTAAGTGATAGGACTTTCATATTTCACATGTGTATTCCTAGTGACAAGAATTTTCCATTGATATCAAAGTATTTGACCTTGTGACCTTGACCTTTGACCTACTTTTCAAAAACTTTAACATTGGACATAACTTTTGAATGGTAATTGATAGGGCTTTCATATTTCGCAGTTGTATTCTTTATGACAAGACCTTTCTATTAATAACCAAAAGTTTTTACCTTGACTTTGACCATTGACCTACTTTGCAAAAACATAACTTTTGAATGGTATGATAGGGCTTTGATATTTCACATGTGTATTCCTTGTAACAAGGTTTTTCCATTGATACCAACTTTTTGATGCCCAGTGACCCTGACCTTGACCTTACACATACTTAACAGAAAATAGTGTTTATACCAACAAAGATGCCACCAGGGGCATACCTGTTTCACAAACACAGGCTTAATTTTTTAGAAATAAAGTTATTTACATGTAATTATATAAGGTTTTGATATACACAGCACAAAATAGTTTCAATAAACATGTATTCATTTGAGTGCATTTAACAAAATCACTAGGAGAGCTCATCAGAGACTTTCTCGTCCAGTGGAATTTTAACCTATCAAAAACTCATGGTCACAATAACATTTATAGAAAAATAGGTCACACAAGTCAAGGTCAGAAGGTCAAGAATTTTGGCATTTGTAGAACATTTGAAGTCAATTCTAGCAATTTGGTCAAAGCATATTTTTTATAAGAACACAGAAACCTTAAAAAGTCTTATATTTCAGATATTTGTCTTCCAAATCTTATTATTTGGGCTCAGATATCTTTGTCTTACCTTTACCTGTTTGAATATGAGTCCCTCTAGCTTACAGGCAGTTTTTACTTTAATACACAACTGAACTATGATATGTTAATTTGGAAGATTAATAAATTGACTACAGTTAAAAGTACATGATGTATGCATAGCTTTAATGATTTTACATCCATGTTTGTATTGTTCATAAATCAGGCATATAAGTCAGGAATATATTTTTTTTAATCCTTTGCAGGAGACAGACCACAGAACTGTTGGATCCTCAAAGTTTAAAGATATCTTGAAGAACTCTTAAATAATTCAGAGACCTAATCAACATATATGGTACATTGTATAGCAATGGATATTCTATTTAAGAAGATTAACTCATGAAGATCAAGAAATACATATTAGAATATTACATTGTATTAAGCCTGGATACTGTGTATTAAAGATGTTGCATCATATTCTTTCTAGAACTTTTGTTTTATTATTAAATTGGTCTTCATCTGGTTCTTATTACAGTCTAGATTTACTCTGAATTTGGACAAGTGGAGTCTTTAGCTATGACGTTAGATTGATAACGCATGTTTACCACATTTGTGATTCATATTGAATTAACGTTGGAGCTCGATAGTGAGAGTAACATTAACATTGGAATATTGGCTCATGTATGCAAAAGGAATGAGGAATTAAAAAGCATGTTTCACGTATATTAACCGTATGTTTTCCACATGTCTACCAAATACAAAACACGCATGAAAATCTAAAATACATGTTAAACGTATATTAAACGTATAAAATCCATATGTCCATCACATATGAAACACACATGAAAAATTTAATACACGTTTCACGTATAGTAACGATATGTGTCACGCATGTTAGTCACGCATGTTACACATCTGAAAAAAGTAACGTACGATTCACGTATGTATAACATATGAAAAACGTATATTTCATCACGCACGTTTCACGCCCAGGGCATTTTTTTTGCGTGAATTATACGTTGCTTAACGTATGTGTCTTATATGTTTTTCATATGTGACACGTACGTTGCACATTTTCCTGTGTATTGTATCTGCAGTTAAATAAAAATTTCTTTATCAATAGAATACATACATTTATAGCGTCAGAGTAGTCGTCATCGTATACGTTGAATAAGATATTAACAAGATTTAAGTCAATAGTGATGCATAATTTATGCTCTATTATATCTCTAAATCTTAGCCATATAGTTTTTGAGTGACGACATTCCCAAATTAGGTGACACATAGTCTCTTTCGTTTCATTGCAGAAAGTGCATAACTCCGTTTCCATTATATTCCATTTGAATAATTTATCATTTGTATATTGAATATTATTAATAATTTTGTATTGGAACATCTTAAGTAATGTGTCGTCCATTAGACTAAAAACTTGTTTATAAATGTATTTCCAACGTTGTTCATCAATCGTAGTAGACAATAGTTCATTCCATTTATTTCTAAAATTTGTTACGTCTGGTTTTAATTTTTTTATCATAAAGTATTAAAATATTTTGTAATTTTACTGTGTTCTTTCATGTATTTTATGTTGTCAGTTGTTATAGTATCCTTTTTGGCTATATTTTTAATTTTATTTTTCCATTCATTTGGAATCGCGCCTTTAATTCCTAGAAAATCGAGAATGTTGATATTGAAGTTGTATTTTCTTTTAAAAGATTCAAAGCCATATATGCTTCCATTATTGTCTATTAAATCGTTAATAAAGAATATTCCGTTTTCAATCCATTTTTTTCTAAAGACTTTTTTGTTATTTATTTTAATGTCATTATTTAGGAAAATTGGTTGTGATAAAATCACTTCAGGGGTTGCATGGAACTCAGTACAATTCAATTTGCTCCAGTTTGATATTACAGATTGCCAAAAATTGTTGAACTTAGGTTTAAGCATTTCAAATGCCTCCTTTTTAAGTTGCCAAAAATGGTCGTTTCCTAGTTTGTTAAATTTGGGAAGAATAAGCGTTTTCCAAGGTGCAGTATATTCTGGATCAATTAATTTTTTTATCCATGAATATTTTAATGCATTTTCAAATGATTTTATGTGAGGCATTTTTAGCCCACCGTCCTCATATGATTGAATAAGGAGATTTCTTTTAATCTTATCGGGCTTTCCATTCCAAACAAATTTAAAGAATAAAGATTGAATCTCGTCGATTAGTCTATCTGATATTGGAATTACCGTAAGAAGTTGAACTAAGATCGGAAGTGCAAGAGTTTTTAGTACGGTAATTTTTCCCATTATTGTTAAGTCACGGATAGACCAGTCGTTCAATATTTTTTTGACAGAGACTATTTTTTCAGTTATATTTAAGTCATAGTAATTCTGAGCTTGTAAATCATATTTTAAACCTAAAAGTTTGAATTTTCCATTAAGATTCCATTCAATATTTAGATCGGTTGTTAGTTTTTCCATGCAACCCCTTTTTGCCCCAATCCATACCGCCTCAGTTTTATTATAATTTAGTCTAAGTCCGGAGTATTTTGAGAATTTTGTGATGATATTAAGTGCAGCATTCAGTGAGGTAGCGTCATCTGTCAATGTCAAGGTTGTGTCGTCCGCATACTGTACTATAACAAATTCAGAGTTATCTACCTTAATTCCTTTAATGTCAGGGTGAAATTTGATAACCGCGGAAAGTAGTTCTACAACCAGAAGAAAAATGTGAGATGAGATAGGATCCCCCTGTCTTGCCCCCCTCCCAATACTAAAAAATTCGGAGCAATGACCGTTATTTATAATGCAGCTCTGAGTGTTTTTGTTAAGTACTTCTATCCATTTTTTAAAAGATTGTCCAAACCAAAAGAATTCAAGTGTTTTTTGTATAAAGCCCCTGTCCACAGAATCGAAGGCTTTTTCATAGTCAAGCATAAGCAGTAATCCAGGAATATTGTCTGTGTCTGTCGTTTGTATTAGGTCATTTATTAATCTTGTACTTTCACTTATCGATCTATTTTTCAAGAAACCTGATTGTGTATTGCTTATAATTTTTGTCATAATATTTTTAAGTCTGAGTGATAAACATGTTGATGCCAGTTTATAATCTACGTTAAGAAGGGAGATTGGTCTCCAATTTTTTACAAATATTTTTGGTTTTCCTTCTTTTGGGAGACAAGTAATAACCCCCTGTTTTTGTGAAATTGACATTTCCCCTTTATTGTAAGCAAAGTTTATAGAGTTAAGAAGGTAATATTTAATGTCTTGCCAAAAGAACTTGTAAAATTCGGACGAAAAACCGTCTAGACCCGGGGATTTAAGATTCTTAAGGTGTTTCAGACTTGTGAGTAACTCTGTTTCTGTGATAGGACCCTCTAGTGCATTACTCTCTTCAGACGATAGCTTTTGAATAAAAGGATTATCGTTATCAAAGAAAATGTTAATTTCTTCATCCTCTAAGTTTAGATTTCTGGACATATATAAGTTTTCATAAAAGCATTTTTGTTCGCCGAGAATTTCTTCAATTTGATATATTTCTTTTCCGTCGTCAGTTTCCAATTTTTCAATCTGTTTTTCTGTAAAATGACGTTTTTCAAGATTGCAAAAATATCGTGAGCTTTTTTCACCTTCAACCTTCCATTTTACTTTTGCCCTCTGTATTATTCCTTTTATCTTTTCACTTCTATACTTTTCAGTTCATTTTCTGTTTCGTTAATTTTGTTTCTTATATCATTGTTTAAAGATGATTCGTAAAGTTCTTTTAATTTTCCTTTTTATTCGTTTTCTTGATTGTCTCTTAATTTCTTTTTATGACTGGCATACGCTATTGTTTTTCCTCTTATCATAAGTTTTAAAGTTTCCCATAATAATTGGTCATTTATCGTTTGTTCGGCATTATCATTTTGGTATTGTATTATTGTTTCATGTATACAGTCTTTTACTATTTTAACATAATCTTGGTCATGCAACAAGCTGTTATTGAATTTCCAAGTCCCCTTTCCTCTAATTTGGTTTATAAATTTCAATGATATATATTCAGAATTATGATCGGATAGATATGCTAAACCTATATCACATTGTTGGTTGAATTGAGTGAGATCTGAACTGATAAGAATGTAGTCGAGACGAGATTGTTTTAAAAATGGACCTCTCCAAGTAAAGCGTCTGCATTCTGGATGATTATGTCTATATATATCTATTAGATCTAAATATTCCATCATATTTTTAATCTGACTATTTGCTTTTATATTATTTTTACTCTTGTAGTTTTTAGTGTCTTTAACATAATCTAGTGGTACATTCCAGTCTCCACCAATAATGATGGACGTATTTCCAAAAGTTTCTATTTTATTTTTTATATCAAGGAAGAAATCTGGGTTATCGTTATTAGGTCCATAAATTCCTGCTAATGTTAACTTTTTATTCGATATTTCACAATCGATGATTATAAAGTTACCAAGAGGGTCAATAATTTCATCTTTTATCTTTAGATTAAAGGAATTTTTTAAAAGAAATGCGACACCACGGGAATTACTTTGGAAAGAACTAAATTTGCACGTGTACCCCCACTCAGCCGCCCATTTATGTTCAACTTCTTTTGTACTATGTGTATCTACTAAAATGGCAATGTCGTAATTCTCCCTGCAATGTAAGAAAATATCACGTCTTTTAACCTTGTCAGAAAATAGACCACGACAGTTCATAGATCCAATTCTTACGTTGGCCATATTTAGTTTATAGAATCAATCTTGTGTCTAAAAGAATTATTACGGAAATTCGCAAGTGTTTCAAATAAAGTATGAATAAAGTTGAAAGTACATGTACATGTACGTAGAGGATACTCAATAATTTTGTAATTTAGTAAATCCCATGAACCCTCCCCAAAAGAACAAACTTCTGGTATGAAAGTGAACATGTAAAAGAAACTAGTAATTTACAACTCCGTTCATTCTGATGAAGTGTTAGATAGAGAGAGAGCGAGAGAGAGAGAGAGAGAGAGAGAGAGAGAGAGAAAGAGAGAGAGAATGCATGCGCTTCATATATAACAATGGTAACTATTTAACGAACATATTGAACAAATTTATCTACATTTCTACTGAAAACATTATGAATTTGAATGTTTGATCCTTAAACAAGAAATCGACTGTGAGATAGAGAAAAGAGAGCGTATAACATGTATGTGACCCTTCGTCACACTTGGTCAGTCATACTTGTATAAACAGTACCTGTTGTGAGGGTTCTTTTTTTACAGGTTATCAATTTCCACTTTTCATATCTGGTGTGGGCGATTTTATTTCTCCGAGGTAACTTTAGAAACATTTTTACTTAAATTAGTAGCATTTAAAAATGCATCTTCTATTATTATGACCAAATGTCCGAAGGGGTTTTGACAGTAAAAGAAAGGAAATCTCCAACAACACTTGGTTGCAGTACCTACAGCAAAACCAAAAAACACCAACCTATCAGTATGCAAAAACACTGAGCAGACGCACACTGAAAGAGACGAAAAAGGGACATGGAACACAAAATAAAATCATAAAAACATCAAAGACAAATGGCTAATCAAAAACCAAAGAGACCAATGGGCATTCGGTGCCGACTTAGGACGGCCATCTGCCACGCCAGTAGCAGACGATGCAGTTATTCAGATAACGTGCGCACAACCCTCCCACTTATCCGGAAGGTCTTCAATTGTTTCATTTATATTTTTCTTATAACTTTGACTTTTCCTTAAATCATTCAAACATTTATTTTGGTTAAGCGTCCGTCTAGGTTTTGAGCACATGTCCATGAAAAACCAGCATAACCACTTGAAAGTTTTCAACTTTCAATAACAATGCAGAGAGCAGAACACATACGGAATCGATTTGTCTCCTTTCTCTAGTCATTTCTCGTTGTTGTATATTGGTTTTGTCATCTTAAATATCCTATAGCATCCTGTCGCGTCATATCCCACCCATCCTGCAACGTTTTTCGGTACATTTTATCAATAATTTTCACACTCTTTGTCCACATTACATTGTTTAGACTGAGGATCACTGACGAGGGTAAGTACCAGAAACGTGCATGTCTGGTCCATGCCATAAATTTATCTGTTCCTACTAAATGATGCTTTTGAATTTGAAGACGTTTAACATACATACATAAATCTTAATAAAAGAAATAGGCTATAATTCTTAATGAAATTTAATTTTTTTAGCGTGTTTTTAAGTTGAAGGTTTTAAAAATAGTTTATTGTAACCTTGAAACACTTAAAAAGGGTAGACGCTAAATAGAAAAAAATGTAACATAGAAATCAGTGATTTCAGAACAAACAGAATGAAGCTGACAATTGCTTATGTACTGTAGAATAGATGTCATGATTGCTTATCTGCATTGGGTACATATAAAACTTTATTGTATCTTATGTGTTTTTTTTTTTCAAATGCACTTGATTTGTTTTGTTTTACATATACCCTTCACATTAAACAAAAAACAGTTCTATATTTATTCTGTTATTTCTGTTCTCATGTACGTAGAAAACTTCACTTAATACCGCATACATCTAGCATTGAGCAATATTGTTTCTTTGAATAAACTTAATAAAGAATTCAGAATGAACTGATATGTTCTTTTTTTTCTTATAGTGTTAAAAATGCAATCATTCAAAAAATACGCGTCTCTCTTAGGATTTCATCGACCAAAACTGCGTCTCCATCTAATACACTGGATACCTTCGTCTCTAAATCCTTGAATATCAATTATGCCAACCAAACAGAATGAGATAAACGTCTCATCATGACAATAGGCAAACCTTTGGCGACTTCTCTGACCTTAAATGCCACTATTGCCTATTTCCGATTCCTTGGGAAATTGATTTAATGTTCTTGACAAAAGCGGAGCTAACGTTTACGTCATTTCTTTTCTCATTTAACATAGTCCTGCAACTTTTTTTTCATTTGTAAGATGACATTGCTTTTTTCTTTCAAACACAGATCATCATGATCCCTTGATACCAACTTCCTTCATCATTCAAAAACAGCACCGCAAAATGTAAAAACAGTAAACTCATTTTCTGTCACATGATTAAATTGTGTGATACTTTTTTAAGGTTAGGATTGCGACTACAGGGAGATCACCCTATTTTCAATTCACGTAAAATTTGAAACCGTCATGGACGATAAATGGTATAGGCTCAGTTTGTTGCATTATTTCAGAAAAAAATAATACTCCTTGAAATTTTCATTACTAGATGGATATTTTGGGGACAAATGAATGTTTTTTAATGAAAAATCGCCGAAAATAGGTAAAAACTATAATCATTTTTCCAAGAGTTAAGCTCCTAAAGATTCAAACATCAGAACTTTTAGTGAATCTCTATGTTTTTTGGTCAAAATGTTGATTTTTTGTACAATCTTTTGAACTTTTTACAGAAATATAGTCATTTTGCTCAAAAACGAATTCGGGTAAATTTGGTTTGACTGACTGCTTTAGGATAAAGCAATACCATAGCTCTATACATAGAAAAAAAGTTGTGTACTTGGCGACCTTCTAGCTATAAATAAGATTAACGAGTTGCCATGGCAACCAGCAAAACGTATTTATAAGAAAATACACTCCTTAGAACTGTTTATTTTAGCAGAATTTTTCAAAATATACTTTAATTCATACACAAGCTATAAGAATCCAGAAAGATAAGGGTATATATGACTTTTTGAAATTTCATGCATTGCAGAGGTATGTAAAGTTATGATGTGGTATTCTATAAAATGACGAAAATGTTAAGATATGCCAAAAATGGACGTTTATAGCCAAAAAACTAGACGGGCAAATTTCGATTTTTTGGTCTGAATAGTTCGAGGAGATGTTCCTCTACATGTGCACAAATCAATCTTTCTACTACCTCATTTCTATAAAAAGTCGCCACCCTGACCTTAAGAATCATATAAGAGAAAGACTTGAATATGAATGATGGCCATTAAAACCAATGGCATAGCTTTTCCTTGCTAATTCTGAAAGTCAACTCACAAAGCTAAGAACGCATAAGATAGTTTAGTCTACTTCGAAATTTCCAACATAATATAGCATATACTTCTACCTAGTCATGATTATTCGATTCCTTCAGATAAAATAGATACAAATAAACATAATGATGTGTTTATCCTTGAAATAAATGCAAAAAAGCAGAAAAAGCACTCGTCTTCTCATTTATCATTGGTAAATTATTATAATTGTTGTTATGTACTGGTGTGCCTGCTTTGATTGTTTTTTGGATCGTTCCTCAGACGGGAGCTAACTAACAGTTTCAAATTTGCGAACTGTGCGACTGTTTCTGTGTGTGTCTTGTGGGTGTTGTTGGAGATCCCCTCCTTTGTTCTTTGTGTTTTTGCATTGGGTTGTTTTTTTTTTTGGTTTAGCTGTGGGTACTACAACCGAGTGTTGTTGGCGATTCCCTCCATTGCTCTAGATACGTGGATGATATTCTGACTATTGACAATCCTGTTTTTATACCCGATAAGACTGAAATTTATCCACAAGAGTTGACACTCAACAAGGGAAACTTTACAAACACAGAAACCCAATTTTTGGACGTAAATATCCAAATATAAAAAGGAAAGATTCAATCCAATGTGTATGACAAAAGAGATGATTTTGGATTCAACACAGTAAATTTCCCCTGGCTTGATGGTGATGTTCCCAGAGTACCTCTGTTAGGGATTTACATGCATGTACCACAGCTCATCTGGTATTACGCTAGAGCATGTACTAATATTTTGGATTTTCATGGAAGAAATTTACAAATTACCAAGAAACTTTTTAAAATGAGATAAAGAAGATCCTTAATTACGACAATCTCAACAGCACCATCAATAGAGCACCAAATTGAGCATTGATGGACCCCTAGCAATGTTAAATGCCTTCAAATTCAACAGCATCATTTAAGAACAGATACATTTTCAGCATGGACTAGACAAGCACATTTCAGGTACTAAAACCTCGTCAGTGATCCTCAATCTAGACAATGTAATATTGCCAAAGAGTGTGAAAATTATTATGTCCAAAAAACTTACCGAAAGACGTCTACTAGGATGGTTTGGATATGAAGCTACATGACCCACGTTTTAGAAATTTCAATTAATTTTGATAACAGACGGTTTCGAATGTCTTGAAAAGAAGAAGATAAACCGAAGTTGATCGTCTAACCCAAGCTAGAGGTGGGACCAGGTGCCCGGGAGGAGTAAGCATCACCTGTTTGGCTGGCGGCACCCGTCGTCGACGACCACGCACGAAACTGAAAACAATATCCACAAAACATTCACTGACCGAGGTTATATCTTTATAGAAAGTGCTATGGCGATCATGTCAGGGAAAGACATTTAAAACACTTACTGTCATGATCTTCTTTTACTTATTCAACTGCTCCATACTGCAACAGAAAATAAGTGTTTATATTTTATTAATAATGCGGAAGGATTCCAACTCTATACTTTCATGAAGAAAAACAAATTTATTATGCACCAGATACGTGTTTCGGATATAAAATGCAATAAAATAAAATGCAATTCCAGTAAATATCTCAAATCCTGTCAATTATAATACTTTCTTTCGAAAAATGTAACTTCAAATTTGAAACTCCGCGAACCCGTAGGTCTTTTTACCGATCACAACGTGTGACAGCAAATCCAAAAAATATATATTGAGCAGATTAACAGATTCAGTATCCGGAATCTTGAAACATTCCAAATCAAAAAATCAAATAATGAAATTATCCGTCTACATGCATTCCTATCAAAAGCAAATCTTCAATTCCGATTAGGTCAGTTCATTTAGTTCTTATGCCCACTGGTAGATCAGACATAACATTAAGGATTATGTATTATGAGATATCCGAGTTGAACAGAGTACAATGTTAAGTGTTAAATACGAATCTACATCCATCCACTTAAATCAATTTGAATTTCTATTTCCATATCACCACTTGTCTGAGTACATGTATTATTTCTTATCCAGGTGTATGTTTTAATGGGGTTTTGTTTTGTTTTGTTTTGTTTTGTTTTTTAGCTTACCTGAGCCAAAGGCTCAAAGTGAGCTATTGTCATACCGGATTGTCCGGCGTCCGTCGTCCGTCCGTCCGTCCGTCGTTTAACTTTTCACATTTACATCTTCTCCTCTGAAACCGCTTGTAGGATTTTGATGAAACTTGGTATGCATGAAGTACTAAAGGTCCTCTACCAAGTTTGTTCATTTCGGCTCGATCCCTTCAGGGGTGGATCCAGGGCGGGGTCAAATAGGCCCCGGAGGGTATCCCTCTTCAAAAATCTTCTTCTCGAGTTCCACTGAATGGATTGAAAAACTAATTGTATCTATGTGATTTAGAAGAATGTATGATTCAAGTTTGTTCATTTCGTTAGAATCCGATAACTAATTTTTGACGCGTTTTTGACGTCTTCTTCGACATTGTATTTTTAATGCAAAAATTGATCTTTCTCTTAATATTTTCTTTCTTACTGAAAAATTCTGCTCCAGTTTAGTTTAATTTAGCCATTTTTAAGCAGAGGAATGCTTTAGTGAAAGAATTTTGCTGAAAAGTTTATTTTTGAATTTTCAATGATTTTTTTAACACTGTAAAAAAGGAAGGGGGGATGGTCATTTTTGGCATTTTATGGTTCTTCCCATGAATGATTGTTCTAACATTTATCAGAATTATTATAAGGAATGTAACAGTGATGAATTTTTTTCAATATCTTGACTTTTAGATTTTTAATGATTTTTTATTACTATAAATAGGTATGTTTTCAGTGTGTCAATGAGTCCCAAGGTAGCGAGTTCAAATCACAACTGGGGCATACTAATTGTTTTTCTTTATTTTTCATTTTTCCTCCACTTTTTAAGCTTTGAATGCAATTTTTAACTTTTCTGAATAATTTTAATGCCAATTTTGCCATTTTTTTGACTTTTGCATTATCTCCATATTAATTCCCCTTGGGTTCATATTGATATATTAAAAGCTATATTCTAGGTAAAATTAAATTAATAAATGTTTGTGTGATAGCAAGATTATAAGATTATAAAAAGAGGGGGGAGGGGTTTCAAAATTTCTATAACAACATATGTTGTCAATTTTTTTTCAATTAGAAGATAGGAACCGGACAAAATATTGTCTTTTTAGCTTGAGCCAAAGGCTCAAAGGGAGCTATTGTCATACCAGATTGTCCGGCGTCCGTCGTCCGTCCGTTAACTTTTCACATTTTCATCTTCTCCTCTGAAACCGCGCTGAGAATTTTTATTAAACTTGGTATGCATGAAGTACTAAAGGCCCCCTACCAAGTTTGTTCATTTCAATTGGATCCCTACCGGGATGGATCCAGGGCGAGGTCAAATTGGTCCCAGAGGGTACCCCTCTTTAAAAATCTTCTTCTCCAGAACCACTGCATGTATTGAAAAACTAATGGTATCTGAGTGATCTAGAAGAATGTATGATTCAAGTTTGTTCATTTCATTAAAATGCGATAACCAATTTTTGACGTGTTTTTGACATCTTTATGGCCTTCATTATTTTCATGCAAAAACTTCTACTTTTAGCTCACCTGAGCCAAAGGCTCAAGTGAGCTATTGTCATACCGCATCGTCTGTCTGTCAGTCCGTTAACTTTTCACATTTTCATCTTCTCCTCTGAAACCGCTTGGAGGATTTTGATGAAACTTTGTTGTCATGAAGTACTTAAGGTCTTCTACAAAGTTTGCTCATTTAGGCTTGATCCCTTTGGGGATGGATCCAGGGCAGGGTCATATAGGTCTATGAGGGTACCCGTCTTTAAAAATCTTCTTCTTCAAGGATTGAAA
Source organism: Pinctada fucata (assembly GCA_028142955.1). Lineage (NCBI taxonomy): Eukaryota > Metazoa > Mollusca > Bivalvia > Pterioida > Pteriidae > Pinctada > Pinctada fucata. The sequence goes on from AP027104.1 coordinate 1,869,923, forward strand.
AACTAATTGTATCTGAGTGATCTAGAAGGATGTATGATTCAAGTTTGTTCATTTTGTTTAAATCCAATCACTAATTTTGACGTCTTTATGGCCTTAATTACTTTTATGCAAAAACTGATATTTTTATGCCCCCGGAATCACAGATTCGGAGGCATATAGTTTTTGGCCTGTCCGTCTGTTTGTCTGTCTGTTTGTCTGTTTGTCCGAAAAAACTTTAACATTGGGCATAACTTTTGAATGGAAGGTGATAGAGCTTTCATATTTCACATGTGTATTCCTTGTGACAAGACCTTTCCATTGATACGAAAATTTTTGACCTTTTGACCTTGACCTTGACCTTTGACCTACTTTTCAAAAACTTTAACATTGGGCATAACTTTTGAATGGTAAGTGATAGGGCTTTCATATTCCACATGTGTGTTCCTTGTGACAAGACCTTTCCATTGATACCATAATTGTTGACCTCGGGACCTTGACCTTGACCTTTGACCTACTTTTCAAAAACTTTAACATTGGGCATAGCTTTTGAATGGTAAGTGATAGGGCTTTCATATTTCACATGTGTATTCCTTGTGACAAGACCTTTCCATTGATACCAAAATTGTTGACCTTGACCTTTCACATACTTAACAGAAAATGAAGTTTATACTAACAAAGATGCCACCGGGGGCATTCGTGTTTCACAAACACAGTCTTTATTCTTATTCTCTTCTCTCATGCTGCCTTAATTTATGTGCATGCATTTTTTATGTCATATTACTAACTGTTGTTTTGTTTAGTCTTGTGTGCTTTGTTTAATTATATGTTATTTTATGTCTTGTGTTAACCTGTTTTCATAAATGACAACTTTTAATACATATTGTCTTCTCTCAACATACCCATTACCCAGTGTTCTCAGGTGAGCGATGTGGCCCCTGGGCCTCTTGTTTTTTTGTTTTTTTTTTTTTTTGTTTTTTTTTTTTGTTTTTTTTTTTAATTGTTTGTTTTTTGTTTTTTTTTATTTTCGAAGAACTTAAGATATACCTTAAAATAGACAATCTGTATAAAATTTAGTAGAGAACGAAATGTTTATAGGGCGCTTACGTGAATCTTGTCTTCTTGACTTTGAGACTGAATAACGGTTAGGTACTTCTTTGATGTTTATTAGCGCAGCATGCAATCAGGAGACGCTGTCTCTCCCTGGGCACCTGGTCTCACATCGGAATGTTATTAATTCCCAGGTTCACAACCGTTCCAATGGGAATTTTAATCATTTTGCCTTGCCATCTCGATTTTCGACTTTGAGACTGAACGACTCATAGCTACTTCTTTTTTTTTTAGTATTCATAGACCTTTCATAAAGATTATTACATACAAACGAAATTCGCATATTTAAATTAGAATACAGAAAAAAATATTTTCGTTGGTCTATTTCCGATAAATTGGACGATGCATCCGATAACATTTAGAAGCGATGATCTTGGCTATTCTCTGGTCTGCTTTTAAGGTTTTCAATGGGTAATGAGAGGTGATTGGGGCAACGATTTATGGAATACTGAGACCTAAAATCACTGCATAGTTATGATGTAAAAATTAATTGAAAATTTTTTACCAATTTAGATATTGAAATAATTGGTTACTTTAAGACTTAAGCCCCCCTCACACTTTTGCGGATCGGGTCACGGATAGCTACGGATCGAGAAAAATTTTACATCCGTAGCAATCCGTAGTTCTATCCTGTACTAGTCGTGACAAATCGTAGTTATCCTTGGCAATCCGTAGCTATCCGAGATGAGACAGAAATAGATAGGAAACGGATAGATTTGTCGTAGCGGAGTCGTAGGGGAATCTAAGCAACCCGTAGTGGAGTCGTAGCTATCCGTAGGGGAGTCGTAGTAAACCGTAGCGCATCCGTAGCTATCCGGGACCATTTTTGTGGTAAGAATTGCAATACGACTCTGCTACAGATTGCTACAACTCTGCTACGACACTGCTAAGGATTGCTACGACTCTGCTACGACTCTGCAACGGATTGCTACGACTCTCCTAAGGACTGCTACGACTTACCCTACGGGTTGCTACGAACTATATGGGAAAATTTTGATTTTTCCTAAAATTTTCAACAGAACGATGATGCATCATATATCGATTGGTCAAAAATTTCTAAAAGACACATTTCATCAAATTTCGCTTTCTGCAATTATTTTTTTTTTCTATATTTTTCAACAAGGGGAGATGATTCCCAAAATGACCCTTTTCAAAATATTTCTTATTTGGATATCTACTATAGTAGTTCAAATGTTGTTGAAATATCATATGAAACAGAAGAATATTCAGTAATGAATAATTAATTTCAATGTTTTGACATAGTTTCCTTTATTACCCATTGAATACCTTAAAATTATAAGATAATGAAAGGTTAATCTTTTAGTATATAACGAAACTACAAGGACGGAACACTGACAAGCATATCAATACAAATACAGCAACTTTGTGAAATGATGCTTTAAAAAAAGTCTGCATATCAAATCCTGTCAAAATCTGACTAAGGCGATGATCCACAATGAGACTCAGTAGCAGCATCCACAGCAAAACAACAAAATATCCATACGCGAAAATACAAAGCAGTCAAGCACAGCAAGATACACGAAATGGACAAGGAACACCAAATAAGGACATCAATCAAAACAAAAATCACATAAACCAATGAGACAATGGGCAATTGGTGCCGACTTCGTAGCGAATGGTGTTGTTTATCCGGATTACATGCGCAAAGAAACAAAAGAATGAAAGTGAATGTCAGTAATGCATAACACGCCAGAGATTTGAAACAATTTTTTCTTATTTTATCCCTAGAAATAGTTTTCTCCAATTTGTTTTGGCTTTAACAGATTGACTGCCTGTGACAACAGGACTGGCCCTGTCCGAACTCCTTTAAAAAAGACAGGGCCCCGACCACCTGTCCTCTCTAAGTGTCACTGGGCATGGCACTGGACCAGTCTACAATTTTGTACCACACTGGCCAACCGTGACGACGGGACTCTATGACAGACCTTGTTCAAATCTCGTCAGAAAAGACTGAGTCCTGATTCTTTGTCCTATCTGAAAGTTGGTCAGATATCTCGGGTCATTGATCCTGAGCTCGCTTCAACTAGCAGAACACAAACTGTTATAAGCATGTCATAGACTTTTTATGATATTATCCATTCACATAGAATCTTTGTTACAAGAGGTCCCTGTGTGTAACTATCTTGTTTGTAAAATCATCTTACAGTAAGAAGTTTTATGTTTATACAACAATCGTGATTCTATAGAGACTTCTGTGTATCCGGATAAGTGGGAGGGTTGTGCGCACGTAATTCGGATAACCACACCATTTGTTAATAGCAGATGACCGTCCTAAAGTCGGCGCCGGGTGCACATTGGTCTCCTTTGTTTCATGTGAGATTCGCATCAGGTACACATTGGTCATCACCAATTTATGTATCGTAACTCATGTTTTAGTGTTTATATTTATGTCAGGTTGTTCAGCATGGGTGTTTCGTAGTTACATGTAGTTGTTCCCATGTTGTTTTTGAGGTTGTTTGCCTGATGATTGTTCATTCTACTGGTGTGTTCCGCTGAGATCGGTATAAAGTAGTATTGTTGGAAATCTTTTCATAATTATTAATAGTTCTCGACAATATGCTTGCTCCCAGATGTAATTCGCTATGATGCTATTGTCGCTTAGTTCACTCGTTCTGCAAGGTTTTCATAAGTTTTTTCTTTCTCTCTTTTAATTCTCACGACAAATCAGTGGCATAATTATGATTTAAGGATATTGAGTGCAAGTCTAGATTAAAATTGTCTATGATAGATTTTAATCAAGACAATATATTGCTTCCTTGCAGGATGCCAAAAGAAAAAGAATTCGTTGATCTATACAATGACCTAGATATATGACAAATTAATCCTGTTACTAGATAGAATCCTGCAATTTTGTTCCGATTGAAGAAGACAGATTACAAACCTGTTACACTATTCTTCATTCTCGCTTAATCTTATTCAAATTCTTTACGTCTATAAGCAATATCAAAAGTATATGGAAACTGATTGAATGAAGTTCAAACATAAAACCCGAAATCAGAAAAAATATAAGACAGAAAAGAAAAATCGGACATATAGACGGATCCACAAGGAAACACGAAGGATAACCTTATCAAATGAAAAAATCTCCGAAGTCCAGTGTAAGTACTGAATGTTAAAAGCTCGCCGTGCTTAATAGAAAAGTCTATTACATACATGTACTTATTATACAAATATCACATAAATGATGTTACATACATAATGCATCTAATCAAGAAGGACCAAATAGGTGGCTAAAAATCATATTTCAATTTCTCTTGCTGTTTATTTTTAAAAATCAAGAGTTTGCTCGTTGGCCACGGTAGTATAAGAATTAAGAATACAGAAAATAACAAAAATCATTGTCAGTGGCGTCTCAGCCCTCTAAATTACTTTGACCCTGGCCAGTCATGAGCTACAGTCACCTTTGATCTATGGTCAACATTATACTAAAACATCAAAGTGATTCATTTTGTTGTTTTAAAGAGGTATAGCCCGAACGTGATTAGCATATATACTTTATTAGACCAAAAGCAATAGCTTATAGGTATACAATACATAAGTAATCAATACAAACTCAATGCATGTTATACTAGTAATGTAACATAAACAAAATATATTCGTACTGTATATAATCGAACATGAAATGAAATATACATGTAATTAAACATAAAAGGAAAATGAGTCAAAATTGAAATGAGAGAATAGTCAAACCTGAAATGAAAAATTAGAGCCTACATGAATGGATATAACAGATAATAGAAATAAACATAAACTACATGTATGGTAGTATTATGGTTGAAATACATATATCATAAGATAGATATCATGATATAGTACGTAAGTATGTAAGCATGCAAGCGGAGGCAGACTTAAGATATAAACAGTGAGCCTACATACACGTTCAAAAATATACTCTTTAGGATAGAGTCTCAGAAGTTTTGAATGATAGTCAAAATATGCAAAGGTAGACTTGTGTTTGTGTAGATATCAGATAATATTCAACGGTTTTAAATCGATAAATTATACACGTAAAGGTAAAAAAAAAACAAACAAACAAACAAACAAAAAACAAAAAACAAAAAAGTATCTATGCAATCAACTCGTTCCTTTTATCCATTGCCCGCAAAAGATATTTCCCTAAGTTTGTAATTTCACTAACGTTTTGTACTGAAAACAACTGTATAAGTTTAAAAGTAGATGGTCTTTTCCAGTAATATTCTTTTATCAAACTTTTTCTCAAACCATGAAAAATTGGACAGATTAGGATAAAATGAAACTCGTCTTCTATTTCTCCTTTATTACATAAATTGCAAATTCTATCTCTACGCTCAATTCTTCTGTATCTGCCAGTTTCTATATTTAACTTGTGAGAACTAAGTCTAAATTTTGAGATGAAATGTAAGACATTTTCAGGAATTGATTTCTTAAGATAAAATTGCAGTGTATGATGATCCACCATATGTTTATAAAGAAAGCATTTTGGAGATATTTCAAACGCTACATTTCTTTCCTGTATGAAATTATCAATAAGTCTGTTAAGAAATGAATTAATGAACGCGGATGAATTTTGTACGTCTTGGTAGAACCAAATTTCCCCAAATCCCATAGAAAAAAGTAGTTTCTTTACTTGGAACAGCCACATCGAGGATTGATTATCAAATGATAGACTATCACATCTGTCAAACATATCTTCATAGAGAGATTTTAGAATACAATTTTCCTTACTATTGTTTAATAGTTTCAACCAATATTTGATTATTCTCAATTTTCTCCTAATTAATAACGGGTACCTACCTAATTCCGTGTAAACCATCATACTAGCTGTGGACTTTTTAACTCTAAGAATCTTCTTACAGAAATCTAAATGCATTTTTTCTATTGCCTGGGCAGAGTGAAACCCCCAAATCTCACATGCATAACTAACAACAGGGGAGACAAAAGAATCAAATAATGATAATTTGGTTTCTGGATTTAGACGCATATCTCTCAATGTATTATTTAATCCAAATAAGCATTTTCTTCCCTGGGTAGCCAATGACATTTGGCTTTTATAAAAGTTTCCAGTGTAATTCAAGTTCAAGCCTAAATAATTAAAGCTGTTAACGATTTCAATTTCACTGCCTCGATAAAACCATTTTTCTTCTTTTTTCAACTTCCCTCCCTTTCTGAAAACAACTATTTTTGTTTTATCTACATTTACGGACAACTTCCAAGCAGAACAATAATCATCTAGTGTGTTTAACATTTCTTGTAAGGCCTGAGGAGATTGCGCAAAAATCACTGTGTCGTCCGCGTACATAATTAAAAACAAAGAGAGTTCCTTTAGATCAATGTTAGAGCAGCTAGAATCAATGAATGCGTTTTCAAAGTCATTCAGATAGAGAGAAAAGAGAAAGGGGGAGAGGGCCTCACCCTGTAAAACCCCTTGATCCACCAAAAAGAAATCAGAAAATTGTGACTTATATTTTACGCAGCTTCTTACTTTACTGTAAAGTGAATGAATTACTCTGCTAAAGTTTCCATGGATACCTACACGTGCCAATTTGTAAAAGAGTAAGTTTCTGTCAATGCAATCAAAAGCCTTCCTATAGTCTATGAAGCAACAATATAATTTCTTATTATTAGACAAAAATTTATCGATAATTCCATGAAGCGCGAAAATAGCGTCAACTGTACCTAAACCTTTTCGAAAACCAAATTGCGCATCAGAAATAACCCCGTACGTTTCGCTCCAATGCAGTAATCTATCATTCAATAAATTTGTAAAAACTTTTAATAAACAACTCATTAAAGTTATTCCACGATAATTATCAGTATTACCCGTGTCCCCTTTCTTATGGACGGGAATTATGATTCCCTTTCCCCAGCTATCAGGAATATGACCTAATTTCAAAATAGAATTAAAAATGATGTGAAGATGAGGTACAAGGATATCACTGAATTTCTTGAAGTACTCGTATAACAGATTATCTATTCCGGGTGATTTGTTACATTTCATTTTACGTAAAACTATTTCTATTTCTTCGTACGATATATCAGCATCTAATTCTTCAAAAGTACAATTTTCCTCGTTTAATAACACATCATTATCGTTATTTATTGTCTGATTGTCGACCTGGCCTAAATTTCTGAAGTGATCGTAAAAATCAGTACAATTCAGTTTATCCGTATCGGATTTTCTGCTCTTTTTGAAGCGCTTATAAAACTTTCTAGGATTCTTTTTCTTTATAAAATTCATTTTATTACCTTCGTATGATAGATATTGATTCTTTGTTCTCCTCATGTAACTTTTATACTCTCTTTTACTTTCAACCAATTTCTGTCTATTTCTATGTGTATGGCACATATTAAATTCCCGAAGATTGATTTTATATATTCTCTTCAATTCATGACATCTTGAATCAAACCAAATTTTATCTTGTCTCTCTTTCACCGATTTATGTTTAAAACCATAATCATGCTTACAGTATGGATCAAAAATATCATTAAGGATATCAGAAAACGATTCTACTGCAGCATCTAACTCAATAGCACTATCCCCAGTATTATGAATACAGTTACTAAGACGGTGCTGATTGGCTAGTAGGCTGTTCCTCATATCGTCTATAGAGTCAGAGTCAAATTTAATGAAAGATGTCGAGCCAGTATTATTTTGATTGCTACAAATATCATTAACCGACGTGAAATTTGAGCAGTTTGAACCGCAAAGACTTAGTAAAATTGGTGCATGATCTGACCATATACTTGTCAAACTTTCTAACTTACCATTCTACAGGTATGGATTTTCGTTAATGTGGAATTCAAATTATTTTAACGATAACTGGATTTGATATACAACATTTCACTCTTTACTTAAAAATCAAGAAAAACGAAATTTCTTTCAACGGAAACAGACCGTGACGAAATTTGAATTTGAACAATTTTCATGAATTTCGCGTATTTTATCGGAAAATTACATTCAAACCACTTTTAAAGAATTGTTTGTACCAAGTTTGATCAGAAAAACATGAATCAAACGGAATGCATTTATTACAAAAGCGATTATAAGCAAATAAAACAGTAGCATACGAAATGGAAATCTATGTTCAAAATAGCATTAGAGGGATGGTGCTGAGATGTTAACCTCCTTTAATTTCGGTGATATTTTTCGATGAAATAAAACACGTTTCCGAAATAGCAAAGAAATACATATGATGTCAAATTATAAAGGGCCGAAACAAAGCTTCTATCAGGCGACAGAGCTGGAAAAAAGTAATTAATACTATTAACAAACATCAAGTTTGTGTGACAGACAGACAGACGGGCAGATTGGCGCGAAGGCAAAAACAATGTCTCCTCCCCGTTTGGGGGGAGACATAATTCAGTAGTTTATCCCCAATAGATATGGAGATGAGATTATGTGTCCGGGGAGAGTAAGCATCTCCTGCAAAACTACCAAGCACTTACTTAAGCATACACACCCGCAAGAATGTAGCCAAATCCCAAAAATAGCACAAAATAATAATTTCACAACAAGGGATAGCGAAAAAAGGAGAGGATCTCCAACAACACTTGGTTGCAGCACCCACAGGAAAACCCCATAACACCCACTGCAAAAACACAGAGCAGACAACCATAGAAAGAGACACAAAAAGGACAAGAAACATCAAATGTTAAATGTCTTCAAATTAAATAGCATCATTGAAGACCAGATAACTATAAAATTAACAGCATGGACTCACGCCATAGAAACATCAAACACAAAAGACTACTCATAAACCAACGAGACCAATTTGCAACCGGTGCCGACTTAGGACGGCCATCTGCCACGCAGGTACATTTGTAGCAGACGGTGTGGTTATCCTGGATTACGACGTTTTACAACCCTCCCACTTTTCCGATTACCCAGAGGTATCAAAGAACGCACAGTAATACCAAAATCAAACGGTCCAACAAACAATCAAAGCAGAATTTTTAAAGAAAGCGTTATTTTACCGTTATATGCTATATTTGCGTACGACTAAACTGTACAAAAGGTATATCTGAGGGGACACAGTGGTTGAGGAAACTATCGAGACTGGAGATTCATTACCTTGGATCAACTGATCTTATGAAGGCTGAAACAGATACCTATCGGAAATTGTGTCTAACAGAAATAAATCGCGATGTATTATATTGCAACGGCAATATATCCCCTTGGTTATTCGTGATTTACTTGTATAATTCTATTTCTTTTTTCTCGATATTTTGATATTTTGTCGTTTGACTCTATACAGTCATATTTTTCTTTACTTTCTCCTATGTTTGTTTTATTTGATTTTGAGCAAAACTTTGAACTTTATCAAAAATTCCTTTTCCTATTTCAATTATTTATTTCCACTTTGTCAAAAATGAGACATAAATTATGCAGTCATATTCTTTCTATTTCAAAATTGCGACTTTATTTTGGTATACACTTGTATATGCATGTGTATGAAAAATCTCGTGTATCAAAAAAGCAACCATTGATCAACGCTCTGTAATACAACGGGACTTGAACGGTCAAACACATCACCGAAAATCAGAATCCAAATCAAACAATTAATAGCCATTCTCTGTAAGGACCAAAATCGTTCGGCACGGCATGTCATGGATTTTGATGATTTTCGGTATAATGGGTATATATTAAGTACTGACCATGAAAATAACACTTTTCAGCCAATGTGACCTCTGGTTGCCATGGTAACGACGTCATTCTATCTATAGCACATTTGGGACCATGAAATAAGCCAGCTCTGGATACTTCGTTGCCATGGATACCACTGTAACAGCTTGTTCATCTTTAAATAATCTATTCTTCCTTACTTCCATTCTTACTTAGTACACTTAGATATGTGATATTTAGTTTAAACATATTTATTCATTCCATATGCAAGTTACATATAATTACAAAACTACAAACAATGTAGGGATCTGAAAAAAAGCGTATCGCTTATTTAAATTCATTTCCCGTATTAAATTTGGCAATAACTAAGTCAGTCGCTATAACTAGTCAATGTGAAAAAGGAATAAATAAGTAATGAAATGATTACAAAAAGGAGTAGAATTAAAGTAAGGACAAAAATGTAAAGGCAAAAATGTAAAGGCGATAGTGTAAAGGCGAAATGTTGCTGTCGAAACCGATATGGTTTGGGTGACACACGTTTTCAAGTTAAAATGTAACGCATTTATACAAAACTTTTGATATTTATTTCAGGAAGCCTATTGTATTAAGCTAAAATAAGTCAAAATGAAGCGAAAAATAGAGGTGAAAATAAGGGCCAATTTAGTGTGTTTTTGACCATTTTCAATCTTAAATATCACAAAAGGCACCAATAGGAGACTAGTGATTTTCATCAATGGAAATGTATGTTTATTGACAAATAAAATGAACGAAAAATTGGAGTGGGTATTTAAGAGTTTTACCTAAATTCTGTCGTCAAAGACCGTTGCCATGGCAACATTAGACCTTTTTGCTTGTTTCATATCATCTTTGAAATTGATTTTATTCCTCTTTAGAGAAACATAAGATTGTCAAAATGTATGCATGTATAGATATGACTTAAATCTTTTACATAAGAACAATTAAAATGTTCAAGGTCATTGGCTTGATGTTCAAGGTCATTTATACTTTGAGACTCAAATTTTGCATAAAATATTGATTTTTTAATATTTTTGTTACCGGTTTTAGTGATTTATTTATTTAGATATTTTCATAGGTCATATATATTATGAAAGCACATGAACATAAGAAAGACAAATTTTAGAATTTATTGAATTGTAGCAATTCAATAGGAAAATATTTTTCCGTCAAAAAACAAGAAAAATACAGATTTCGTCCCTTTTTTATCAAAATACTCACCAAGAATTTAGATATTCGAAGATGTGAAGAAACGTAATCAATAGTTCTAAGAAATAAGTGATGCATTTATCATTTTATGGCAAATAACTGTTAAGTTCAATATTTCAAGGTTTCTAAAATATTGACACCTTCATTTTAGGAAAAATCAGGATTTTTCGTCAAATCTGGTCACTTAAAGTTTAATGACCTTGAAAATTCAGTGGGTGACCTTGAAATATTTTCAAGGTCATTTTTATATCAAAACGCCTCTGATAGATGTATACATGAACTTCTGTTCCAATATCATGCGTAGATAGTTTGATAGAGGTTGTGTTTAAATTCATCGTATTGAAACCTTTCAGCCGATTGTTGCCATAGCAACTAAATTTGATGCTGCTTTGCATATAAAAGGACAAATTAGCCCAATTAATTTTTTATATTCATGTAGAGTTCAAAGATGATACTAATTGGATAACTAGATTTTGGACTTCAAAAATTGGTGCTTTTATGAAATTTTCAACCTTGTAAAACAGTAAAAACAGGCAAAAAAGGGTCTTTGAGTGCCCAAAACAAAGCCTTTTGATACCCTGTTTTGGCCCAATTTTTCATCTTGTATACATAAGGCATCCGAGATGAATGTAAAAAACTTTACAAATATGCATGATAATAAGGATTAAAAGAATATAATCAAAGCAATTTAAGAATTAAAATGTACCTGTTTCCATGGTAACGAAGCCTACAAATATGCCTTGTCCTATAGATTTTCCCAATTTTTGAAACTTCAGACATGGTTACCATGGCAACGACAACCTTTTTGAAAAAACTGGGGTTGATTTACATACTAGTACTTCATATTGAACTTCCATACCAAAAGTCTAAAAAATCCATGACATGCCGTGCCAACATGTTTTGAAATTCTTTGGTTCTTACGGAGAATTGCTGTTAATAGGCATGCAGTCCCTCGAAAAACGTTAAATGTTAAAGAAACAAAGGAAGGATGTTCTTACAAAAACCGTGAACACGGACGAAAACAGCCAGTAAAACAATGAGAGTCAAATTTAAAGTGAATTCCCAATGGAGATGAAATCAGGTGCCCTGGGAGAGTAAGCATCTCCTGTTTGCAATCAATAACTGAATACGTGAGGAGAAAACGGTGAAGTATCAAAGTCGGTGTTTTTTGATGGTTTTAACCTAAAATATCTTCAAACAATGATGATAACGAGGTGTTCTAATGTTTTATGTTTTCGTTGTACCGTCCAAAACAGATTTTGCAGCACTGTGACAAAGTCAATCGCTCACAAATATATTTTTGGTTCAGTAGTTTTTCATTTAGTGTCCTTGCCCTCAGAAAGAAGTTTGAGTTTACTCAACAACAACAACAAAATGCGTTTCAATTGCGATATGAATTAGGGGTGAAACAATACCCCAGAAGTGTATAGCGATATATTGCGATATTTCATTGCTGTATTGCAATATATTGCGATATATCGTATTTATTTTCATTTTTGTCATTTTTAATGAAAAATTAGGTTCGTCTTTATGTATGTACATACTATTCGTATTTTCTGATTGAATTTTTCATTGTTAAATAAATGTCATTTGCTTGAAAGAAACACACATATATAAGTAATTGAATTCTTGGTTACATTTTTCATTACATATGTCGAATGTGAGCGATGTCGAGCATGGGTCTCTTGTTTTCAATGAAATTGATTAAAATCAATGTGATTCAATGTTTTATTTGTATAATATATACGGGCGCGATATATTGCAATATGCATTTTGGATCGCGATACGATACGAATTTATGAAATATCGCAATATATCGAATATATTGTTACACCCTTAATATGAATACGTAGGAGACGAATGAATGTTACTACCTAGAAAAGGAAAATTTGAAATTTTGAAGTTGAAATCATCACGTTTGTCATACATGTATTTTTAAAAGTATTTAGATGACCATTGCCGTCAAAATTACATCTAATATAAAGCAGAGGTAATGCTTTCAGTGATTTCTTTCGCCTTTAAGATCTAATTTGTCTTCGACACGAATCCCTTTTTACTTCATTCCAGCTTTAAGAGAAGGGCATATATGCCAAGAAAGCTAACTCTTGTGAATAATTCAGTATGACAAATTATATTTTTTAGCTCATGGGAAATTTGTGCGCAATACTTTAAAAGCGGTATGATAAATTAATTGACATACATGCACAAGTAGAATCTCCAATATGCTAGGCGTTGTTTGGCCTAAAGTCTGATATGATGTCCTTTCATCATTCTTTTCATTGATATACAGTTGGAGGGAGAGTCTATCAACTAAACCCTTAAATTCCTCTATGGAAAAAACTCTTTAATTAAAGTAACTAAAAAAAAAAAAAAAAAAAAAAATGAGGTGCAAACTATTCAACAAAGTATTGTATTATCAGTTATCACTGCAATTTTTTTAATCCTTAGGCCATTCCAAATTAATTCAATGTTCTATGGATTTCCCGCAAAATATTTTTCAAAGTTAAAAAAAAAAATGTATATATATAATTATGAAAATAAAATGCTCGCCCGCACGACTAAACTTCTGGCTCAATTATATTTCAATGTCGGTTCCGATTTCTGCAAATCTTAAAACATGTACTAGAATGACAAATATGGACCATATCCCAATATACATTACAAAATCGATAATTCAGGAAATCATAAACCGAAGGCATACAAAATCAGGATAAAGCACGAACCAACGCGAACAAAGAAAAACCACCACGATATGAAAAGAAGATCGTGCAAATTTCGAAGAAATTGATATTTCTTGTGTTTGAAATATTTTGTTGGGAGCAAATTTCTTGTCCCATATACATGGCACTGAAAGTCAAGGAGGGGGGGGAGGGTGTTCGAAAATCTTTTCCGTACTGCTACGTGCCAGGCTTCCTAGTCGCCATATTCCTATTGGGATTACTGTTTGAGTACAGAAATTATCAGAAATATATTACTGGGATAACCTATATCAAAAATAAAATTATACTACTCGCTCGCACCTTATAAACTGCAATACTTACACAAAAAAATAATGATAATTATATTTTCGCTCGCTCTTATCCTTTTTTTTCACAAGAAAATCTGAAGAACATTGAATTAATTTGGTATGGCCTAACCTTCTAGATGACTAATGGACAATTCTTCGATGTTTGTTTTTTTCTATTATAATAGTATAATAATATAGCACACTATAACATCTTGTTTTCCACAATATATTGACATCTATTTAAGGTTAGAACCACCCGTTATCATGGATTGACAGATTAGAGGTAAAACCTTTATGCATGGCTAATAAGTCGGGTTTTACTACCACTCAGGGATTGCTTACTTTTGCCATACACTTGATCCCATGTCCACTTCTTTTTCTTTGCAGAAGTTTTTAAACATTTCGTTTTGTGATTTTTTTTATCAAGGTTCTGTATGCTCACTGATAATGATTTCCAGATTCTAACTCTTCTGTTTGTCTTTGACATTTACTCACTGATCTGCCAACTTTAGTTAGGAATTATAGAGATACGAAGGGGCGGGTGTCATTGAGGGTTGTTGGCATCGAGCTCCTATGGGTTAAAACCTTAAAAGTGTTTATCATTTTTATCTCAAGAAACCTCTTTGTAATATTTTCTTGCAAACTAAGACGTTCGAAAAAAATTATTACCTAACTCCACGCCATCATAAAAATTCACCTAGACGTCATACTTCGACGTTAAATTACGAGAAATGGGTTTTTTAAAAGGCGTGAAAATGTTCTGAAGAAGGTCTACGACATTTAGTTTAAAATACTCCTCTTAAAACTGAATTTCTTCTGACCTACGAATGTTGACGACGGCTAAAAGTTCACATTTGATTTTCATCTTAGAGGGTATTTATCTAACTGATTTTATGAGAACACAGTGTTAAATGTCCACAAGTTTTCCATTGTCCGGACACATTTCGAAATGTAAGGTACACTTGTATTGATGTAGACCCCAGTAGATTGTTCACACACAAAAATCATTATTCAAACAGATTTTGTCTGGCCAAACAGTAGAGAGGATGAGGTAGGAATATATTATACATTTGTATACTATTCTAACTAAAAGATATAAGAAAAAAAAAGATTTTTAATTTTATTATCAATCAAACGTACTTGTTAAATAATAACATTGACGAGAAATCCTTACTTTTTTCGGGAGGGGGGGTTAAGACTTCTGCCTGTCAGAAATTTATTTTCAGAAATTTCAAGAGCCGGAATTTTTTTTTTTTTTTTTTTTTTTTTTTTTTTGTCGCCGGACTTTGGGCCGGACTATTTTTTTTTTCAAAGTGGTAGGGCCATGGAAACCTCTAAATCGGCCTTGCAATTTCCCTTAAAAGTAATGGTAATGAGAAGAACTTTGTATGGGTAATATGGATAATTTATTCTTTTTGTTAAAAGCGGCAAACATTTTTTAATTATCTGGCTGAAGACTGTTCATGAATAATCAACTGAGAAGTTTGTCTAACGATCTTCTCTGGTGAGATTTGGACGGTGCCCTGCATGGAGTCACAAGTTGGTCACAACCTTGAAAGTCTTTCTACGACACCCTTAGTTGAAACCATTTTGAGGCGCGATACAATAATGTTGAAATCTTATAAACCCTTTTCTGGTGAGGTCATACCAAATTAGTCAAATGTTCTTCCGATGTTATTGTAAAAAAAAGGTGCGAGCGAAAAAATAATCCTTTATTTTCTTAAGTATTGTAGTTTATAAGGTGCGAGCGAGTGAAATAAGTTTATTTTTATGTAGGTTACCCCAGTAATACATTTCTGATGTTTTCCTACTCAAAAAGTAATCCCTATAGGAATTTGGTGACTAGGAAGCCTGGCACATAGCAGTACGGAAACGATTTTCGAACATTTCCCCCTCCTTGACTTTCAGTGCCATGTATATGGGACAACAAATTTGCTCCTAACAAAATTTTTCAAACACAAGAAGTATCATTTTCTCGAATTTTGCATAATCTGAAACTTCTAGAATAAAC
The DNA here is from genome assembly GCA_028142955.1 of Pinctada fucata. Lineage (NCBI taxonomy): Eukaryota > Metazoa > Mollusca > Bivalvia > Pterioida > Pteriidae > Pinctada > Pinctada fucata. The sequence continues at coordinate 1,885,874 of AP027104.1, forward strand.
ATCAAAGAAGTACCTAACATTTATTCAGTCTTAAAGTCGAGAAGGCAAGGCCAAATCGTGAGAATTCCCATCAGAACTGTTGCGAAGCGCGGAATGAACAAACATTCCGAAGTGAGACCAGGATCCCGGGGAGAGTCAGCGTCTCCTGATTGCATGCAACACCCGTCGCAACAGCTCCATGGAAACCTGTCAAATTCGGTGATTGTCTCGATGTACATTTTAATGTACAGATCAGGCAAGAGTGTCTTGTTTGGTGATGACGACAGCCATTCAGGCACAATGTAGAATGTCACTGATCATTGTGGAAACTGGGATCTGATATGCTTTTATAATATCCCCATAGCGACCGAAGAATTTCCGCAATGATGATTTCAGCCGTTGTGTTATATAACCCTGTAGCTTACTTGGAAGCCGTCTGGCTCTAATGATGAAATTTCCATATTTGGAACATGCCGATGCGTACCGTATGAGCTGAGAAACAAAAACGCCATAAACAGGAGGAGACAAAATGTTGCTACTCATGAAAGGGAAGTTAGTTAATATATGGAAGCTGAAATAGTCATGCTTGTCATACAGTGAGGTGTTCAAATGGCCGTTTGCGTAGCTTTAAAATTTGCAGAAATCAGAACCGACCTTAATTAAAATATTCTTGAACCAGAAGTTTAGTCGTGCGGGCGAGCATTTTATTTTTATTATTATTATATTTATTGAATTTTGAAAAATATGGTGCGGGAAATCCAAAGAACATTGAATCAATTTTGTATGGCGTTATGAATGTGTTCCGAGATTCACAAGCAGAGCTCTAACTTAAATTTTCTTGGCCTTATTCCATTATAAGTACATTAATTCAATCTTCTGAAATAAGCAATGTTTGAATAGATCAAACATATAACAACAATATAATGAATCTCTGTGACATGGTTGTGACCGTATTTACTCAAAAGTAGAATTTTGTTTACAGAAAACCTATGACAGAATAGTTCGTTCTTGAAAAGCTGTTCATGCTTTTAAAGTATTTCAGAATCAAAATAAAACACCTATATGTTACTGAATGAATAGAAACTTCATTGCACTTTTAACCCATATTTGTACGGGTCTGGATGGAGATCCCCTCCCTTCTTTTGGAAACAACCTGTTATTACTTAAACTAAATGACAAATATGGATAATGACCATATCCAAATACATAGTAAAAAAATCGATAATTCAGAAAGGCATACAAAATCAGGATAAAACAAGAACGAAAGCAAACAAAGAAAAACCTCGATCATATGAAAAGAAGCGAACTTCCAATATGGGAGTGAGACCAGGTGCCCAGGAAGAGTAAGCATCTCCTGCTTGCATGCAACACCCGTCACTTCAATTCGGTAGAATTGTCACATCTGGTTAGATAAAAGTATATTCGGTGGATGGATGGTTCAAATGGTCAAATACAGAATATCATCCACCATTCTGGAGAGTGGGACATCATAGTGTATGACGAGTTCCCCATATCGACCGTAGAACTTCCTCAGTGACGAGGTTAGTCGGTCACAAATGTATCCCTGACTTGAGAAGCTTATCTGAAAGACGCCTAGCTCTCCGAACAAAATCTGTTTATTTGGTACTTGCTCTGGCAAAGAGTATCATCTGAGATATGAACACGCCATAAGCAGGCGATGAAGGGATGTTGCTACTCAGAAAAGGAAAGATGCGCGGTGATTCTTCAGAGAGTACAAAAGTTTGTCAAACGAGCATAAAAATAATCGTAAAACATAATTGCGCAAAACTAATGCACTTACAAGTTAAAACTGAAAAAAGGTAATCATGAAAAATCTAGATGGGCGTACATTTTTATTATTACTACGTGTACATTTTTTTTTTTCTTTTTGATACTGATAATCAGGACAATATTTATCATTCTTATAAAGAGATTTGGAATAAAATTAAAAGGTCATGAATTCTGTAAACAAAAACGTTGAGAAAACAACGAAAGTATTAAATTTTAATAAATAATAATGAACACTATAAACGTCTTCAAATTCTATACCATAAATTGTTTTTACAATGTCTGTTTCTGTAGTGAGAGTATACACAGGCAAAATGGAATCAAAATATTAAGAAATGATTGCAACCGGAATTCATGATCATTTGTGATAATCATAATTATCAGTAAAAGAAGATATGAAAACATAATTAAAATTACTGCGATATTATACAATTATTGACTTTTATTTACAGACCTGGTCAGGTATTGGTTGACCGAGGCCGAAGGCGGAGGTTAACCAATGCCTGACCAGGTTTGTATAGTCACGAGTAGACCGAAATCAAAAGTCAATAACTGCTTTATTAAATTATCAGGATTTTAATAAAACATTTGTATTGTAATGAGATCTAACTCTACAAAAATCAACGCACGCGCAGGTCACGCACGCGCTAATCCCGAATAGACCGCTTTGGAGCGTTAGCGGTCAACTCACTCTGAGGTACACTCTTTCAAACAGTGTCTCCACCAATCAGAAATAAGCACAATCGGCAATAATCCCTGATCATTTAATAAAATCAAATGTATAATACAATATTTAGCAAACTGGCACTTCCCCATGCAGTATTCATAGGAAATTGGGTCCTATATGTGCACACATAGTCAAATTTGTCCCGTGGTGAACTGGACGAGGCCATGATAGACCTATGTCGTCCCACTGGAACCACATTGATCCCACAGCATTTGCAATTTAAGGTCCCTAGGTCTATGGGTCAAATGAACCTTGTTGATTTGATCTGTACTTTATTATTCTTTTCTTTTCAGAATTGTGTACAGAGTGGCAGTGATATTTTTATCAGTGTGTTTTTCTGAGAGCTACAAAGGTTTTCAGAATCGTATTCCTAACGGACAAAATGTTCCTCATCCATGTAAACCAAACTATCTGTGGCCGGGGGTAGGGCATCTAAACAGGAATGGAGGGGGAATCAGAAATCAGTTCGGACTGGATTTCTATGAAGCCAATATGGTGAGAAATTAATATCACTTTGTAGATGGAGACTCTGGTCGTGTATTTATATATTTTCCATATACAATCATTGTGTTTTCCATGCACAATGTATATATGCAATCACGTAGATACATGTATCTGTTTATTTTCATACACACAAGAATTTATTTTTATACATATAGCAATGGACGACAACTCTGTGTCAGAAAGACTCGGACGGTGATGGTCGGACTAATGGAGAAGAACTGGGTGACCCCAACTGTGTCTGGACAGAGGGCGCCGCCCCAGAACTGACCATTGGTCTATCACATCCAGGTACTGAGTTTTATTTTCATAGAATATACGAGTATGTGTCTACCCACATCGTTTTAAACCCAGTTGCGTACATGCTTCATCGGGCTCATTTAACATGTAACGTTCAAGGACATTTTTGTTTTGTTCTCGTTGTGTTGTTTTTCACAAATAAAACGAACAAATAAAGAAAACAAGAATATTAATATCTTTAATGTTTTATGAACATAATATTTTCTATTCCAGGGATATGTGAACCATTCAATAGTGCTACGTGTAGCGGGAAGAATGATGATATAGATTGTAGCACTCCTGGATTAAATTGCCCGTCTCTGGATCGTGAAAACAGCAATGGTAAAGTCAAACTTAACATTCATTAAACAAAAAAAAAAAGGAAAATTATCAAAGTCTGAGATAAATATCGAAGTACCCATCAGTTATTCAGTCTGAAAGTCGAGAAGGTAACTTAAAGGCAAAGTCATTAGAATTTGCATTGGAACACGATTGCGAACCCCGGAATAAACAATATTCCAAAGTAAGACCAGGTGACAGGGAGAGTCAGCGTCTTCTGTTTGCCTGCAATACCCGTCGATACAGTTCCATAAAAACTTGTCAAATTCGACAAATTGTCTCGATGTTCAAGTTGATTGAGACAAGAGAGCTACTTTCTTGCACAAAATAAGCTACATTTTGTGCAAAAATTACAAGATGGACCTATAATTATAGTATGAATTATCCTCTCAAAATATACTATCTTGAGGCGAAAAATTCAAGCATTGCCACCAGATAACATTCGAATCCTGGAAACAGTAAGCACCATACAAACATGTTAAAGATATGTTATCCTAATCTAGTAATAGTTCTTAACAAAAAATACAACAACATGTAGACCTATATGTTCATTTTATGCTTTGATTTTTAGTAATGAGTAAATATGCTGATAAACATAATTATTATAATATTATTTTCTCTCTTTCTGTCGTAGATTTGCTGAATGTGACACTGCGATTTCCTGAGACACCGGTTCCTGCAGTAGAGACGACATATTTGTGCATGACCTTTGACCTTCCTAACGATACAGACTATCACCTGATTGCAACACAACCAATCATCAACAACGAATATGTCATGCATCATATCCTCCTTTATGGGTGTGACGATAATGGTAATTCTCAAACATTCATTCAGAGTGTTAGAGTATGAGCATCTGTGCTTGTGCATTGAAAGGGGATTGGGGATGGAAAGGGGTTATTTTGTCGATAGTTTGATATTTTCTATCTGTAACAAATGCAACGGACAATTGTTTTTGTTGTGTCTTCTTCAGAAAGGCATAGTTCGAAATAAATGACCAAACCAAGCCTTTCCCGGTCATTCGGATGGTTGAGGGCTTGGTATCCTACATAAATAGTTAAAACCGTTGATTTCAGTGAACCTGCTATGAGTCGCACGTTTGCACTTTCTACCTCAACTTGAAACATGTTTGAGGCAATTGCCACATCACAATCGTCAGATGAATGATCTATTCACCAACCTCTGTAGTATTTTTGCAAAAGAAATGGCCTTAAACAGGCGTGCTGCAGCTGAAAAGTTTCAATTCTGCTCGAATCCACCACCATACTGTCCTTTCACTTGATACAACGTATGTAATTAGATTTAAAGCAATGGGAAACTTGAACATGACAATTGTCAAAAAAATAATTCATTTTTTATGATACTTTTACAGTACGTCCTCAGACAGTACCAGGGGAATGCAATATGGGGAGTTGTAACATAATAATCGGAGGATGGACTGTGGGGAGTTACGGGGACTGTTCACACGAAGATGCCGGATTTCTGGTCGGTAGGAGTGGTTTCAAGCGGGTCATGATGCAGGTAAAAAGATCTTAATCACGTATGCACTATATTCAAGAAATAGTTTGCTGAAACAAAGATTCACAAGGTATACTTTAAATAATGTCGATGGGTTAAACAACTGATACAGAAATTATCATGCTTTGTCAAGTTGTAATCGCCACCTTTAAACAAGAAACATGCAGATAAAAGCAGATTGCAACCTCAAATAGATTACATATGAATCCATTCTTTCCTCAAAGGTTATCCCTTTGTCAATCAAAGAAATGAAGTTATCATTGATAGTAATTCCTCAATGTATAGTGTTTTTTTGCAGTTTCACTGGAACAATCCAATGCAGGTCACCAATTACAAGGATTCTTCTGGTATGCTGTTACATCTCACACGGAACATGCGCATGAACAACGCCGGAGTTCTGATGGTTGGACAGAGTTATCTGCTTCTTCCTCCAGGGAAGGAGCGTATCAATGTGGAAGGGGATTGTACCGCCCAAATGTCACGTGCATTCCTGAAGGGGCCAATCCGCTTCGTTTCTGCTGTCAATCATATGCATTACCTAGGTTTGTTACAATGTCGCTGCAATGCTGATTTAAATTTTGCAACATAATGAAACTAACGTGATATACAAAATGCATTGGCTTGCATAATTTTCTATCATTCAGTCTATACAAAGTGAACTTTTTTAATTTAAGACATATATCACCCATTGCAACAATTGCTATGACCTGACTGTATGCAAATCTGATTATATAAGTCTTATAGATATTAAATTCGCAGTGTTGATATTGTAAAGGCAGATGAAGTCGGCACTAATTATTGCCCATCGCTCTCGTTGGTTTAGATGTAGTATTTGTGTTTGATGTTTCTATGTTATTTGGTGTCCCTGGTACTTTTTGTGGCTCTTACTGTGCGTGTTTTCCAATGAGTGTTTTGGGGTTTTGCTGTTGATGCTGCAACCGAGTGTTGTTGGAGATCCCCTCCTTTCTTTTAGAAGAAACACTTTTTTTCTTTTATAGGTCGATACATGAGAATGGAGCATTACAGAGAGAATATCAAACTTAGAGACTTCACATACGAGGAAAACTTCAGTTACGACTCTCCGAAAGGATTCGAGTGAGTCTATTTTAATGTTGTATCACGTGACGTGTTATAATTGAACTGCAAGGTGCCTTCATATTTTTCTTAAATTCTGCGATTTTTGCAACACGTCAATGAACATATCTGCTTATTGATACATGTAAAGTTGAAATATTCTGGTTCTACTTTATTTTTTGTTAATAAATGTATCATTGAATTAATTCAGAACACCTTCTATTTGACAACAGGTACCCTAATTCCATCGAGTTTTTACCAGGAGATGAGATCAGGCTGACATGTGGATTCCAAACCAAGGACAGGAGTAAGACAGTGTTCTCTGGTGAGGGAACCAGTGACGAGATGTGTTACGGTTTTCTGACCTTTTACCCACTAGAGAACATTAACTACCCGCACTGTGTGAAATGGAAGAGCTTTGACATAGTATCATTGTACACAGAACCGGAACTCGACAACTGTCGTTTTAAGGACTTCGTGAATGTTACTCACCCGACTACAGCCGAACTTCACCGAAGGGTTATGACGCACTGTGGCTATCTAGGACAATGCAGGGAAGAATGCATCGGCATCATTAAAGAGGTCAAACAGAATCCTTGCATGCAGGGTGACATCAATTTCTTTCTGAGGGAACAAGCCAGAATGAGGCCGGAACTAGCGCAGATCGCTTTATTTTTCTCTGCTATTGACTCTTGTAACACCGAAATCACACAGCAAAGCTGTCCAAGAGTTTAAGATCCAAATCTTCACAGAATATCTGTTATTTTGTTGGTGATACATGTAATTTTTTACGTTTTCCGTTTTCTTTTCTTAACCTTTGGTATCTATGATGTTTCTATTTGTCTTTAAAAAAGGAGGTTAGAATAATATCTTGCATGAACATGAACATTTATGAGTAAAATTCAGGGTGAGAAAGATTATAACAATTCATCTAAATTTTTATTGATTGTTGTATTGTCTATTATTATAAATACTGCAGTTTCTTTACCTCAAAAGGTGTCTTTTGATAGATATTTATAAAATATTTATTCACCAAAATAATGCACACTATGACGAATTAGATCAATATTAAACCTGATGAAAATCTGAATTTTGTGTTTTGTTGTATTTTTGCCTCTGCAAAGTAAGATTTCATCTATTGATGTTGATATCCAGAGTGTCAGAAAGCTTTGATCTCCTTTCCATGATGATTTATTCAAAATGATTTATAATAATCATCAAAGAAGTACCTATCAGTTATTCAGTCTCAAAGTCGAAAAAGCAGGGCAAACTCAGTAGAATTTCCATTGGAACGGTTGCGAACCTCGGAATGAATAACATTCCTTAGTGAGAGCAGTAAGAAAAAAATCAAACTGAATGTCTGACGAGTTTGCCATAAAAAACCCTTTGATCATTTATTATACCGGGAATATGACCCTAAAGTCATCAAATAACATTGTGCATTGTACAAGAGCTTCTAGGCTTGTACAGGCAAATTGTGGATAGATGTACATTGAACAACTTTAGATACTGGACTCCATCATGAGTTTCGTCAAAGACAAAAGAAAGGAGGGGATCTCCAACAAGACTTGGTTGCAGCACCGACAACAAAACACCGTATGCAAAAACATAGAGCAGACAAGCATACATATAGCAAGAGACACCAAGGGGGTAAAAAACTCCTAATATATCATAGAAACATTAAACATAAAAGACTATACATAATTCAACGAGACCAATGGGCAATCCGCTACGCCAGTAGCAAACGGATAACGTGTACAAAACCTTCCCACTTTACCGTTTTCCCAGAGGTCTCTAAAGAACACCAATGTAATGTCAAATAATTTCCCTCATTGAAAGATGACCATACAAACAAGGCATTAAAATGCAGGGGCCTAGGCAACACACAGATGGGTATGAAAAAAAAATAGATATATAAATCAAAAGGCGTATGAAACACAGTCCGTGCTCTGTCGGCTGCAAAATTGTTAGAACTGCTTTCTCTGTTGCCTAATGGTCTGATAATGTGATAACGAAAGTTTCAGTACATTGCTCAGAACTTCATGAACTGCCCAAATCCAAACAAAGAATCAAGTCCCGTTCCAATTAATACAATACATGTATTTGATAGGCAATGAAAGAGACAAAGACCATATTTTTGTGAGAAAGAAAGACAGAAAAAGCGAAATCTAAATATTCATTTACAAATCGATTTGTTTTGAATTTGGCCATGAAATCAAGTTGAACTTATTTAAAGTTTGACACGAATGTTTGGTAAGTGTACTCTCCTATGTCTTCCATGAAAGAATTTTTAAAAGGCTGATATGTGGAACACCCAAGTTTCCTCCCTTATTTGTTTAGAACATTGCTATACATACATGAATATGTAAAACCACGCATTCATTATGAAATTCTATGTAAACAGAAGTTAAAGATCTAATGGCGATACAATGATTTTTGTCACTCACGGAACCACGGAGCGGGGACGGGTATCAGGAGTACAAATGTACCCCTGCCCTCATCTTCAAATTTGGCAAAAGTGGTGATTTTTTTTATAATTTTTACGTAAATCATAGATTGGAAACCCATCACCTCCGGCCGGACGAAGCCCACCCCTCCATTGAATACTTGTTTTCTACATCCGCGCATGCTTGTCATAGAAATTGACCGTTGATACTAATTGCATAATTCTACACGGACCACCAGTCTTTCAAGTTCAGAATGTGTATTGGCAGTGGGTTTCTATACCTGACAAATCTTTTATTCAAACACAAAGGGATGAAATATAAATACATGTATAAAATAGAGTTAAAAGGACGGTGAAAGGTAAATGCTTCACAGTTAATTGGGTTTTAAATCGGGGAGACTGGACTTCAGAATATATAATAGGTCAAAGAAAATGAGGTAGGGTGAACGTACAGTGGTTTTGAAAATTTTAATCGTGGACTAAATACATGTAGGAAAATGAGGTAGGAATAATAGTTCTGGTAGTGTCTGATATAATACAAGTGCAAAATACAAGAGGTGATAATTAAAAAAAAAAGGTATTTAACGAATTTAACAAGCATCTGAAAACTGTCTGTGAAACTATGGACAAAAATAGAAACCAGAACGACTTCTTTATCGGATTATCGTAATAATTAAAAGTGCAGCGGTGATATTAAGCTTAACCAGAATGATTTTCATTATTGCCTTTGTTTAATGAATTAGTTTTTCTATGATTCGTCTATGTCAGTGTTACATGTTTAGTATTGTGATTTTTTAAAGAATGCTCATGCTTGTTTGTTATATATTAGAATAATTATAACAAAGCAGCACTATTTTTTCATATTTGAATTGTTAAGGAATACTTCAGTATAATCGAAATACAAGTTGTTGGAGGATGGCGATTTGATGTAGGTTGTTTCTTCTAGAGTTTCTCACTTGAAGTTTTACTTTTTATGTCTATTGTCAAGATATGGTGACAATTTATTTTGAAATTTCGCCATAACTGTCTCGCTGACGTAAAATCGTCACCTGATCTTGAATATGAGAAATCGTTTGATTTCGAAATAAGTTCTCTGAGATTCGAAAACAAAACCTTTATGAATTGGAGTAATTCATATCACAAATTTTTTCTGCATTTTTTTTTTCTTCTAGCATTTATTTTTGTTTTGAATTTATTTTGTCAAGGTATTTTTGCAGGAACTTAAATTGGATTCTGTGTTTACTACTAACATTCACAGCTGCCAACGGTTATAAATACTTCCAAACTAAAATTCCCAATGGAGAATCGGTACCCCACCCCTGTAAACCAAACTATCTATGGCAGGGGGTAGGGCATATGAACATTGCGGGAGGAGGACAAAGAAATCCATTTGGACAAGACTTTCATGATGCCGGAAAGGTCGACATTTTTTTATTATTATGAAGATATGTAGTGTATATAAATATTAGAAAATATATTCTTTTCTTGTTGTCATCCTTTAAGTTTGACTTGAATCCATCTCTGACGTGATCAAGTATTTTTCATTGTAGTGAAAGACTTGCGCTGTCATATACCACAGCCATTTGTGCCTCATATGAAATTTATGTGAAATTTACATGAGCTTAAAAGTTCACATGAAATTTAAGTGAAACGAGCACGAAAATGAAACCGTGATGAAATTGTTTACATGAAATTCATGTGAAGTTTCTGACATGGGTTTCATGTAAATTCATTTACTTCGTATGAAGGTCACAAGGAAAAATTCATGTGAAATTCATTTGACGTATATTTATGTGAAATTCATGTGAAATATTTTTCACATAAATTCTATGAGAAATTTATATGAATTTCTTATGAACTTTTCATGTGAAATTTATACGATGCTCATTTCACATGAATTCCATGTGAGGCACAGTTGGTTGTATACTTGAATAATATTGACATTTAATGTTAAGTTTTCCCTTAATATACTCGATATTGTTATAAAAGTAAAATGAAAAAAAAATCTAGGCAACCAAACCATTTTAAAATAGACTCATACTAAGACACTGTATAAATTCTGAAGCGCATTTGTCGAGGATACATTATAATACGTTTGTTCTTAAACACTACATGCAATACCTGATTTTCGTACACTTTTATGACGTGAATCCATAAATTATTGATAAATCTGTACATATTTTTGTTTAAACAAATCTTTCATGTAAATGGAATTTGAGTATAATACATCTTTCGTTTCTTTGTATTAAGACTTGGACTCAAGCACTTTGTGAAAAGGATTCTGACAATGATGGGAAGACAAATGGACAGGAGCTTGGTGACCCTAATTGTGTATGGACGGAAGGAAGTGTTCCAGAAATCACCGTCGGGCTCTCCCATCCAGGTACGTAGAAACTCTGCTCCCTCCTTTTGTCTGGAATATCCTTTCGAAAAAATTGGTCCTAGCCTATTTGAAGAGCATTTCATACAATACACTATTGAAAAAGAGAGTAATAAAGTCCCGGGTAGTCATTGTCATATGTATAATTTTCTTTATTTATCTGTGGCTATGACCTGCGCTCACTCACGATACATTTTCACGACATTGTGTACCTCTCAAATAAATTGGGGACGCAACGAGCAAGGTTTTCAACTCGATCACTCTCGTGTTAAAATGATCTACGTGTGTTTTATAAAAGCTATATAGAGGAAAGAAACTCGGCAATTTCAACAATTAAACTAATTTGACAATGACAGACAGTTAATAAGTGGTACATGTACTTTTAAAAGTTTTACCACCAAAGACGTGAAATACAATTTTTTGGAAAGGATAAGGTCATTGTCCATAAAATTCACCAAAGGTTACAATTGGTTTTTGCTATTACAATGTACGTGTATCAGTTTGGACCAAAAGCTGCATGAAGACAAAATTTAAAATATGTAACTAAATGTAATTAAAGGATTTTTGTTTTTTGTTGCAATTTGTAATTGTTTCTTTTGCTGTGGCCATTAGGACATAGTGCTTATTGGTCATCTTCTCTAGACAAGTGCATGTTATATAATAATTACGTACATGTATAATATTTATGATATTGTCTTGAGAAGATGAACATTGGTACATGGATACTCTCTTCCTTCGCCCGAGGCCATACATGTCTTCGCGCGCAAAAATTCCGACTTGCTCTACCTACGTTCTTGTACTTCCAGACTTGGACACTTCACAAGTTGAATCTGAAAAACATTCAATCCGATCATTAGAAGTACGAGCTGATTGATATGTTGTGAGCCTCGTATCTAAGGATTTGAATTTTATCAGACATTTTGCATTATTTTCTACATAATCCCCTTCAGTATCTATACACTTTTGCCACCGGTGTTGAAGGGCCTCAACATTTAACGAACTCCTTATTTTGATTGGTCAGAAAACCATCCACTGCACGTATGACGTGATCATCGGACTGAAAGTGGATGCCAGAAATAGGTGCTTTCAGTTTTTGGGAATACATGAAAGTCGATCAGGTGAATAAGGCGGATGCTCAATCAAATCAAAGCCACAATAATGAGTGGCATTCATAGTAGTGACATGCACCTTTAACTAGTGAGCTTTCCGCATTAAGTTTGATATTTTCCCGTAACTGTGTCATATGTGAAGCATGGTATGTGCCATGATTGATTGTTTGTCCTTTTTGGAGATGATAATCTCTCAGCAGAATACCTTCTGCAACCGAGAAAACCGAGGCTCACAACATATCAATCAGCCCCCGTAGGTCTGTTATAGTCGGTCATTTGTTACTAGTATATAAGGCTATCAAAATTATCGGCAATTTGTATACATATTCTTGGGGTTTTTTTCACTTTTAAGTAAATTGATAAATATGAAAACGTATCCAGCAAGACCATTCTGCACTGACTTCAGTAGAACACACCCGCAAAACTGAGGAAAAAACAACATCGGACAAAACAACCTCAACAAACAAGAAAAAAAAGACATGAAACGAGACAAGACACCAAATGTAGCAACAAACGATCGGATCAGACACACTGAAACAATACTTTTATTTAACGGATGGAGACCAATGCACAATATCTTGTATATTGTAGGAGAATTCATTGGAAAAAATGTTGCTATGTCTACTAAAATGACCATTCTTCTATCATCCTAGGTGTATGTGAACCATTTGATAGTGAACTTTGTCGTGGGAGAAATGACTGGGTAGACTGCACTCTACAGGAATTCAAATGTGATGCTCTAGAAAGAGAAAGACCCGAAGGTACAATATTTATATGCCTACTTAAAAAGAAAAAAGAATTTAGTTAATAAAACCAGAATTCAATTTTAGCATTTATGTATAGAACTTCTGATTGCAAAATTGAAGGATATCTCTTTTTTCGTTTTTTCTATTACCAGTTAATGATCATTATTTTTTTCTGACAATTCAAAAGATGATTATAATAAGATTTTTTTTAATGTATTACACGTTTGTATCTTTACATGTAATATACAACATGTGAAGTATTCGCTTCCGGTGATGGCACGGATTCTATGTTTCTATCATTTTAGACTTGATGAATGTGACTGTCAAGTTTCCACCAACACAAGTTCCTTCCAAGGAGACGAGTTATTACTGCATGACCTTTGACCTCAATCTTAACGAGGAATATCACATGATCGCCACTGAGCCAATCATTAACAACGCACATGTTATGCATCATATAGTTCTATATGGATGTGGGGCAGAAGGTAATGATGATGATGATGATGATGATGATGATGATGATGATGATGATGATGATGATGAAAGAACGAAAACAACACAAACTATTTAAAATTAATTATCCTGATTTCAAGTTATCTTTTATTCTTTCATATTTTCAATGAATTTTTTCATTCTCATATTATTCCATGGAATTTGCATTAATTTATCTTAATGATGCATTTCTAATTCACAAGTAATGAACTAGCTATCATAAATATGGCAAAATCAAAATTCTCCTTTGCATGTTTTTGTGCCTCTTGTATTACAGTGACCTCAAATGAATACACCAGTCCCAGGGAGTGTGGGATGGGCCTGGATGGATGTTATAGTATTATAGGTCTGTGGACTGTGGGTACATTCGGCGAGTGCTTCCATCAGCAAATAGGATTTCTTATGGGAGGGTCTGGCTTCAGGAGAGTGGCAATGCAGGTAAGTTGATTTTTTTTAATTGCCAAATAGATGGGGTTTTTTTAAGAGTAAGAATTAATCCCTGATTGAATTGTTATGAATTAAAAAGAGACACATTTGTTCGAGGAATAAGACCTGTCAGATTCCATTCTTCACACTGTTTTTGTTGACTTTAAAAAATCTACCTGTATTAGTAATTTTGATCCCTGATCTTTCTGAATTTAATTTCATATTTCAGTTCCACTGGAACAATCCTCAATTCTTGACCGATTACACTGATTCCTCTGGAATAGTACTCCACCTTACAAAGAACAAGCGTACCCATAATGCCGGAGTCCTAATGGTGGGTCAGGAGTATATACAACTTCCGCCCGGCGAGGACAGCGTGGACGTCGTAGGCAGATGTACATCAGATATGTCAAGGGCATACCTCACGGGACCTGTCCAGTTCACAAGGGGAATAAATCATATGCATTATCTAGGTAAGAAATTAATGTAGAGACTTTACAACAATCGATACACTTATCAGTATTTGTGCATCCTTCATACTACAAGTATGCTCACTCTAACACTGCAATTTTTAATGATGGAATTTTCAATTTAGAATAAATGGTTGAGTACGATGACAGTGGGCTGTCTACATTCTGCAAGTTCTTAACCACTGTATATATTTTAGGGAGGGCCATGAAGATTGAGCAGTTCAGAAATGGAGTCAAACTAAGGGACGTAACATTGGACGTGGTATACAGCTACGACTCACCTGTCCTCTATGAGTAAGTTTCACTGTACAATGACATCACATGTCTCGCGTGGTATACAGCTACGACTCACCTGTCCTCTATGAGTAAGTTTCACTGTACAATGACATCACATGTCTCGCGTGGTATACAGCTACGACTCACCTGTCCTCTATGAGTAAGTTTCACTGTACAATGACATCACATGTCTCGCGTGGTATACAGCTACGACTCACCTGTCCTCTATGAGTAAGTTTCACTGTACAATGACATCACATGTCTCGCGTGGTATACAGCTACGACTCACCTGTCCTCTATGAGTAAGTTTCACTGTACAATGACATCACATGTCTCGCGTGGTATACAGCTATGACTCACCTGTCCTCTATGAGTAAGTTTCACTGTACAATGACATCACATGTCTCGCGTGGTATACAGCTACGACTCACCTGTCCTCTATGAGTAAGTTTCACTGTACATTGACATCACATGTCTCGCGTGGTATACAGCTATGAATCACCTGTCCTCTATGAGTAAGTTTCACTGTACATTGACATCACATGTCTCGCGTGGTATACAGCTATGACTCACCTGTCCTCTATGAGTAAGTTTCACTGTACATTGACATCACATGTCTCGCGTGGTATACAGCTATGACTCACCTGTCCTCTATGAGTAAGTTTCACTGTACATTGACATCACATGTCTCGCGTGGTATACAGCTATGACTCACCTGTCCTCTATGAGTAAGTTTCACTGTACAATGACATCACATGTCTCGCGTGGTATACAGCTATGACTCACCTGTCCTCTATGAGTAAGTTTCACTGTACAATGACATCACATGTCTCGCGTGGTATACAGCTATGACTCACCTGTCCTCTATGAGTAAGTTTCACTGTACAATGACATCACATGTCTCGCGTGGTATACAGCTATGACTCACCTGTCCTCTATGAGTAAGTTTCACTGTACATTGACATCACATGTCTCGCGTGGTATACAGCTATGACTCACCTGTCCTCTATGAGTAAGTTTCACTGTACAATGACATCACATGTCTCGCGTGGTATACAGCTATGACTCACCTGTCCTCTATGAGTAAGTTTCACTGTACAATGATATCACATGTCTCGCGTGGTATACAGCTATGACTCACCTGTCCTCTATGAGTAAGTTTCACTGTACATTGACATCACATGTCTCGCGTGGTATACAGCTATGACTCACCTGTCCTCTATGAGTAAGTTTCACTGTACAATGACATCACATGTCTCGCGTGGTATACAGCTATGACTCACCTGTCCTCTATGAGTAAGTTTCACTGTACATTGACATCACATGTCTCGCGTGGTATACAGCTATGACTCACCTGTCCTCTATGAGTAAGTTTCACTGTACAATGACATCACATGTCTCGCGTGGTATACAGCTATGACTCACCTGTCCTCTATGAGTAAGTTTCACTGTACATTGACATCACATGTCTCGCGTGGTATACAGCTATGACTCACCTGTCCTCTATGAGTAAGTTTCACTGTACAATGACATCACATGTCTCGCGTGGTATACAGCTACGACTCACCTGTCCTCTATGAGTAAGTTTCACTGTACATTGACATCACATGTCTCGCGTGGTATACAGCTACGACTCACCTGTCCACTATGAGTAAGTTTCACTGTACAATGACATCACATGTCTCGCGTGGTATACAGCTATGACTCACCTGTCCTCTATGAGTAAGTTTCACTGTACATTGACATCACATGTCTCGCGTGGTATACAGCTATGACTCACCTGTCCTCTATGAGTAAGTTTCACTGTACATTGACATCACATGTCTCGCGTGGTATACAGCTACGACTCACCTGTCCTCTATGAGTAAGTTTCACTGTACAATGACATCACATGTCTCGCGTGGTATACAGCTATGACTCACCTGTCCTCTATGAGTAAGTTTCACTGTACAATGACATCACATGTCTCGCGTGGTATACAGCTATGACTCACCTGTCCTCTATGAGTAAGTTTCACTGTACAATGACATCACATGTCTCGCGTGGTATACAGCTACGACTCACCTGTCCTCTATGAGTAAGTTTCACTGTACATTGACATCACATGTCTCGCGTGGTATACAGCTACGACTCACCTGTCCTCTATGAGTAAGTTTCACTGTACATTGACATCACATGTCTCGCGTGGTATACAGCTATGACTCACCTGTTCTCTATGAGTAAGTTTCACTGTACAATGACATCACATGTCTCGCGTGGTATACAGCTACGACTCACCTGTCCTCTATGAGTAAGTTTCACTGTACATTGACATCACATGTCTCGCGTGGTATACAGCTACGACTCACCTGTTCTCTATGAGTAAGTTTCACTGTACAATGACATCACATGTCTCGCGTGGTATACAGCTACGACTCACCTGTCCTCTATGAGTAAGTTTCACTGTACATTGACATCACATGTCTCGCGAAAACGAGGCTGATTGGTTAAAAAGGGCGTGGGGTTACATGATATGATTAATAGATAACATGCAATGTCGACTTGAACATATGGCATATTTAATTAGATAACTTAATAGTTGACATTTTACATGTAACTATCTTTTTGTTTGATATACATTTTGCACGTCAACATACATTTTTTTAATCTGTAGAAAGAAATTAATGTATAATATAAGGAATTCATGCTATGCCACTATTTAATAGCAATGAGACACACTCTAATCAAATTTGTACCTTCAGTTACCTGGATACTATCGAGTTTTTACCTGGTGATGAGATCAGGACAACCTGTACGTTTAAGACAAAGGACAGGAGTATGACTGTGTTCAAGGGAGATGGTACAAACGATGAGATGTGTTATGGTTTCTTGACATTCCATCCAGTAGAAAACATGCTTTTCCCTTACTGTACAGAGTGGAGGAGCCTCGATTTCATGCAATTCTACTACAAAGATGTCATCAATGGATGTGCCTGGAAAAACTTCACAAATACGAGTATCCCAGAAATCCAAGCCCTCCATACTAAGGTTCTATCTCACTGTAGCCATCTTGGTCTGTGTTTGAAGGAATGCATTGATGTCATCAAGGAGGTCAAACAACACCCATGTATGGCAGGGGACATGCAAGAGAGGTTCCGACAAGGAGTCCGCCAAGATGCAGGACACTACATGCACATGGCTCTATTCTTCTCCGCCATTGACTCATGTGATACAGAAATAGCCAAGGAAAGCTGTCCTAAATCACCCACAGTTACCGGGGATTCTCCCATCTCCAGATTTTCATTGGCTCTTACCGCTTTCTCTTTGCTTTTTGTCTTGATAGTGTAGAAAATCTTAATGACAATGATTGATTCAGGCATATTTGGTCTTCTTTGAATTATAACGACACTTCTTAAATTATTCTTGTCAAACATTATTGAACTTAATTCATATTTACACATTTATACCATACTCATACTCAGTAATATCAAAATATTGACACATGTAACATAATACTGATAAAATTATAAGAGAGAACACCGTACAACAGCTATGTTTATGAAATATTATTTTATTTTGTCTTTACTTGTGGTTTCGTTTTCTTGTGTAAAAAATGCATGGATACTTGTCCAACTGAAATGTCTGGAACTGAAATAAAACAATTATTTCATCAACATCACATGAGTATACAAAATACATAACTTAATTACCCTTCTGAAAAATTACAAAATTTTGAACATATCAAAATAGTGTAATATTGTTTTACAAATAATTTTAAAGTAGAAATTGTTGAGAACTATATTATTTTCGGTTTGTTCTTCCCTTACATTGCATGAGCTTTATGTTTCCCATTGTAAATTGATTTTAAAATATGATAGAGATGGCTCTGCTCGCTCAAAAACCACCATTGAAACACCTTGTTTATTGTGTATCACATGTATATAATGCTATGTTGAATCTATTAAATTATGCAGAAAGTGTCACACATGTTTTATCTGTCAATGACATAACGACGACTTTGCTGTATATTACTGCCTTAATATACATGTATTTTTTCTCAAACACGTATTTGCAAGTCAATAGAGAATCTGAAATGAAGTATTGTAAATCAAGGTCCTCTCAGATTTTTTTTCGATGCAAATGTATCTGATTCATTTGCTGTGTGGGTTAATGAGCATCAGAATCATGTTAATTCAGTACAACAGTTCCTGTTTGTATGATAAACATGGAAAATGACCATATCCTAACACACAGCACAAAATCGATAATTCACAAAATCACAAACCGAAAGCATACAAAATCAGGATAAAACAGGAACCAAAGCAAACAAACAAAAACCTCCACCACATGAAAAGAAGCGAATTCCCAATATGGGAGTGAGACCAGGTGCCTAGAAAGTCTGCATCTCCTGCTAGCATGCAACACCCGTTGCTTCAATTCGGCAGAAATGACACATCCGGTTACTTCCATTTCGGAAGATACAATAAACATCAAAGAAGTACCCATCCGTTAGTCAGTCTCAAAGTCGAGAAGGCAGGGCAAAACTATCAGAATTTCCACCGGAACGGCTACGAACCTCGGAATGAATATTAACATTCCGAAGTGAGACCAGGCGCCCGGGGAGAGTCAGCTCCATGAAAACTAAGTCTTGTCAAATTCGGTGATTGTCTCGATGTACATATTGATGTACATGTCAGGTAAATATCTCTTGTTTGGTGATGATGACAGCCATTCTATCGCAATTCAGATGGTTCAAATGGTCTAAGACCAGTATCCACCATTCTGGACAACATAATGGGATATCATACTGTATGACGAATTTCCCGTATCGACCGTACGGTAGAACATCCCCGGTGGCGATGTTAGTCGGTCACAAATGTATCCCTGACTGAGAAGCTTATCTGAAAGACGTCTAGCTCTCACAACAAAGTATGTGTATTTGGTACTTGCTCTGACATAATGCATCATTTGAGACATGAGCACGCCGTTAGCAGGTGATAAGGGGATTTTTCTACTAAGAAATCTGTTTACACAGAACAACCAAAACACTCTACAAATGAGGGAAAGTTAATTCCATGTTCCCGGTCAGAGTAAGCATCACCAGCTTGTCAGCAAGTCCTGTCATATACGGTTAACAGTGCAGAAAAGGTCAAACCCGGCCACAATCAATGTTTTTGGATGGTTCTAACCTAAAGTATCTTTCAGTATTGTGATAACGACTTGAAATTAACAGCTAACATTCAATATCGGTTCATGTACATTTTTTGTATATTTGACAGTTTTACATATAAATGTACATTTACATAACGGTGCTCAGCATTTTTTCCTTTCATTCTAAAATTGTTATGAATAATTTTATACGTTGAGGTCATACATGAAATGCATATAAGCGAATATTGACAATTTAGGGACTGATATTTGCTTATAAAGCAATCCCTATGAGCGCATTTATGAAATAAATGTACGCCCATCAATAATGATTTTATATACCTACATGTATTCAACCAATGTAAGCACACTACAAGAATAAGGAGCAAACAATGTTTAAAATTCATAAAAGTACGTTCAAATAGTAATTTTAGAGGGCTTATAAATGTTGATAATCTAATTCTGAACTGAATAGATTACTATAGCACTTAAAGTAAAATGAAAAGATAATAACAACATGTTAAGAATAACCAGTAACTGTATTTACATGTTTATGTACCTTAGTATTTTAAAGTATATTCAAATATTACTCAAAAAGGAAAGAAAGATTCAAAGCCACTCTTTATGCGTTTTTATTTGTATGTTTTGTACATTTTATTTCGTGTACCTACATGTACATGTATAATGCACATTAAGGTATTTGATGGGCAATGAAAGGAATTATGAAAAAAACATTGACATTAGGTGTATTCATTATTTAATGACAAATATGGATATTTTTCCATGCAAATGTATCCGATTCATTTGCTGTGTGGGTTAATGAGCTTCAGAATCATGATTATTCAGTACATCGGTTCCTGTTTGTATGACAAACTTTTGATTTTTCAACGAAATTTGATAATACTGTGTGTGTATACATCGTTCGATTTTAACTCTACGGTCGCATATATATAACTCTTTATGTAACCTATTTTTTCAATATCTAAGTTGGCCAAACATCCACTTGTCCGTGATGTATGTCTCTGTAATTCCCACAGCTTGGCCTAAGATTATTTTAGGCTTTCATTTCTTGCTGGACAACAAACAAATGTTAAACGTCTTCAAATTCAATAGCATCATTTAAGATCAGGTAAATGTGCAGCAGTGATCCTCAGACTAAAAATGTAATATGGCCAAAGAGTGTGAAGATTATTATGTCCAAAATGTACCGAAAGACGTAGCAGGATCGATGGGACATGATTCTCCAGGACCCAAGTTTTAGAAATTTAGTGTAGAGCAAACATGTTTGGAGTGCATGTTTGCTCTTAAGGGGAAACGAATGGCTGGTAAGCGAGATAACTCGCACAGACAATAACAATTACTTCGTTTCAGTCCGTGTTCCCCGTTAAAGTGAGA
This sequence comes from Pinctada fucata, assembly GCA_028142955.1. Lineage (NCBI taxonomy): Eukaryota > Metazoa > Mollusca > Bivalvia > Pterioida > Pteriidae > Pinctada > Pinctada fucata. The sequence continues at coordinate 1,906,946 of AP027104.1, forward strand.
GTCACAGTTTACAAATTATCGGAATTCTTTCGACAAAGAGATACATAAAACGGTTACAGGGTTACTCGCACCAAAAAGTTTTCGCACTGGAAATACTCGTCCTGGGAATTCTCGTACCTGACAACTTTTACCAGCTCACCAGGAATGCACACACCACTTTTTAAATGACTTGACCACTAAATCATAGGAATATTCACTTCAAATTTTCAATTAAAAGACTAGCAGAACTATTTTTTTTTTTATCATGTCGGGTTCTGGGATTTTGTCATTTGAAGCAACGGGGGAGCAATACGAACTTCAAGGTGTCTGAACTCTGCATTATGATTACAGCCTGCCGAGAAGGCAGTTCAAGTGGCTTATACCTCCCCCCCATGTTTATGCTAAATATGTGCGCGTATCTGAAGGAAGAGGGTCGGTGAGGTCTTGACTCCTCCTTAAATATAATGATCTGGGGGGGGGGGGGGGTTGATTTTTCCCCGGTTTTTTTTTGGGGGGGGGGGTATAATTGTATAACAACAGTAGGTTGAATCATGTCATTGTCTTTACATTATACAGGGAAGATAACTCTAGCAAGTTGTGTACTTGAATCTTTGAAGCTGATCAGTTTTGCAGTTTTATTGAGGAGCTATAACATAAAGTGTTGATGGATACCTTAGTGTTTTATGCTTTTATCTAGATTTTGTATCTTAGAACATAAACATTGCATATGTTACCTGCCCAAATAAATTCTCTGCAGCATTAAATTCTAAAAATTTCTATTACATATGAAGGTGTGCGTAGTTTATGCATTTTCTCATCATCTTCAACATCAGTTTCTGGTGAAGTTTTGATGTAATCAATGTCTACATGTATACATGTTACTTTAACGTCTCTCTAGCAAGCATATTGAATAACCGCACCTACGTTTAAATGTAAAAATAATTAATACGATACAAAAAAAAGTATAATCATATCGGATTGCTGTACATGAAAAAGGATGGCAGTCACTGTGGCGGTTGAATATTTTACAAAGTTTTGAAATAAATTCGTCAACAAAATTGAAAATTTCGAGAAAAAAAACACAGTTGTCGAACTGGAAAATCACCTTTTCTTTAAAAAGAAGCAACTGATAGCCTTTTATTCGAAAGGAATTTGCGTTGTTTAGTACTAAAAAGTCCATTTAAACGATGTGAATTAAGAATTTTTGAAAAATAGATCAAGTTTTTGTATTTATAAATATTTTATAAATTTATAAAATGTAAATTATGATATGAAATTAATATATACATGCTCAAGAAATGATATGAAAGAGTTTCAACTCTTTACACTCTTTACGAAAACTTAAAAAAAGTGTTCCCTTTTTATAAGTACAGTAGGTGCAACTTCAATGTGATTTTGTTATAATAATTATAATTCCCACCAAAGAAGACCGTGGACTATGTTCCTCATTTAGTGAGTAATTATGTATGGTGTTAAAGATTAAAGCATACTTTAATCTTCTTTATTGAGTTAAGTAGAAGTACTTAATGTAACCAAAGATGTATGATTCCTGAGTAACAAGTAACAGTAACTAACCTACCTCCATATATTCTCCTTCAATACAGCATCACTGATTATCATTTCCAAAATATGTCAATTGGGATCGAAACGTATGATGTTTTGATTCCTTACGGATATATTTTATTTATTTTTTTTTTTTTTTTTTGTCATGTAAGCGATTGATGATGCGTTGCAGTAGGCCAGTGCCTAATAAGTAAGTCCATATCGTTTATGTACCTGAAGAGTCTATTGTTTATTGTTTTTGTAAACACTCCAAGAGTTCGTCAAAAGGAATGATTTTCTGTCGTTGACAAACTATTGAAGTGTTTGCGAAAACACTGAACTTTTCAGAATCACATAATCTGGACGATATGGATGATTTATTAGGTATTGCCCCACTGAAACGGCTCATCAGTTTTGAAAAGTTTCATTAAGAAAATGAAAAAAAAGATACCAAAAACTATGTAAGGAATCACAACACCATAGTTTCGATCCCACGTGGTGTTACAGGCATATTAAATTTAGTTGTGGAGTCATTGAATGTGACGACTCTAAACATGATTAGTTGTCTTGTCGACAGGAGACCCTTTTCCCTTTCATACACATATACATATTCTATAGGTCTGAATGTTTTAATCTTCTCTCTTCATGAAGTCCGTCCCGCTTTAATCATGAGTGTCATAAGGTTGTCATTTCTTTTATTTGTTACAAAATGTTTCAGAAAATGAAAATGCTATAATAGTTACAGTCTTCAAATAAAGAGGACATGCAAAGAAGAAGAAAAAGTCAGTCTAATGCTGTCACAAAACAACATTCTAGTAACCATAGGAACAATGTTCACAACGAGAACTGCTGGTAAGAAGAAAATTATAGACGGCACTACCACCAAAAAGTTCGACAGTTGAGCATAAGTTCTTTTTTAAATAAAAAGAGATAACGTAAAAAGAAAAAAATGTATAGAATACAATTTTTTTCAATATAATAAATAACAATGAACACTCTATATCTATATCTTTATGTAGATATAGAGTGTTCATTGTTTTTTTTTTTTGTTTTTTTTTTTTTATTAAATTAAATTTCCCTACGGAGGACACTTCTTCAATTTTTTTCAGATTTTCTGGACTGCAGTTATTTTATTTCTTCCTTGACAATTTTCCCATGGACCAGTTACGAAATACTTTCTGGTGTCATAGCTCTGTTGAATACTTCAATTCGTAGTGATGTATGCCTATAAGAAACCAAAGTACATGTACCTTGTACCATCAGAAAGTGTTTCCTAAGGAGTTTTGTCAAAATCAAAGAAACCGCTTAAGAAAGACGTAAATAATACTATCCAATACGTACATCACAGGGGAGAGGAGTGTAAAGCACGTGATTCTAAAGTCAAAGATCAATCCAAATATTTTGAAATCTTATTTTGCATTTTTTTTTAAATCGGATGGTTCGCTCAATTTGATCGAATTTCGCTAAGAAATGAGGTAAGATTGTTCATGAAGTTTAAAATATTTGCTGATTATGTTAAATGTTGGTTCAATGTATCAAGGTCTTGTCCTTTGAAATAAGTTTGTTTGTTTCTTCTCGTTTCCTTTCTTCTCTCTTTCTCTCTCTCTCTCTTTTTTATGGTGTGTGTGTGTGTGTGTTGTATCATTTAAATAACAAACAAATAGGTAAAAAAGCAATATTGGTGATAAGAATGAAATAGAAATCCTTGAGTTTTGAAGTCAGCATAAGTGTACAAAAAAATTCTTAATTTTGAATTAGATTTTTTTTTTTTTGTAAAAATGAAAAAGCAAACGAAATTGACCAACCAAAAGATAAAAATTATGTCTCTGTAAAGGAAAGAGAAATCCAGAAAGAAGAAGTTTTTTTCCTATATCAGGCATACTGTGCTAGTGGCTTCTTTGATAGTTGCGGTCACCACCGTCCATGGATACAAACATTACCAGACCAAAATACCAAACGGGGAGTCAGTCCCCCACCCATGTAAGCCAAATTACATGTGGAAAGGAGTAGGGCATACTAACGCAGCCGGTGGAGGGGAAAGGAATCAGTTTGGAAAAGACTTCAAAAAAGCTGGAAAAGTAGGCTGTATGGATTATTGCACTATTATCTACATGTATTAATAAGATATGGAATCATCTGTTTCCTATATACTGTTATAAGAAATTAAGTATCCATTTTCTGTTTTAGAAAGTTTGATTGCAAGTTTTTAGTTCTGTATGTTTATTGCTCTTTTTCCAATGTTTCTTCAGGGTGACAAACTGCAACTCAAGCTAAATCTTTATAAAGTTGCAATTTGTAGCCCTGATGAAGGCTTCGCTGACCCGTTGAAACGTTGGCTAAAAAGAGCTTTTACATTCCCTTTATATGAATTTACAAGTTTATAATTTTCTTCAAGGGTTTTATTGTATTCTGAAAAAAATTCATGCATTCGCATACAAGGATATGTATACAATAAAACCCTTTTTTTAAACGGAAAGCCTATTGTCATTCCATCCTCTTATTTGAGCTTGAAAATTCAAAAAAAAGTTTTATGAATAAAAAAAAAATACATCAACAGACATGGACACAAGCTCTTTGTCAGAAGGATTCTGATAGCGACGGGAAGACAAATGGCGAAGAACTAGGTGACCCTAACTGTGTGTGGACGGAGGGAGGAGGTGCTCCAGAAATCACTGTCGGACTATCTCATCCAGGTATGTTTCTGTACTGTTTATATAATTTCAAATGAAATATTTTGAATGTCTTTGTATGTGTTCTTCTAAAACAATGAAATGATTTTCTCCGAATTGAATGAGAAAAATCTCAAACAATAGACCCAAGATGGCAACATCCTGAGTTGCAGACGAAGGACTGAAAGAGGAAAAATGCTGCTTCTCATTTCTGATCTGAGGGATTATCAGCCTTGTTTGTTGACCAATAGGCACAAATACTTGGTAGAGGACCTTGAGTATTTGCTTCCTGTAAAGTTTCGTGAAATTCTATTAATGGTTGCAGAGAAGAAGTCGAAAATGAGTCAGCCAATCAGATCCCTCAGAGGCCATAATTATTTAACTGATCGGCGTGAAAAACACACACTTGGTAGATGACATTGAGTTCTTGCTCACTGTAAGGTTTCGTGAACTTCTGTGCAGCGATAGCTGAGGAGAAGTCGAAAATGGATACCATTTGCGCCCCACTGCTTGCGGACTTATTTTTATATTCATACTAAGTTGACTTCATCCAGACCTTATTCTCGACTGGAAGAAAGCATCTCACATCTCAGTTCAACTCAGTTCAATTTTACCTTTAGAATACATTGATGACGTTTTGCCCATCAATAATCCGAATTTTAAGGATCATCTACATGAAATCAATCCTCATGAACAACAGATTCGCTTCGAACTTGGGTATACTTCTATCTTTCGACGCAAACGGCCATTTCAACACCACGCCGTGCACAGCCAATTTTGCCATACATGAAATTCATATGAATTGAGCATCATGTAAATTTCACACGAAAGTTCACGTGAAATTCATATAAATAACACATAAGATTAATTTGATTTTTTTAATGAATTTCACATACATTTACTTCACTTGAATTTCACATAAATTTTTCTTTGTGACCTCCATGCGAAATTTAATTCACATAAAACTTCACATGGATTTCATGTAAAAAAAATGAATTTAATGTTCCTGCTCGTTTCACACAAATTTCATGTGAATTTTTAGGTAAAGTTCATGTAAATTTCATATGAATTTCAAGTGAGGAACAATTGGCTGTGTATGACAAGCGTGATGAGTTCAGTTTCCACATAACTAACTTCCTGAGTAGCAACATTCCATCTTCTCCTGCTTATGGAGTTTTTGTTTCTCAGCTGATACGGTACGCCAGGGTTTGTTCCAAATATGAAGATTTCATCGTTAGGGCAAGAAGGCTTGCAAGTAAGCTAATTGTTCAGGATTATATTACACAAATCATCTCAGTCTGAGGAAGTTCTTCGGTCGCTACCGGGATATAATAAAACATATCAGATCCCCCTTTCCAGAATGATCAGTGGCATTCTGGACTGCGATTGAATGGCTGTCATCATCACCAAACAGGAAATATTTGCCTTATTTGTACATTAATATGTACATCGAGACAATCATCGAATTTGACAAGTTTTCATGGGGCTGTTGCGACGGGTGTTGCATGCAATCAGGAGACGCTGACTCTCCCGGGCTCATGCTCTCCCTTGTTCACAATGTTTTTCATCCCGAGATTCGCAACCGTTCCAATGGAAATTATTAATAATGATTTTGCCTTGCCTTCTCTTGAGACTGAATAACTGATAGGTACTTCTTTGATGTTTATTTGAAGGCCATACTAAACGACATTTCATACAAACACAATTATAAGTCATCACCAGGAATTTTGAAAATAAAATTTCAGTTTATGAGTGATAAAACCGATACATGTTTGAGTAAGTTATGATACAATGGAGCTTCAGATACATGTACATTTTTAGAAAGCACAAAATGTAATCATTTTTATACAGGGAGGAATTATGAAAATTAATCATAAGAAATATTAAACGTATTGTATGGCTGCATTTTGTTATAACGTCAGGAAGTATTAGTAAATATGTCATATATTTTTGGTCTGTCCGTCTGTCTGTTTGTCTGTCTGTCCGCAAGAATTTTAACCACGGCCATAAATTTTGAATGGTAAGGCTTTCATATTTCATATTCCTTGTGATAAGACCTTTCCATGGATAAAAACATTTTTACCTTGACCTTGGAGTTTGACCTACTTTTGACAAACTTAAACCTTGGCCATACCTTTTTAATGGTAAGTAATGGGGCTTTCATATTTTAAATGTGTATTCCTTTTGACAAGAACTCTCCGAAATACATTCGAAAAATCCAAAGTTTGACAAATAGTTTTTGAATGCAAATCTTTCCATTGTTACCAAATTTGGCTTGTGATCTTGACCTCAAACTGTGAACTATCTTTGACATTTAATCTATTTCACTGACAAAGATGCCAACAGGGGCATTCGTGTCTTACAAACACATTTTTTTTTCAATCACCATAGACAAAAGAATACTCATGGCAAATGTTGTGATTATACGGGGATAAAGGCTTAAGGACGTTGATAAGTGAAACAAAATATGCTATTATTTGCTTACTTCCTTTTAATCATTTCATAAACAACATCGTTTACCTAATCTGAGATGTAAACGTTGTAGTAATGCATATTTTTTTCCATCTACTTTCGAATATTCACAGTAAATTATTCATGAAGGATCTGCTTAACTTTCTAATCCATATCTTGTGTAGCATTTTACAGTGATCGTTCCAGGTATATTGCTAGATACCTATATGACGTGTATGTGATCATGACGTTTATTACAGGTATATGTGATCCTTTCGATAGCGAGCAATGTCGAGGACGGAACACGTGGGTAGACTGTTCTTCACAAGAATTTAAGTGTGACGCTTTGGAAAGAGAAAACCCAAAGGGTATTTTTTCAGTTTGTTTATCTCTGAAATTTAATGACAAATAATCTTTGTTAATTTTGCAAAAATATTGAGTTGAAAATGATTGATCATTTACGTAAAAAAATGTATTGACAAAGGAATCTTTTCAACCAAGATTGCCTTCCCATATGCATGTTCAAAATGATCTTTTTACAATGAAGGTTAAGATATTTCAGTGTTTCACAAGCAACTTTTGTCTTTTTTTGTGATTTTCCTATGTGCCAAATATGTAAGTACGATCTGTTAGCTGTGATCTAATTTGATATGAACATTTTTGTGTGTAACGTAGCTTACTAATAGACCTTGCCAATTTTTTCAGACCTCATGAATGTCACGTTAAGGTTCAAGCCCACACAAGTTCCTCCAAAAGAAACCAACTATTTTTGCATGACATTTGACCTCAATCTAAAGGAGGAATATCACATGATCGCCACAGAACCTGTCATAGATAACGAATATGTTATGCACCATATGGTCCTCTTTGGATGTACCGGAAGTGACGGTAATCATATTGCGTTCGAGCAAACAACTAAAATCGAAGACAGGAGGTGATCTGCAACAAGACTCGGTTGCAATACCAACAGCAAAAAGTCAAAACACCACAAGTAAAACAGAGATGAGATACACAGGAAGAGACAGAAAAAGCACAAACAACACAAAATAAAAATACCAAACACAAAATACCAACAAACTTCAACCTAAAGTGTAAGAAAATAGTCGTTCGCCTGCTTTACCGAGGATATGATCCTAAAGTCATCAAAAGAACACTGGGTATGGTACTGGACCAATCTACAGTTTTGTACCAGTGTCTTTTCCAACGTTGCAAACTGGGCAACCGTGACGACCGGACTCCATGACGGGCCTTGTTTAAATCTCATCAGAGAAGACTTGGTCATGATTCTCTGTCTAGTCTGAAAGCTGGTCAGACTTCTCGGGTGATTGATCTTGAGCTTTGATTCAGTCAGCAGAGCACAGACTGTTATACGCATGCCATATACTATTTTAGAAACATTTACATAGAATATATGTTTACTAGAGGCCACTGCGTTTACCTTTCTCGTTTGTAATGTCACCTTACAAAGAGAAGTTTAATGTTTATACAACAATGGTGTGCTATGGAGACCTATAAGTATCCGGATAAGTAGGAGGGTTGTGCGCACGTAATCCGGATAACTACACCATCTGCTATCCAAAGTCGGCACCGGGTGCACATTGGTCTCCTTCCTTTTATGTGTTATCTTTGATGTTTGAGTACGTCTGTTTCGATTATTTTGTATCATGTTCTAGCGTCCTTGTGCGGTTTGTAGTTTTATCTGATGTCAATATGTGTCGGTTTCTTGTGGGTTTGTTTCGCTGGGTGTCTGCAGGGTTGTCATGCTCTGGAGATCCTTCCCTGTTCTTTACGTAGATAAACCAAATTGCAGCGGAGCCGACTTAGGACTGTCATCTGCAATGTTAGTAGCAAATGGTGTGGTTATCTATATTTCGTACGCACAACCCTCCCACTTAAGTGGTTATCCAGAGGTCTCTAAGAATACACAATTGATGTGTAGAAAAATGTCACTGTAAGACCATGAAAACAAGAGAGCCAACTGCAGGGGCCCAAGAAACACACAAATGAACATGTAACGTATATATATAACAAAACACAATAGGTACGCTTCATGAAATGTGTCGTAAATTGCTTGATTCTTTGTACTATTACCGCAAGTATATCCAGATTCTTTTGGAAAGTGTATAATTCGAAACATTTATAAACATATCCTGACAGCGTCCTGTAACCAAAATAGATCACATTCATCAATACCAATGTGTCTTAAAATAAAAACATACGAGGGAAAGGAAACCAATTACTTGAAGAGAAAATAAAACCACTTATATAAAAACACAACACCAAAATTTAGACATAATACCGACGAGATGGTTATATAAAATTTAGTATTTTTTCGTTAACAGCCCCTGATTTAGATGTTCCTACATCCTGTAATATAATGGGGGTACCAGGCTGCTTTCACATTATTGGCCTTTGGGCTGTAGGAACATTTGGTGAATGCTTTCATGAACAAGCTGGATTTCTACTTGGGCAAGGAAGTGGATTTAAGAAAGTGGTAATGCAGGTTGGTAAAATTCATTAATTTACCATAAATTTTGGTAGTTACTATATATAGAATTACTTTACACTAGAATCAGTGAATGAGAGTCAATCACTTAAATCAGATTCCAAAAATCACAATGGAAAGCAGCGCCACCCTGAATAGATTCGATGAAGGAATTAATTCTTCCATTCATCCCAAAGCCTGCCAAACATAACAATTTCTTGTGGAATCTTCTATTACAAAATACTTTTAGAAATATTCTCTCAACAAACTGTTGTTTAAACACCAGAAACGAATACACAGAGAAGAGACATACGACTTAGGACGGTCAACTGCAACGCAAGTGTGATTATCAGGATTACGTGCGCAACACCCCCCCCCCCCTTCCGCCGCTTTTCCGTTTACCAAACGATCTTGAAGAACGCACAATTATAGTGTAAAATACCCTTACTTTTCGATGACCACACAAAAGGGACAGTAAAACACGGGGACGCAAGCAACACACAAATAAATATGTAAATGGATTATAAAAAAGGGGCTATGGGGCTTACGTTATATAGTCATTGCTTTGTCGGCTGTAGCAAGCTCATGCATGTTATCACCCAAGGATTCCAACTGACATTCAGAGAGAACAGGTGGTCGTGGCCCTGTCTTCTCTAAAGAGGTTTGGACAGGGTTCGTCATGGGTACGGCTTATTTTTATATTAGTCATGTAAACACCCACCCGAGATAGTACATAGAATGCCGGTAATGCTCCCCGTATCTATGCTGTTGTATCGTGTTTATATTTTCTGACGTCTATTCCATAAAGAGACTAGTCATGACTCTCAAATCCGAAAAAAAGATATAAATAATTCCCGTCATGTTAATAACATATTGAAAATCATACAACCAAAACAAAAGAATTGTTTTCCCTCTTACAGTAGCTCTTATATTTTTACTATTTCTTAGAACTACGCTGGCAGTCATTTTGTACATCTTATCTCCATTGTTTTAGTAAGGTACACAAACTTTGGAACTGTCACTCTACCAAGTCACATGATCTTTTGCAGAGTCTTGTTTTGATTTGCATTTTACTGATTTTGTATGCCCCTTTTCTTTGATTGTTGCATTCTTTGTTTTGGGTTATGTGCTTAATTTCCTCATTTTATCAAATACTCAAGGAATAATAGACATCAAATTGAGCTACGTCTTATTCATCCTTAAATTGGTTTCTAAGAATATATCAAACATCACTAGCATTTCTACGTATGTTGCACACATTTTCACCTACCGATTTTGGGTATAGATATAAAACTTTTTATGGTGTTAGAAATTATCATTTGAAATTCTAATGCAATGTCGCTATAAAGTTGAATTTCATTGGTTGTTTGCTCCTTAGTTACGGCTGTAAAACGAGAACACACTGGGCTAACATTGCTAACGTCACATTTCGTCTTATATTCACTAACGCGTCACCATGAAAACTCAGTTTGCCACAATAAAATCAGCATTTACCGTCCGCAAACATAACGTCAGAAGCCAGACATTCCCTAAGTAAAGCACAAAACCCAAAAACTATAATTTAAAAATCGTATAAGTCTTCGGGAAACAAGGGCATGTTCGAAAGTCAAACAGAAAAAATAAAACATTTTGCAAAAGAGTCGAATTCCTAACGGCAATGAGATCAGATACCGGTGAGAGTATGTACCTTTTGCTTCCTAGCATTATCTTTCACATTTTTAATTAGAAAATACGATTTTGATTTATTCTATACTAGTATCTTCAAGAATATAACACATTATTAGATATATATTTACGTTTTGATATTTCTATGTTAGTTTCACTGGAACAATCCTCAATTGAAAGCAGACTATGTAGACTCTTCCGGTATGGTTCTTCACCTAACAAAGAGTAAACGTACACACAACGCCGGGGTGCTACAAGTAGGGCAGTACTACATACAGTTATCCCCGGGGCAGGAGAAGATAGTCGTAGAGGGCAGATGTACCCCGGATATGAGTCGTTTTCGTCTCAAAGGACCAATTCATTTTACGACCGGCATCAATCACATGCATTACCTAGGTAATATAAAACATTTCACATTCTAAATTTATAAATACAATGTAGTACAGTTCGAATAAGCATATTTTTTCGTTGTATCCGCAATGATTTAACATCGATATGTTGATGAAAGAAGGGAGAGGATCTCCAACAAGACCCTGTTGCAGCACCAACAACAAAACACCAAAGCACCCGATGCAAAAACACAAAAGACGAGAATAGTATGAGACGAAAAAGAGACATACGACATATAAACATCACACACAAAAGACTACACATAAACCGACGAGACCAATGGGCAACCGGTGCCGACTTTGGACGGCCATTTGTCACGCAAGTACAAATGGTGTGGTTATCCTGGATTACGTGCGCACAACCCTCTCACTTCTCCAATTACCAAGAGGTCTCGTAGAACATACAATTGTGGTGTAAAACAACCTCCTTAATGTAAGATGACATCACACAAACAAGACTTCAAAACGTAGAGGCCCCAGCAACACAGATGAATATGTAAATGGATATAAAAAGAGGGCGTGCGTAATACAGTCCGTGCTCTGCCGGCTGTAGCGAGCTGTTTCATATACTAGTACATTGACAAATATGAATAATGGCCATATCCCAAAACACAGTACAAAATCGATATATAGAAAATCATAAACAGAAGGCATGTAAAATCAATATAAAACAGGAACCAAAGGAAACAAACAAAAACTCACACCACATGAAAAGAAGGGAACTCCCAATATGGGAGTGAGATCAGGTGCACAGGAAGAGTCAGCAACTCCTATTTGCATGAACACCCGTCGCTTCAATTCATTATCTCTACCCGTTGTTTTTTCTTTCTTTTTATTATTTTTTACCTGTTCTATACGTCAGTGAATACGAATCAAACACATAACCCGAAATAAGATTCTGAACCACACATGCAAAACGCTTACAATTATTGAAAGAATATAATCCAGAACTTTCTCATGAGAAAAGAAAAATAGGAAAAACAGACGGAGACAATAACACACAGCTTCACTTCATAGACATAACTTTACCTAATGATCAATCTCAAGAGTCCAGTCAAGCATTTGGTGGAGGTTTTTGTTTTTGTTTGCTTTGGTTCCTGTTTTTATCCTGATTTTGCATGCCTTCGGTTTCTGATTTTCTGAATTATCGATTTTGTACTGTAGACAGGGATATGGTCATTATCCATATTTGTCATTGTAAGTGGCGCTCTAAAAGCGGCGCCGTGCTAATTAGTACAGCTGAAACATATTGAAATCATGTCCATGCTAATTAGAACAGTTTAAACATATCATAGGAGTCATATGTATGCTGTAGGGTCATATCGATTTTAACTATAACAACTCATTTAAGGATTTTTCATTAATAAATTTGTTAATATTCTGATTCCAGGAAGGGCTATGAATATGGAGCATTTCAGAAATGGGGTAAAACTTCGAGACTTGACGATGGATGAAGTTTACAGTTACGACTCTCCTGTTTTTCATAAGTAAGAGTGCATACTTACAATGCTTAACGTCTTCAAATTCATTAGCATCATTTTAGAGCAGATGTATTTTCAGCATGGACCAGGCATGCACGTTTCGGGTAATAAACCCTCGTCAGTGATCCTCAATCTAAACAGTGGAAAATGCATATGAGCAAAATCTGTGAAAATGATGTCCTAAATATACCGAAAGACGTAGCAAAATGGCTGGGGTATGATGCTACAGGCCCCAGGTTTTAGAAATATGAGAAAATTTTGTAATGCGTTTGAAGAAACGACCAACCGAAATTGATCGAATTTAGCTACATGTGCCCTCGGGGACACTTGATCCACCAGCAGTGACACTCACCAATTGGTACAAATGTTTAACGTCTTTAAATTAATTATCCTATTTTCCTATTTTCTGTTTTCCTATTTTCTGTTTGTATATTCATTTGAGATGAACTCCATTAAGTGTTTGAGAGTTTTTGGCATGACATATTTTGGACATAGTAACTTTCACACTTGTTGACCATATTACATTGTTTGGCTTGAGGATCACTGACGAGGGTTTTGTACACGAAACGCGCATGTCTGGTCTATGCTTAAAATTCATCTGTTCTTAAATGATGCTATTCAATTTGAAGACCTTAAGCATTTGTACCACTTAGTGAGTATCACTGTTGGTGGACCAGGAGTTCCAGAGGGCACATGATTGTAGCCAAGTTCTATCAATTTCGGCTTATCGTTTCTTCAATATTTTCTATATAGACGTGGCCTCAGACAGTGCATGTATTTTATATATTATTTTCATTTTCGTGCGTGAACATCGACGGCGGGTGCGGCTAGCCAACAGGGGATGCTTACTCCTCCCGGGCACCTGGTCCCACCTCTAGCTTGCTTTGGGTCCGTCGATGCTCAGTTTGATGCTCTATTGTGAGTGCTGTTGAGATTATCGTCAGAATCTTCTTTAACTGATTCAAAGCATTCGAACATTTCTGTTATCAAAATTTCTTGGAAATTTCTAAAACGTTGGTACTCCAGCATTATATCCCACACATCCTGCTACGTTTTTCGATACATTTTTGGACTTAGTGACTTGTAGGCCATATTACATTGTTTAGATTGAAAATAACTGACGAGGGTTAAGTACACGAAACGAGCATGTCTTGCCCAAGCTTCAAATTCATCTGCTCTTAGATTAAGGTATTTAATCTGAAGACGTTTAACATATTATGGTCGTTTTTTGCTGATTTTGTCAAAAATAAAAAAGGTGTCTTGTTAGAAATAGTTATGAAGATGTATCTAATGTCACCTTTTCCTGATGTGAACTATTAGTATTCATACCTTTTTTACCTCATAACTATATTACTTGCTCTTGCATACAAATAACGGAGAACTCATCAATATTGCTTGAACCATACTGAAAGTATCAAAAATCGATCAAAATTGAAAACGATTTGTCCTCGACGGTGTTCCTATTTACTTTTTATACGAGGACAATACCATCATATTGTCTTTGGTTTTTTGTTTTCCTTGTCGCGTTGGTGTCTCTTCTTGTGCTTGCCAATTCTGTATTTTGGATATTCCCTCCTGTGCTGCATGTATTATTCACCGTTGTTCTTAACCCAACACAAGGTCGGAAGATCAAACTCCACAAATAAAGTGTTTCATATCAGTTTGCCTTTTAAGTGTAAGGGTTTAATTATAACCTTTATAGAAATTCAAGAAAAACAAAACAAAAGGGAAAAACCTGAGTCCGTTAAACTTTCCGACAAATACATATATGTAGGATTGTTAAAACTATAATCCATATGAATTTCTGTTTTAAAACTAACAAAACATTGGCTCAAGTAAATCATGCAACTTGATGTGTAATTCTAGCTATGCAGAGTCCGTACGATTTGAGCCTGGAGATGAAATAAAGACCTCATGCCATTTCAAGACCACTGAGAGGAGTAAGACGGTTTTCCAAGGCGATGGCACTAATGACGAGATGTGTTTTGGTTTCCTCACGTATTACCCAACAGAAAACATGATCAATCCTTATTGTATACAGTGGAGAGGGCTTGATTATTCAAGTTTCTATTATCAGGAGACTATCAATGGATGTACTTGGAAAGATTTTCTAAATACCAGTATACCGACGACCGAGGCGCTACACACAAGGGTTCTCTCCCATTGCAGCAAACTTGGACTCTGTCTAAAAGAATGTGTCAGTGTTATCAAAGAGGCAAAGAAGCATCCATGTTTACAAGGAGACATGCATGAATATTTCCGACATCTTGCTCGTGAGGATGGTGCGAAGAACGCGCCATTAGCACGTCTATTTTCTGCATTAGACTCTTGTTACACAGAAATGGCTGTGGAAAGCTGTCCGAAACCGTTAACCGACCCGACAAGCACGTCCTCCACTGTTCAGTTTTCCGTCTTTTGGATTGGAGCTGCATCTGTTCTCCGTCACATTATGAAATAATAGTCATTGAATTAAAGCAAAAAAAGTTTTAAAGATTTTATCCGAATGACTTTTCATAGAATATTCATTGACTTTGTTATCGTTAGTTTTTTAAAGAATGAACTGTCAAATACATTGCATGCTTTTCTTGATTGTTTCATTTTATTTCTTATTTCAATTTAGTTATTAATGATAATGTTTATTCCTACTGTCAATGTTTTAAATAATGTTTCTTGCGTATTTTTTCGATATTTTAGCAGTGCTGTAATAGTATATGCCTTCAAACTTAAACAAAGTCCTTTTTCAATTGAAGATACTTTACGATCTTCACCGATGTCTTCAACATTCGATATAATTAAAATTCTCAGCAATATGCATAAATTATTTATACAAATCAAAAACAGGTTTCTATTATAATTTTTACAATAAATACAGTGCCACTTATGAAAACCGGAACTTTTCTAAAGCGGATACTTGTCTATACCGGTGTATTTCTGTGGTCCCGGCAAAATCCTTATTTATTATGTTTAAACTCACCTCTATAATACGGATCATTTTCTGGGCACCTGGTCTCACTCTCATATCGGAAGTCCGCTTCTTTTCATGTGGTGGAGGTTTTTGTTTGTTTGCTTTGGTTTCTGTTTTATCCTGATTTTGTATGCCTTCGGTTTCCGATTTTCTGAATTATCGATTTCTTTTCATGTGGTGGAGGTTTTTGTTTGTTTGCTTTGGTTTCTGTTTTATCCTGATTTTGTATGCCTTCGGTTTCCGATTTTCTGAATTATCGATTTTGTTCTGTATACAGGGATATGGTCATTATCCATATTTGTCATCTATTCTGAATACCGGACGATTTTCTTGATCAAACATCGTTACACTACCGTATATAACCTCCCCACCTTAAACCGACCAACTCTCAAACCTTAAAGACTAATTAGGGTTAATTGATTTGCGTGTATCATCCGTGATTAGATAATTACTTGAATTAATGTATCGATCACTGCTTATTTCAAATCTGAATCTTTATCAAGTGCCCAAGTTATTGTCCCCCGCTTTCGCGAAAGCGCGGGGACATTAAAACCGGTTCGTCCGTCCGTCTGTCCGTCTGTCCGTCAGTCACAAAAACTTTAACCTTGTGCATAACTTTTGAATGGTAAGTGATAGGGCTTTCATATTTCACATGTGTATTCCTTGTGACAAGACCTTTCCATGGATACCAAAATTTTTGACCTTGTGACCTTGACCTTGGACTTTGACCTCCTTATTAAAAACTTTAACCTTGACCATAACTTTTGAATGGAAAGTGATAGGGCTTTGATATTTCACATGTGTATTCCTTGTGACAAGACCTTTGCATGGATACCAAAATTTTTGACCCTGTGACCTTGACCTTGGACTTTGACCTACTCATTAAAAACTTTAACCTTGACCATAACTTTTGAATGGAAAGTGAAAGGGCTTTGATATTTCACATGTGTATTCCTTGAGACAAGACCTTTCCATGGATACCAAAATTTTTGACCTTGCGACCTTGACCTATGACTTTGACCTACTTATTAAAAACTTTAACCCTGACCATAACTTTTGAATGGAAAGTGATAGGGCTTTGATATTTCACATGTGTATTCCTTGTGACAAGACCTTTGCATGGATATCAAAATTTTTGACCTTGTGACCTTGACCATTGAGGTCGACCTACTTATTAAAAACTTTAACTTTGACCATAACTTTTGAATGGAAAGTGATAGGGCTTTGATATTTCACATGTGTATTCCTTGTGACAAGACCTTTGCATGGATACCAAAATTTTTGACCTTGTGACCTTGACCTTTGAGGTCGACCTACTTATTAAAAACTTTAACCTTGACCATAACTTTTGAATGGAAAGTGATAGGGCTTTCATATTTCATATGTGTATTCCTTGTGACAAGACCTTTGCATGGATACCAAACTTTTTGACCTTGTGACCTTGACCTTTGAGTTCGACCTTCTTTTCAAAAAACTATAACCTTGTCCATAACTTTTTAATGGAAAATGATAGGGCTTTCACATTTCACATGTGTATTCCTTGTGATGAGACCTTTCTGTTGGTAACAACATTCTGACCTTGTGACCTTGTCCATGGAGGTTGACCGAAATTTAAAAACTTCAACCTCGACCATAAGTTTTTGATGGTAATTTAAATCATAGGTCTTAAATATTTCACATGTGCATACCTTTTCATAAGCACTGTCCCTTGGAAACAAAACAGAAGTTTGGACCTTTTGACCTTTTCTTGGAGTTAATTTTTCATATTTAGAATGTTGATAATATATGAGATATATTATTAAAACTTAAGAATGGGGGGATGTCTGTAAGCATTTCTTTAAAGACAAACACCCAAAAGCGGGGGACCACAATTCCTTGAATTTGATTTTTTAATATCTAATCACAACAGAAACTTATCCAAATACAAAATGTTGGGGACACCAGTAAAACGTAAATTGTTAAGTTATACAGCGACTCCGTCAATAAAACAGATAAGACGGAAACTTAATTTGGAACAATTTGGAACAAAAATTTGAACCAATTCGTTTATCAGAGAAATTTCCAAAGTCGACTCTAAAATATTTATCTGTAAAATACGTTGTCGGAACATCGACGGTATCAGAAATATTAAAAAAAGAGAGGATTATTTACGGCAGTATTAAGAAAATCTGTCTTCGAATAGAGAGAGATTGAATAGTGGAAAATCTGGGGATTTGAACAAGAATCTATCAGTAAATGAAATCAAAACACAAAACCCGATATCAGATTCCAAAAATCACAATCAAAATCTGATAAAGAGGATCCTGACGACAATCTCAATAGTACTCACAACAGAGCACCAATTTTAGCTTCGACGGACCCATAGCAAGCTAGACGTGGGACCAGGTGCACGGCAGTAGTAAGCATCCCCTGTTTGGCTAGCCGCATCCGCAGTCGATGTTCATGCACGGAAATGAAAACAACATGAACTGTCCGAGGTTGTGTCTATATAGAGAGTGCTTTGGTGACCATGTCAGGGAAAAGCATTTTGAACACTCCTGACGACATTCTCAACAGTACTCACACTAAAAGCACTCAAAAGGCTTATGAATTCTTGAAAGAATATAAATCAGAATTTTCGTAGGAGAAAAGAAAATTGGACAATCAGACGGAGACAATAACACATCCTCATAGGAACACGGATGACAACTTAGTCTAATGAACAATCTCCAGAGTCCAATGCAAATATGGAATGCATTGTAGGTGGCACTTTAAAAGCGGTACCATGATAATTTGCATACTTTAAACACAAAAAATGGCATACAAAAGAAAGGGGGTCTCCAACAACACCCGGTCGCAGCAAAAACAGCAAAATCCAAAAACACCCACTTCAAAAACACAAAGCAGACATGGACAGAAGGAGACGCAAATGGTACATGGAACGCCAAATCACATACAAACATCAAACAAAAATGACTACACATAAACCAACGAGACCAATGGGCAATCGGTGTCGACTTTGGACAGCCATCTGCCACGTCAGTAGCAGACGGTGTGGTTATCCTTGATTACGTGCGCACAACACTTTCACTTTTCCGATTACCAATGTGTCCCGAAAACTGCACAATTGTCGTGTAAAATAATCTCCTCAATGTAAGATGAGCATACAAACAAACAGCATGACGCAATGATCCAAGAAACACACAGATGGATGTGTAAATGTTTATAAAAACAGAAGACATACGAAATACAGTCTATGCTCTGCCGGCTTTAACGAACTCATGCATGTGATCATTCGAGGAGTCCGACTGAGATTCAGAGAGGACAGGTGGTTGGGGCAATGTCTTCTCTAAAGAGGTTTAGACAGAGCCCGTCATGGAGTCCTGTCGTCACAGTCAGTCTGATGGTAATTCTGTCTACCTTTGACCCTTCTTATTTTGATTATCATGTCACCATGAAATGCAGATTGCGAAATACCCAAAGTAATATACTCTGTTGCTTGTATGGGTCCGAAAGTTGACATTCATGTTTGTAAAATTTTCAGAAAGTTCTTACTGGAAAGGAGTGGATCTCCACTATCACTAGGTTGCAGCACCCACAGCAAAACCCCAAAACACCCGATGCAAAAAAACACAAAACAGACACCCACAGAAAGAGACGCAAAAGGGACATGGAACACCAACTCACACCATAGAATCATTAAAGATAAAAGACCACACATAAACCAACGAGACCAATGGGCAACCGGTGCCGACTAAGGACGGCTATCTACCACGTAAGAAGCAGAAGGTATGGTATCTTGGATTAAGTGCGCACAATCGTCACTCTATTCCGATTTCCCAGAGGTCTCGAAGAACGCACAATTATGGTGTAAAACAACCTCCTCACTGTCAGATGACCACATACAAATAAGACCGTAAAACGCAGGGGTCCAAGCAACTCAGATGAATATGTAAATGGATATAAAAAGAGGATGTGCGTAACACAGTCCGTGCTCTGCCAGCTGTAGCGAGCTCATATATGTTATCACCCGAGGAGTCCGACTGACATTCAGAGAGGACAGGTGGTCGGGGGCCCTGTCTTCTCTAAAGAGGTTTGGACAGGGCCCGTCATGGAGTCCCGTCGTCACAGTCAGTCAGAGTGCAAGTCTAAAGAATGCGCTCGGACAAGACTGTAGATTGGTCGAGTACCTAGCTTAGTGTCCGTCTGATGACATTAGGATCATATCCACGGTATAAAAGGCGTTTGATGACTCTGACGCATTTTCGATAGTTATATTAGTTTTACTAGTATCTTTTACAAATATCACATGAGTCATGTTACAGTATGTGATGCAAGTTAAATGTGGCCGCGGCATTATAACCAGAACGAGGAAATTACCAAAATTGATCGCATGCAGCGCCACCCTGAATAAATTCGATGAAGAAATTAATATGTAGTCATTTCTTTTATATCTGAATGCCGCTGAAGAGAAATTAATCAGTTCTAAGTCTGAAAAACAACTTCAACAAACAAAAGAGACAACTATGAAAATAATAATACGGAAGTTTTCCAACTTTATACCTTCTCGAAGAAAATTTCAGCCCAATTTATTATGCACCAGACACGTATGAACGTAGGAATACATAGTGGACATATAATGATAAGGGGGGTATCATAACAGTGATTACAGCGGGTCACACACAGAAACACACAAACAGAAACCCAAAATATACTCGAACATAACATACTAAGAAGCAACACAATTACTGGTCATCCACTAAATTTGTAGCTGATGGTGTTTACATACATGCGCACAACCCTCACACTTGCACAAATGTCCTTTAGCAAAAAAGACTTTTCACTGTAAACAGACATCACGCAGGGCACAAGACAACAACCAAATCAATATAAATGGATACTCAAAGAAGTGGATAAAAATGTTATTTATCCACAAGAATAACTCTATACAAGGCAAACGCTACAAACACAGAAACACCATTTTTGGACCTAAATATCAAAATTGTTAATGGTAAGATACGTGGAAGTGTGTATGACAAAAGCGATGATTTTGAATTCAACATAGTAAATTTTCCCTGGCTTGAAACTGATGTCCTATGGCATCTACATTTCACAGCTCATCCGGTATGCTAGAGCATGTGCCGATGTTTTGGATTTTACAAATTACCAAGAAACTTTTAGGAGAAGGTTTTCACTTTCACAAACTAGTAAAGACTTTCTGGAAATTTCACAAAAAAATTGTCAACTTCTTTTGTTATTCGGATCAATACAGGCAACATAGTATATTACTTTGGGTATTTCTCAATCTGCATTTTACGGTGACATACAATGTAATAACATGTAACAAGATAAGAAGGATCAAAGATAGACGACATAACTATCGAAAATATGTCAGAATCATCAAACACCATTTATACCATGAATATGATCCTAATGACACCAGACGGACACTAGGATGCTCTAAGGCACGGTCCATTTGATATTCTGGGGGGGGGGGGGGGTTTGTCGGGGCAAGATTATTTTTTTCGCCTCGGACCGGGGCAAAATTATTATTTTCTTGCAAAGTTGGAGCAAGGAAATTTTTTTTACAACAATTGATGTGAATATTAAGAATGTTTGTGTTTTTTCAATAGAAATTCTTTATTTTTACTTAAATTACTCCAAACATTATTTTTATGTAAAACTTGTATTCACTTCTAAAGTGAGAGAGATGAAAGATTTTTACAATATGCGATATCTAATTTTTAGTAAACAAAATGTATATAAGGTCATGTAACATGTAAGAGGGTCTGAAGCAAGTTTTTACATGTAGAAATGAAAACTAGTGAAAAACTTATTGAAATTCTCCTTCCAAGCTTGTATATAAAATAGACACTATGGTAATACATGTATCTATTATAAGTAATAAATTATATTGATAATGTATTTAAGCATTTGAATTGTTTTCAGTCATATGCTTTTGATATTTTCAAATGTGAACTTGCCATTACAGAAGAAAACTATGGCGAGTGAAGCGAGCCAATTTTTTTTATAGAAAGTAAAAACTGCGGCGAGCGAAGCGAGTTGAAAAATTTTCAGGAATTTTAAGCGAATTTTATGGTTATTCTTCAAATTCAGATAACTTGTAAGAGCAAGATTATTTTTTTCTGTCACACCATAAGCAAATTTATATTTTTCATCAAAATTCAGAGCAAAATTATCTTTTTCGAAAAAAACCCAAGCCCCACCCCCACCCCCACCCCTCCCAGAATATCAAATGGACCGTACCTAAAATGATGCTAATGAATGTGGAGTGGTTCAACATTGGTACTTGACCAATCAACAGTCTTGTACCAGCGTATTATTAAAACTTGCACTCTGACTGACTGTGACGTCGGGACTCCATCACGGGCCCTTCCAAACCTCTTTAGAGAAGACAGGGTCCCGACCACCTGTCCTCTCTGAATGTCAGTCGGACTCCTCTGGTAATAACATACATGAGCTCGCGGCGGCAGAGAGCAGATTGTATTACGTAAACCCTCTTTTGATATCCATTTACATATTCATCTGTGTTGCTTGGGCCCCTTCGTTTTTCGGTCTTGTATGTGTGTGGTCATCTGACAGTGAGGAGGTTTTTTAACGCAACACTTGTACGTTCTTCGAGACCTCTGGGTAATCGGAAAAGTGGGAGGGTTGTGGGCACGTAATCCAGGATAACCACACCTTCTGTTATTTCCGTGGCAGATGGCCGTCTTAAGTCGGCATCGGTTGTCCATTGGTCTCGTTGGTTTTTGTGAAGTCCTTTGTGTTTGATGTTTCTTAGTTGTGCGTTGACGTTCCTTGTCCATTATGCGTCTCTTCCTGTGCTTGTCAATTAAATGATGATAATTTATTCTGGTCAAGAATAGACGTGTATTCGGAGAACACTTAAACAGAAATTTTTCAATGCTCGCCACATGTTATGATATGGTGCACGGACAGATACAAAAAAAATCTGTTTAAGTGTTCTCCAAATATACGTCTATTCTTGACCAGAATAAATTACCATCATATAATTTATAATAATGACCATATGATAGGCTTAAAATAAATTCATATAAAGTAGATTTAGACTGTATTTACTAGGTTCAATCAAAGGAGATTCCCATTAGTGTATCACGTGATACCCCACGGTGTATATGTAAGTCAAGGATTATGTGAGTTCCCACGTACCTATAGACTAGTACATATACGCATAATTGCTATTTAAATTCAAAGTTTTCTTTTTTTTAATTACAACGATGATGATTCAAAGTATTTCGAAATTTCATTTACATAATACACTCCTTGTTTTTTTTTTTTAAACATAATGCTCGTGATGGTGCATTTAAGATAAATTACGTAATATTTCAATATCATTAACATCTTTTTCGTTTGTATTATACTAGGATTATCAGATTGTAAGTGCTTAAAAGTGAATGGATAACAGTCATCACAAAAATCCAGGCCTTGGTCCTTATTTTATAAAATTGTGCTGATCAGGATATACATTTGTATCAAACAACATAGTCATAAGTATGCCGGGTTCACTGAATTGGACAAAGTTGCTTATTATTTGAAAATGAAATAAATCATTACGCGGTGCAAAAAGGCATTAAGAGACTTACATTTAGGTCTGACTATGAGGTCAAATATACAATTCTTACATGCAGCAGTAATACAACACTGCTCAGTAGTAATTGAAACTCTGTTCCTATCCAAGGATTAAAACATGACTATGACGTCATCCCATTGTTTATTCAGTTCTTTCTATGTGATATTGTCTCATATGATCCTTTTTCGTCAAAAATTTTGCCTGTAACTGTCCATTAAGTTGCCTTTAACTGTCCATTATTTTCAATAATGGACAGTTGAAGGTGACTTAATGGACAGTCACAGGTAAAATCACGGACAGAAAAATCCTCATTATGCTGACACGATATCACACAGAAAGTTTCAAACAACTGTATATCCCAACAAAAATATATTTCCGAGCTTTTTTGATTATTCGATTTCAAATTCCATAGCTATCATTCAGTTTTGTAAAACATATTCCTTTAATGAACAGAAGAATCTGCATCGATTTCATCCAGAAACATCGGTAGCGCAGATGTCTTAATTTTCATGGGGCGGCATTTAAGGAATCATTGTAATATTTTTTTGGTTGATCGAGGTATCAACACCAAAAATTGAGGGAAAACTGCATCGTGCGCGTAGCTTATGACGTTGCTAAGCGCGTACTTCCGTTTTGTGTTTATACAGGTATCAACAAAATTTCTCGGCCAATCAGAATCGTCGTTTCTTAAGAATAACATTGGAAATTAAATGATTACAAGATCTTACGTCCGAAAAATGTATATAAGGTGAAATAGAAATAAATGAAATACACGTAAAAATTAAGTAAATAAAACTACAAAATGTTTATGTCCGTCGAAATCCAAGACGAAACATCAGTTCTCTCTCGGTGTCTGTAACTTAAAAAAAAAGAGTAAAATAGTATAAAAAGAGAAAATAAAACAGTCTAAATCCCAACAATGGTAGTATTATGCCTTTTTCTCAAAGTGTTTTAGTTAAAAATAAAATCGAGTTCCAAACGAAAAAGACGTTGTATATCACAGACGTGGCTTCATAGAAATGAATGATTTTCTCAACAACTCAGTGATTGACCTTGACATGAAAGTGTCCATTATAAGACAAAAGAATTCGATCGGTTGACTGGCCAGGAATTCAAGCTACGTGCACCTGATCATCGTCCCTTGACCAATGATACAGTTCTTGATTTTGAGGTGTCCAAATTCATGCAAAAGGATCTACCTGTGACTGTCCATTATTAAAACAAAAGATGTCATGTTTTAAGTTGGAGAAAAGCTTCAAACTATCCATTGTGTCAGAGAAAGAACTGATCTCGGCCCTGACGGGCCTCGATCAGTACTTTCTCTGACATAATGGATAGTTTTCGGCTTTTCTCCCTTACGTAGTCTCCTTTTCCTTGTAAGCTTATTGTTTGGAACGGAGTCTTGTCGTTAAACGCTTAAAATATGTTGGCCTTTTCTCCGCAAAGTTTAGCCCACAAAATTGATGCCTGATAAACGTAGTGTATCTAGAATTTTAACTGTCAATGGGTGATAAATCTGTAGCCACAAGGTATTTTTTTCCTGGAGAAATTTTGAGGAATAGGCGAACACTTTGTCAAATTTATTTAGACCTTCAGTGTTAAAAAAAATACAATTGTACTCATATCAAGTCACCCTTATACTTCAACTTGAAAAATATGCATATTAAAATTTTTAGTGTAGGTGGCAATTAAGGAAGTTCTGCGGTCGCTACGGGGATATCATAAAAGCATATCAGATCCCCCTTTCCAGAATGATCAGTGACACTTTGGATTGATTGAATGGCTGTCATCATCACCAAATAAGAAATACTTACCTGATAAGAACATCAATATGTACTTAGAGACAATCACCGAATTTAACAAATTTCCATGAAGCTATTGCGACGGTTTTGCATACAATCAGGAGACGCGGACTCTTCCCGGGCAGCTGGTCTCACTTCGGAATGTTATTTGCAACCTTTTCGATGGGAATTCTCACGATTTTGCTTTGCCTTCTCGACTTTGATACTGAATGACTGAAATACTTTGATGTTTATCATTCCTAGGTTCGCAACCATTCCTATGGAATTCTAATGATTTTGCCTTGCCTTCTCGACTTTGAGAATACTTTGAGACTTTGAGGTACTTCCTCAATATTCATTTCAAGATGTAATATTACCATAAAGACGTTTAAAGCTTACATAGTTTACATATTAATGATCACTATCTTGTGCAACACTTTCATCCAACATATTCATCTGTGTTGCTTGGGCCCCTGCGTTTTGCGGTCTTGTTTATGCTTGGTCATCTAATAGTGAGGAGGTTGTTTTACACCATAATTGTACGTTTAATTTAATTTTAATTCATAATTTTCGAAACAAAGCTATTAGTTTGTACGGGGGAGGGACTTCTAGCAAATGGATTTGTGACCATCATACGTAAAATTGGAGGAGATTTACTTTCTGGCGTATTGCTTTTTAGAGGGCGGTGCCTTTAAGTAGTTAGACTTCACTATATGTATGATGATAAGGAAGAATTCTAATGATTTTCTCGTTTTGTTCATTTGCTACACATGTAGCAAATGGTGTGGTTATCCGAATGACGTGCACACAACTCTCCTATTACCCCGGAATAGTGACAGAGCGTCAGCGAGGCTACTATTTACCTTCCAAAAACAACACTATGAGAGAATAAAATGTAGTACAAAAGTACCTACACAAACGGGAATTAAATAATGTAGGTTCAGTGCATCACATGACCTCGATAGCAATTTTTAAAGAACAAAGTATAGTTATTCATGTTTTTACAAGGAAGAGACGACACCTATATATAACGCATAATAGTCTCGATCCAAGCGACGTAACTCTGTAAAATAAAACGCAATAGTGCTCGGTCCCCGTGTGCTCATCCAATGGAATTCCAAGGATTTATCATCTGATGCACTAAAAATGGATGGCATGAGAAATACAGTCCGTGTTCTGCCGGCTGTAGGATGTCTTGCATGTTATCACCCGAGTAGTCCGATCGACATTCAGAGATTACAGGTGGTCTGCACCCTGTACTGTCTTGCGAGGTTTTGACAAGGTCGGTCATTGAGTCCTGTCGTCACAGTCAGTCAGAGTGCACTTCTTAATGAGCTCTTACAAGACTTTAGATTGGTCGAGTACCAAGCCAAGTGTGCGTATAGTAACATTAAGATAATTTCCACGGTACAAAAGGCGTTTGATGATGATTTTGATTCTGAATTTCGATTGTAATTCTACCTTTGATCCTTCTTATTTTGTTCATTATGTCACTATTAAAGACAGGTTGTGAAGTACCCATAGTTCTTTAATGATTGTTTGGGTCCGACTATCAAAAAATGGTGCCAATAACGTACAATGTACTTTAATCTGGACTCAAGCGAAGAGTCTTTTTTCATTTATCAATTACCTCCCCTGCTTGAAGTGAATCAACCATGCGACGTTACATGTGTTTAACGTCTTCGTGTCACGTTCGATCAATTTCGGTTTGTCGTTTCTTCAAACGCATTTGAATATTCCTGTTTACAAAATTTCTCATTCAAATTTCTAAAACCTGGGTCCTTTAGCATCATATCCCAGCCATCTTGCTACGTCGTTCGGTATATTTAGGACATAATTTTCACAGATTTTGGCCATATTACATTTTTTTAATCGAGGATCACTGACGAGGGTTAAATACCCGAAACGTGCATGTCTGGTCCATGCTGTAAATTTATCTGCTCTAAAATGATGCTAATGAATTTGAATACGTTAAACATCTGGGGACTCCTGATATGAAATGAAAAGCCATCGCTTACACATTTATATGATTTGATGTGGAGCTCAGTGAGGGGTTTGACAGTAAGTGTTTTGAATATTTTCACTGACAAGGTCGCCATAGTACTTTCTATATAGATTTAACCTCAGACAGTGCAATGCATATACATGTATAAGTTTGTAAGCGATGGCATTCATATATTGTTTTTCATTTTTGTGCATGAACATCGACGGCGGGTGTGACTAGCCAACAGGGGATGCTTACTACTCCTCCTGGGTACCTGGTCCCACCTCTAACTTGCTAGAGGTCCGTCGATGCTCAATTTGGTGCGCAATTGTAAGTGCTGTTGAGATTATCGTCAGGATCTTCCTTAACTCATTTGTGTCACACTTATGCCCTTTGCCGTGTGGAACTCGAAAAGAAGTTCCCCGTGAGGGGTTTGACAGTAAGTGTTTTAAATATTTTTCCCTAACATGGTCGCCATAGCAATTTCTATATAGATATAACCTCAGACAGTGCAATGCATGCATTTCATATATTGTTTTTATTTTCGTGCATGAACATCGACGACAGATGCGGATAGCCAACAGGGGATGCTCACTCCTTCCGGGCACCTGGTCCCACCTCTAGCTTGCTAGGGGTCCGTCGATGCTCAATTTAGTGCGCTATTGTAAGCGCCGTTGAGATTATCGTCAGGATCTTCTTTAAGTCATTGATTTGATGGTAAGTCAGTAGAAGATCCTTCTTTCAAGATCATTTTTTATTCTTACAACGTGCATATACCGAATATATACTTTGTAAGAATAGCAGACCTAGGTGACTTCTAAAAGACAAGTGGTTAACCAAACCATGTCCTCTGTCACTGCTTCAAGTGTGAATTTACAGTCAAATATCGATGTGGGGAACTCGTCATACACCATGATGTCCCACTCTCCAGAATGGTGGATGATATTCTGTCATAGACCATTTGAACCATCCAACCAAAGATTGTACTCTATGTCTTCCGAAATGGAAGTTACCGGATGTGACAGTTCTACCGAATTGAAGCGACGGGTGTTGCATGCAAGCAGGAGATGCTTACTCTTCCTGGGCACCTGGTCTCATTCCAATATCGGGAGTTCGCTTCTTTTCATATGGTGGAGGTTTTTGTTTGTTTGCTTTGGTTCCTGTTTTATCCTGATTTTGTATGCCTTCGGTTTCTGATTTTCTGAATTATCGATTTTGTGCTGTAAACAGGAATATGGTCATTATCCATATTTGTCATTATATGACTTTATGAAGAACGTATCTAAAGGAAGAAAGATAGAATAAAAGATCGCTGTCATTTTAAGGTTCTTCGTAGAATTTGGATTTTGTTTTGTCATGTGCTAATTCCGCTAAAAGCGATACGAATATCGGAAAATTGGCATATACCGTATACCCATGAAAGAAGGGAGAAAATCTCTCTGACGAGGGTTAAGTACCCGAAACGTGCATGTCTGGTCCATGCTGCAAATTTATCTGTTCTTAAATGATGCTACCGGTATTGAATTTGAAGACGTTTAATTCCAACAGGACTTGGTTGTAACACCCAATGTAACACACCCAAATATGTTTTGAAAGTTTGAGATTGAAATTTTATAAATTCACTATTTTCGTGTAAATTAATATATGAAATTTAAACATACGTGTCATAGACAGTAATGTTTTCTTCTTTGTATAGTACGTGCGACCTAAATGTAATCTATTTCCCATCATGTTCCTCATTTATTTAAGTTCAGCAATT
Source organism: Pinctada fucata (assembly GCA_028142955.1). NCBI lineage: Eukaryota > Metazoa > Mollusca > Bivalvia > Pterioida > Pteriidae > Pinctada > Pinctada fucata. The sequence goes on from AP027104.1 coordinate 1,935,687, forward strand.
ATGAATGGTGTCAAAGAATCATACATATTTATCATTTATCATCTTTAGTGACTTAAGTAGAGGTACTTGAAGCAACAAAGGGCCTATGTTTCCTGAGTAACAAGTAACAATAACTAACCTACATTCGTATATATTCTTAGCTTAATGGATTCACATATTCAAAATATGTCAATTTTAAGGCAGACATCTGACCTCTATTCTTTGATTCATTCTATTTGTGTTTTTATGTATGTTTTTTTTACATACATGTACCCTTTATAATGTCAGTTGTGTTATCGACAAGAGACGCTTATCCTTCCCTTTATTTAATGTTATCTCCCGTTGTGATACATATAAAAATGTACCTATTCCATTTGTCTTAACGTCTAATCTGTCAGTCCCGCTTTTTGGTCTTTATTTATTTGTGGCATAAGATCCGTTCGTCATTTCAGAAGAAAATAATAATTTAAAAGAAATGAAACAGTAACAGTCTGAAAATAAACAGCACATGTGTGGCAGAACAATAAGTTAGTTCAATACTGTCATAAAACAATATTTTTGTAGCCATAGGGACAATATCCCCACCAAGCATATTAAGCAGCTGGTAAAGGGAGACAATTATAGATAGATTGAAAGTAAGGTTAGCAAACGTATGATGATTATCATTGAACGTAATTACTACACATGTAATAAAAATTTATGTAAAAGAAGACAAAAGAGAAAATGTATTGAATCTCAGTGAATGAGAGTCAAACACAAAAGCTAGAATTAGCAACGTAAAAATTTTGTAAGGAGACTTGTGCAGTTTTGGTATGCAGTATGTTGTAGGAAGATCCATACGTGATGGTCCCCGAAAAATATATGAGATGTTTAGAAGATCAAAACCTTACTTAATAAATGGAATTGTTATGAATCGTCTATTAGGAGAGATAATAAAGTTTATTCTGTGCGAATGCGACAGTGATTTTTGGTCTCAATCGATAAGTGTTTCTAAAGAATGCAACCTGTGCTTCATCCATGATAGATTTCAAATGAACTGCTGGGACTGGTGAGAGAGCATGTAGCAGTTAGTGTCTGCCGCCGTTGCGTGCTACCATCAGAAGATCATTGAGGGTACGGTGTACTCTAGCTATTTTTCTGGGTTTTTGGTTTCGTCGTCTTCCGTGAGACATATGCTTCCGTTTAGTGTTTGGGCGGATCAAAAAGACATTAATATTAATGGCCAAGGAAATGTTTCCTTGTCCGTTAATTTGATCATTTAAACCAAGGAGGTACGCAGTTTGAAGTTTAGTGATCCAGGCAAGTTCATCTTGTATTCGGCGTTTTTTATTTTCACTTTTACTTTGATTTTTGAGTTTTGGAAAAGACTGAAGTGGAGTTATATCCGAAATTGAATGAGTATATTTAACGAAATGATTGTAAAGGAGAGGAGATGTCCTTGTTTTTTCTACTTTTGTGATTCGAATGACTTCGAAAACGAGGTTTTAAGGCTGTCCTGTTTCTCCGACATATTGGGCGCCACATTTCCTAGCGTTTCAAGTAATAACATAAATTACATCTAGATACGATCGATCGATGTCATTAACAATCTCGATTTTAAAAGTCTGCCCATTAACACTAGATTTAATTGTGGAATTGCAATTGGTGAGCGGTCACATACCACATATTTTCCCATAGCACTTGCAAATGGTTCAGAACCCTCTATGTTTGTTATTTAATGTAGAGCCTGCAGATGGAGAAGTGGGATTAAATTTAAAAGGTAATAGAAGTACCTTTGGTGAGGAAAATATTTTTTACTGTAAAATGTAATCTCAAAGGAGTTAATTTGATACGAGGCGACTTTATAAATGCCATAATGAAATGATAAAAGACATTGTAGAATGCATTGTAGGTGGCGCTGATAAATATATGAAAATAACTAGTAAAGTTCAGCTTGTATTCAAAGATGTTACTACGACGGTGGGTGCGGCTAGCCAACAGGGGATTCTTACTCCTCCCGTGCACTGTTGTGAGTTCTGTTGAGATCATCGTCAGAATCTTCTGTAACGCATTCGTGTAATGTATAATTTGTAAAAGGGGTATATTGTAATCCATTCCGGTTTTGAATATTGTTTTACGCAATAAATATGCATTAGAGATGAGGAGCAAATTGACACATAATAACATATTTTTAACACGGCCACTCAGGTAAAAATCAATATATGTAAATACATTGTAATTCGATAATGAGTGCCCGTTACGTCATATTAGAGGTGTGATTTTATGTTAATCTACATACTTTTGGTGCTACTTTTCTCTTTTCTCTCTCTCTCTCTCTCTCTCTCTCTCTCTCTCTCTCTCTCTCTCTCTCTCTCTCTCTCTTATTTCAACATGAAGGCATGGTGCTATCGATAATTCCTTTTCAAGGAGAATTTGTTACATTTAACTTTTACTAGTTTTCAGAATTAACCATAGCAAATTGCGACCATACCTGAATCAAGTGAAATCATAATAAAACACTTGGACATTTAACTTCGGAATGGACATTTTTCCGAAGTTGAAGTCCTAAACTACTATTTCTAGGAAAATTTTGAGTTGTTCTATGTGAAGTACTGATCAAAGTAAGGTGTTTCATCAACTTTTGATTAACCTAGGTCAACAGGTATGAGAGCTAGAGCTACTTGAAAAAAAAAATCCCACGGGCCTGCCCGTGGGATTTTTTATCCTGTCAAAATCCCGTCAAAAATCCCGTGGGATTTTTGTGAATCCCGTGGGATTTTTTATCCTGACTTTGGATTGACAGGATTTTTTATCCCGTCCCAATAGAAGACGGGAGAAAAAATCCCGTCAATTTAAAGACAGGATAAATTATCCTGTAAAAGGTATTGACAGGATAAATTATCCTGTCAATTGTCATTACGGGAGAAAAAAGCCTGTAAGTTGTAAGTCAGGATAAAATATCCTGTCAGTAGCTATGGGAGAAAAAAAACCTGTCAATTTTTTCATAATATCAATTAATTTTTTTAAATTTAGATCAATAACCAAATACCTTGTTACAAAATGTATGTTATTTAATGCCAGTATAACAAGTTCAATGAATGAAATTTTGTGTCAAATTCTACAAGTTCTATAGGCCTACACAATATTGTAGTAAACGCTTGTACTAATATGGGCCAGTGGGACATCTCTTTGGCTCTCTCGGTAGAGCGTCGGACTTAACATCAGAAGGTTGCGAGTTCGATCCCAGGTTGGGATAGTCTCGTGTTTTCTACTATATTATTATCTTATATAAGTAAAGAAATCAACAGGACTCTTCTTTAATTTCGAAGTTTTTCTATTTTGATGAGTAGTTTATCAAGCCATTGGCAATCGTTGAATGTGTTCATAAACTGAAAAAAAACCACATGTTCAGTAACCATTTTTTTCCCCAAGTTTAAATAATTTTAAAAAATTCATGCTTTTCCTAAGCGGTTGTCTCTTTAAATTTAAAATTGTAAATTTCACGCCATAATCCTAATGCACGGGATGTATTTTGTACATTATAACATGTGAATGTTGTGACATGGTCACCGTACACGGTGCACAATACACCAGGTGATGAAAATGAGGAAACTCGAGCTCAAAGTAACACGGTAAAGATAAATATACGAAGGAACAACCCAGCAATCATATTATCTAATGCAACTGAAAAATATGATTGCGAGTACACATTATTATTGCAGTGATAACACTGTCTTTCTTTCGAGCTTTTCTCACTCATCTCCGTCGACCTCGACCGCCTTCTTCTGTAAACAAAGGTTTCAGACAACTCGATTGTTCGTACGGTTCGCTCTGCCTGTATTCACTCGAGAAAGACAGAATGAGAGCAGGGGCGTATATAGACGTCCCTGACGAGAGCTCGTACAAAAACATCCAGACAAACAAAACAAAATTAAAAAAAAATATTTCCCCTTAAGAACCAGAACTTAGAAAGTCTTTCCACGCTATTGATGTATTCGACGGAAGACCCTCCTTTTTCTCTATACTCCAAGAAGAAAGGTAAAATGCCACACGGCCAAAATGTTAGAAGAATTTCTATTTCAGTGGAAAATGAAGTCTCCCTCCTTTCAGCCCCCCCCCCCCCCTTCCCCTTTCCTCCTATCCAATAACCGCTGATTTGACCGTCATTTATGTAATATACTTTACATATGTCGAAGGACGCTTTTATTTTTAATAATGAATCGGAACCGTTGAAGATGACTGATTGGAGGGATGGGGGGTTTTGTTTTTGTTTTGTTTTTTTTATTATGATTTATTTCATACAGTTATTTTTGATGTATTTATATATTTGTTTACCTTTCTTTTTTTATTTTGGTTGAAAATTAGAAGTCATGTTGCTCCAGATTTTTCTTCCATTTATTTCAAAATTTTCCTGGGGGTAGGGGGACAGGAGGGGACGACCTCCTCCCGTGCTATCCCCGAATCGGCGCCTCGATCCTTGAATCGGCGCTTTAGGTCGATACAAATCACCACCTCCCCGCGTCTCACTCTGAAATCGCCCCTGTAAGATTGATACTTTTTCTGATTTTTATTTTTTTAGCCTAAAATTTAGCTATTCAAAATTACTCTGGTCAAAATAAAGAAAAAAAAAACAAAGAATTACATACTCTATAGTTGGGTGTGGGATCGGATTTATTTTCAGTTTGAATTTGTTATACTTCATGATACATGTACATATCTCGAGTAATTTATTAATCACCTTTGAATAAATTTGTAGGGACGAATTTAGGAGGAAGAGGGGGGGGGGTATGAAAACCCTCCCGGTCTGGAAGTTCAAAAATTGCAAATTTTATGTCGTCTGCAACACAAGAGCTACATAATAATCCTACCGGTATTTGAAATTTCATTCCATTGTTATATGTTTATGAAAAATAGCTCGATCTGGAGGGAATTGAGTACGGGTAGTGGATACACCCCTCATCCAATATCTTTTCTGGTGTACCATTCTATACTTTATGTATAAACATAATATGGTATTGCTATTTATAAACTGTTTTAGTTGTACGTATTATTTTACACACATCACAAAAAAAAATCATGATGATGATTACGACGACGACGACGACGACGACGACGACGACGATGATGATGATAATGATGATGATGATGATGATGATGTATTGAAGTTTTCTCTGTTTAACATAAGAAATTACAATACATCAATTTTCAATGATTTTATACACTTTAAAAGTTAATCCGTATGCTGTCGTGGGCAATGTATGGTGTATATAACACATACGATGTCTGGAAACTTGTTTTATAGGCTCTCTCTCTCTCTCTCTCTCTCTCTCTCTCTCCAAAGGGAGTATATGGTATTGTATGCCTCTTATAATGAAATTGTATAATATGTATGTTAAGGAGAGGACGTTTTTAATATTGTATAACTTTTGCCCAATCCCATTTTCATGTTTCGGAAAAATGAATAATGTTTAAACTACTTGTTTTAATTTCCATGCATTTAAAAGACAACAAGTGTGAACGTCAGATGTGGTAAGTTGGTCTCTGCGATTGGTACTTTCCACTACGACATTTTAAAAAGATTCATCGACAACTGAAAGCAATTCATCAACTATCGACTTTCACATTTGATTTCTTTTGACTATAAAAGAAGCTTTATTTAAAAAAATAAAGTAAATCAGAATGAATGAATTAGTAAGGCCATGCTAATTCATTATTCCGTTTTACGTCCTAAACTTTTACTGTGAGGTACCCTAGCTCCCGTCAGGCATTCAGACAGTTAAATGCAAATGATGATGTACATTCAAACACATGATCAAAATGGCTGACTTGGGAAAGAAAGATTTAACACAATAAGAGCTCATAAAAATATCTCTTAAATGAATAGTTCCAGTGCTAGAAAAATGAGAACATGTTGTTTTATTTGCTACATGGATGACGAGAGAAAAATGTACTAAGGCGTTTCAACCCCCCCCCCCCCTCCCTAAAAACCGCACACACTTTCATACATTCTGAAATATATCACAAGATATTAAAATAATGTAAAAGACACACACATATATATATATATATATATATATATATATATATATTACTTTGAAGTTCACGGAAATCAATAACTTTCAGCATTGTGATCATTTTGTAAATTCAACTAAAGGACACGGTTTTTAGCTCACCTGAGCGAAGCTCAAGTGAGTTATTGTCATAGCGCTAGCGCACCGTCCGTCGTCCGTCCGGCGTAAACTTTTTACATTTTCGACATCTCCTCTGCAACCACTGCACACAATTTCACGAAACTTTACAGGAAGCAAGTACTCATGCAAGGTCCTCTACCAAGTTTCTGTTTTTCGTGCAAATCTGTCAACAATTATGACGCATTTTCGACATCTCCTCTTCAACCGCTGCACAGAATTTCACTAAACCTTACAGGAAGCAAGTACTCAAGGTCCTTTACCAAGTTTGTATTTTTTGTGCCGATTGGTCAACAAATATGGCCACCGAGGGCTCTGATAGGCTGACGCATTTTCGACATCCTTTCTACAACAACTACACAGAATTTCACGAAACCTTACAGGAAGCAAGTACTAAAGGTCTTCTACCAAGCTTGTTTTTTTTTTGTGCCAATCAAATATGGCCGCCGAGGGCTCTGATTGGCTGACGCATTTTCGACATGTCGTCATCTCCCTACCACCACTGCACAGAATTTCACGAAACCTTACAGTAAGCAAATTTCAAGGTCCTCCAATATTAATTTTGTCTGCAACTCAGGTGAGCGATGTTCCCCCCATTGGGCCTCTTGTTTTCTTTTTTTTTGGGGGGGGGGGGGGAGGGGGCACGTATTTATTTATGTTGCGGCGAATTGAGTTAGTATACTAACAATTTAAGAAATTAGTAAAAATGTTCGGCAGATTGAAATATTTCTTCCAAACACTCGTTTACACAATTTTTCGACCCCTTGGCTTCAGTGGCGTATTCAGGGGGTGCGGATAGGGCGTCCGCCCCCTATGCCCCCCCCCCGGCACTGACCCAAAACATGTCATAAACAAGGTATATTTTGGCCAATTTTAAATGAAAATCGGCATAATTCGCTCTGTGACCTCCCGGTCAAGGGTGCGCTGGATCCGCCACTGGGCCTTATCAAGTGTAAAAACGACAAAGAATACAAAAAGTGACATCCATCCGACTAAGTGCATCCATCCTTGCTTGTGTAAACGAGTGTCTGTGTTTTTAGATAAGTGATGTGGGAAATAAACCTGCATATGAACATTCTCAAGAGGAATAAGTAACAATAAAGGCGTGAATACCCAGGGGCGGATCCAGAACCTCTATTGCCCGGGAGAAGGGGGGGGGCACATACATTTTTGATGGGAATCAGTTGCGAGCCCCGAAGGGCCGGGGGAGGGTATGGGAGGGGGTTGCCCCCCTCCCAGTGGTTGGGGTTCGAGGGGGGCCTCCCCCGAGAAATTTTTGAAATAATGAAGCAATTTGGTGGCAAATTTGAACTGAATTTAGGAGGGATTAGACGAGCATGATTCAGTCAGTGTCAGTATACAACGATAATTAGTATATTTTAAAAAATCGACATTTTCTGATGCTATATTGTTTTTGCACGGCATGCAGAAGTAAACATGTCCAGGGTTTTCTAAGGAAATGGGCGAATCATGAAATGTTTTGAAAGGGCTGGGAGGTCAGCCGATGAGGGGGGGGGGGTGTTCCAGCCGTAAATTCACGTAAAACTAGGATAAAATCAGCATTTCCTGCGTATAGCTGACGGGACCTTTAACCCCCCCCCCCCCCCCTCCCCTAGCGACCGACACAACATCCTCGACAAACAAGGTATAATTATTCATTCATATTCATTATTCATTAATTTTGAAATAAAGAAAAACATGCATTTTTGACTCTTTGCAAAATTCTTGGATGTAGCCGGTACAAATCTTGCCTTATTTTAATCATGAACTCAAATATAAAACAATCTTTCAAAAGTAAAAAAAAAATGAATAACAGAAAGGATTCCGACTTCAATTTTATAGAAATATGTGTGTTTTATGACTTGCATACATGTAGGACTGTTATTCCCGATTCATGTCTCAGGCTCAGATGAAGAAAATCCTATATGAACATCATTCAATGCAGCTTGTTTCCGAAACATGTACGACCACGTACATACGATGGACATGGCAGCAATGCATCCTTCCCGACTTTGTAATCTATCCCCGAGAAAATTTTAGAAAATATATTCAAATCGGGAATTATTTCTTATGTGTTTTGGGGCTAACTCTGACCAATTTCATAGATTTTTTATTAGGAAACAGTAGTTCAGTGCCTCAAAAAGCATGTCATAAGTGCCCCTTCATTGGGCACTGCCGTGGATGGGTGGGGGGGGGGGGGGGGCGCACGTGCCTTCGTGCCCCCCCCCCCCCCCCCCCCCCAGCTGAATCCGCCACTGCATGATACCGGTACTCATATAACACGACAAACAACATAAAAAATGTACATCGAGTTTTGTCCTCGTAACAAATAACAACACAGATTTTTTTTTTTTTTTTTTTTGCTTGTCAAAAATTCCAGATTTGAGACCATCACCTTTTCTCATCCGAGAAATGCAAGTTGGACGACAGGCAGTTCAGATACATGCTCACCAATATAGTCAACCACGGTGACCGTTCTTTCGCTACAATCTCAGACTGTGCCTGCACCATCGTGGGGATCGTCGCTTAACTTCATTGAAAGCCTTTTGGAGAGGTAGAGATTGACCAATTCCGAGATATACGACGGAGTTAAAAAAAAAAAAAAAAAGCCTGCGGCAAAACGGAGCCACTCACATTTAATTATCTCTATATTAGCAAAATTAAATATCCCTGCTAAATCGTAATTTTCATCTCTTTAATCATGATTAATTAATATTCTGGTTAAAACCAATTCCGGGTAAAGCCAAAAATATTAAATATTAAAAATTTACTAAATATTGTACAAGTAAGTCCCTAATGATAAGCTTTATACGTTGTTTTAGGAATCCCCGCGCCTCTTATTTATTTATTTATTTATTTATTTATTTATTTATTTATTTATTTATTTATTTATTTATTTATTTATTTATTTATTTATTTATTTATTTATTATTTTATTTCATAATTTTTTTTTCTTTTGTATTGTTACCGTTTTTTCTCCTTTTTTTCTTTTCGAAACAATAAACCTGAGCTGAATCACGGATACTTACCGAAGTGAATATATAAACGCATCGCGGTAAATTTAGGAGCGGAGGGGGGACGGAGGAAAGGCAGGAAGATTTGCAGGTCGAATTATTTTTTTCGGTGCTTTTCAGAGCAAGAATTTTGTTCACGACCCACCGGACCGGATTAGTAATTTCTTGTCATTATCAGGGACGTATATTAAATTTAATACACGTCCCTGTCATTATAATGTGTTTTTAATCTATTTATTATTGCATTTTTTAAATAAAGTTTAGGGGTTAAATATTTTGTTCAAATTCTTTAACCCCCCCCCCCTTAACCACATTGTCGGGTAAAAAAAAACCCTTCCCCTTCCTCTTCGATTTGTCAAGGGTTACATCGGAGCTAGTAATAAGCCCCGGGCTGAATTGTAACCATGGTGACGAAGGCAGTGAACCGTGAAGGTGTTGGTCACCAGCGCGCAGCGATACTTGGAGGACTCTGCGGGATGTATATTCCAAGTTTCGACGTGACAGCTCGAGGGTAAAAATACTTATTGAGCCAGGATATTCGAGGGGCGATTTTGTTGAAATTACATAACTAGCAATCATTTCCTGGGCAAGGGGGAGGGGAGGGGTGAGTTCAAGTCTTTCAAGATGGCGAGGGAGGGTGTTTTAATACGCATTTACAATATCAATAAGATTTTTTTGGCAGAAATCAATGGAGGGGGTTTAATCCCCATCAACTATAGCAATTGATCAAATTAAAAACTATATATATGGCATAAGAGAGAGTTCAATCTCTTTATTCCTGATATACTGTTATAAAGAATTTTAAACTACATTGAAAATTCATATATAACATATATAAGATAAAATAATCGTAAACTAGTAGTAGCCCCCCCCCCCCCCTCTTTCTCTTTCTCTCCGAATTATGTACATTTATATAGTCTAGACTTCGGTACGATAGCAAGTCCCTAACCCGTAACCATAGTGATGAGAGCAGCGAACCGTGAAAGTGTTGGTTTTGCACCCGCGATAGGTACCTAGACCATGCGGGTTGCATATTCAAAGTCTCGATGTGACAGCTCGAGCCGAGGGTAAAGGGGAGGGACTCCAAATTTTGTTGGAAGGACATAACCTAGGCGGAATCAAGAAATTTGCTGTTATTCACGGGGAGGTCCACATCGTAGGGGTATCTCTATGAAATTGAAAACAAATTTACGTAAAACGGGAAAAAATCCTCAATAATTTTTTTTTATTTATTTGGGAGAATTATATTATAATGTGAATTTTCCCATAAAAGACACTGCATATCTTCCTAATGTCCGTAATCGAGGGCGAATTTCGTAAATCTTAAACTCGGTACACCCCAACCCAACCCCGTCTTTTTCTTGATAGCGATAATTTCATACTGCGATGGAAGGGTAAAGAGCAGACGCCTCTCTTTTGTGCGATTTTTGGCGATTTTAACTTTTAGCCAAAGCAGTATTACATTCATTAATGTGAACAACAGAAATTTTCAAGAATTTGAAGTTCTTTGAATTTAAAATGCCCCCGGCACTGACCCAAAAGTTTCCAAAAAACCCTATATTTTGCCCATTTTGAGTATAAATCGGCAAAAATTCGCCTCTTGATCCCCCGGCAAAGGGGGTGCTACAAGTGTTGTACGACAAAACTTAAAATAGGAGTGTGATTGAACGAGTTTTATTGACATTGGGGGCGCTGTATCCGCCGCTGATAAGTTTTGTCTTCCTTGGTCACTACCGAAAGGGGAGGGAGGTATCTATCACCCCCCCCCCCTCCTATTCCCTATATCAGACACTGTCAAAATATGGAGTTTCATTTCAGGATGGAGATATAGGCTAGAGCCGAGGAGGTGTGAGGACGTTTTTTGATCTTTTTCGTGTCTTTCAAAAAATTTAAAGAAAAATAGACCAATGAAAAATGAAAGCATGCACTGATACAGTAAGCTTTTCATGTGGGATGTTGATAAATGCCTACAGTCATTATTTTTTGCAGATTTTCAACATTTTTGTAATGAAAAGTACTAGTATTCTTATACAAACATTATTTTGTAGTACAGTACGGATGATAACTATATATAATGTCTTTTTCCAACTTTCAATTCTGAATCATCTAAAGTGAGCACTTTTTACTTTTCATGGCAAAAACGACTTGGATGCACCTCCGTACCCAAAGTGTACACGCCTGACCATAGTTCTCCATATATCACTTGTCTGTCAGTGGCGAATTCAAGGGGAGGGGCATAGGGGGCCTATGCCCCCCCCCCCCTTTAAATTTGCAAATCATTGGTAAAACGATCATTTTGCATCTAAAAATGAGAAAATACTAGTAAATATCAACTACCTTTAAGTTAATATAACTGTGAAATGTATCAATTTCTATTCTTTTATAATCAATTACAGTCACGAAAATGGATCCTGAAAGGCTATTTGCATTAGCTATCGGGGAGCTTCGCCCCCCCCCCCCCCTGATCCCCCTACCAGGGCTCTGTCCTGCACCCGCTGGGGACCTAGGCGGTCTCCAGACCCCTTGCCAATTTTTACGCCCCCTCTGACTCAAAAGCTGGATCCGCCATTGTCTATGACATGTTCACGTTAAGGAAATGGATTAACATAGGTCTGTAGCATTTTTCCAGATCCCTGATAATTTTGTATCACGGTATACAGTAACAATTGCTCATATATTGAATAAATAAATCTTTAACTAATATCATGGTTACATTTTCTTATCCATCTATAGGGGCTTAACCAAAAATGCTATCATGATACATGTACTTATATATATATTACCTCTTTACTTTTGGAAAAAATCCTTCAATAGATGCCAATATTTTCCATTACATTTCTTTGCTATCATGTTTTCATAGATCCATTTATAAATTCAAAATAAGTCTCGAACAATGACTAAATGCTTCATTAATTTTCATTGGCCGATCTATGGCCAGGTCAAACATAGCGGGGACCCGGGTTGCAATGCCCTAAACTTTCCAACCCCCCAACCCCCTTTTTGGTAAAAAAAAAACACGTTGAGAGAGAGAGAGAGAGAGAGAGAGAGAGAGAGAGAGAGAGAGAGAGAGATCGCCTATTCATGAGACAAAATGTAATTATCTATTCCCAAAATTTTCGCTATTATGTCTTACATGCACTAACATACAATTCTCCCCCCTTCTTTAATTAAACTTATTAGACTCAGTGGCGGATTCAGGGGGGGTGCGAAGGGGGCGTCCGCCCCCCCGGCACTGCCCCAAATTTTTCAAAAACAGGTATATTTTGGCCCATTTTCAGTAAAAATCGGCAAAATTCGCCCCTTGACCCCCCGGCAAAGGGGGCGCTGGATCCGCCACTGAGACTTAATATTTGCAATTTCGTCTCATTTTTTTTTTTTTTTTTTTTTGCTTGTCAGATTTTCTTTGAACAATTTTCTTTAAAACTGGACTTCGGAGTCCTCCCCTTTATGAAATCCTAGATCCGCCACTGTTATAGACATGCATCATCATGTACCACTTTTCCATTATATAGGGATTTAAACAAGCCACAGTATGAATCAGATGCTCATGCATGTATGAAAAACCTGCTTTTTCAAAAGGAAATGCGTTCTTTTTCATCGTCTCGACTCACAGAAATGGCTTTAGTGTACGTCTGCAGGAGACATATTGACCATAAAGCTATAAACCGACATTACATACTCTATCATTTTCTTATTTTTTTTTCTGCTAAATTAAAGTAAATTCGATCCAAATCTTATACGCCGCTTTACGCTGACAATATACAGTGTGTCATTGGAATAAACAGCGGCGAAACTGACGTCACAGACTCGCATACGCTCCGCGCCAAGAACAGTGTATTACAAGGCTTTACAATACATGTATCAATAACTGAACGGAACCAGGGACGTATATTTTCCCTGACTGAACTGATCATTTTAAAAATCATTATGAGCACTAGAGTGATAAAGTTGAAACATATGGAAACTGTGATTTATACTGTCTGTGATTCAAAATTAATATTTCACTGTGTTTTGATATTGATAAACTGATTTTGATTGTAATAGTGTAATTTTTTGTAATAGTGTAATTTTTTTTTTCTCAAGAGAAAAGCTGAAATAATAATATTATATGATTATTACAAGAAAATTTGAAAACATTCTTATAATTAGATAATGTGAAAGCTAATTATTTGTATGGCAAAATGTAAAAACTATTTATTGCTATGGCAAAATGTGAAAAGATGATAATTATTTATATATAGAATTAATCATTGAAATATAATTTTACAGATTTTTTTTTTTATTTTTACATAAGGATGAATAGCGTGTGTGGGGTGTGTGTAAGCTATATATAAAAAGAAAAAAAATCTCTGATTGATCATCATATTTGTTTATGCCCTATGAAAGCTGAAAGAAAAATAGCTAAAACTAATAGAAAAATTCTAAAACAGTACAAGACTAGTGATCAAACTGAAAACTAGAACCGCTCTAAAGTGACGAATTATACCCCCCGCGGGACGTTTTTCTCTACACGGATTCATGTATGACATAGGAATCTATATATATATATATATATATATATATATATATATATATACAAGGTCAAAGTTCAAGGTCAAGGTCACTAGGTCTAATGTCTTGGTATCAAAATGTAGTACTTATTATGGTGAATGCACGTATGAAATATGAAAGCCTTATCACTTATACTTTAAAAAGAGTTATCTGCTTTAAGAACTTCCTAACCGGACGGATGGACAGACGGATAGACAGACAGACAGACGTACAGGGTGTTTCCAATTTACCCCCCAAACTTCGTTTGCGGGGGGTATAAAAAGGCACAATATATCATCACCATCTTAATTAGGAAAAAAACGATGTGTGTATATTGATTTATATTGTAACATATTCTTACATTAAATTTTTCAAATGTATATAGATGTAAATGCAGGTTAAAAGGAGGAGACGTAACCACCCTCCCCAGGTAGGTACATGTACAAACTACTCAATGATATCCTTTTTTGCACGAAATCGTGTTCAGCTCGAAATGCACGTACGTGCACCACTCCCAGCTCGTGTCTCGTCTAGTTAGCAAATTTTTACATCCTTATGGTTCAAGGTCACAAAGCGGGTATGGTCTTCTTCAAAGACAGAGAGTGTGAATTACAAATGTATTTACTTACATTTACCCTTTACAAAGACTATGGGTTAATTGCTTTTCATATTTTCTTAATATTGCACCATTTATTCAGTAGGCCGAAAAGGGGGGGGGGGGGGTGTCTGGAATCACCCTGAGGACGGGGATTGGAAGAAAATTAAGCAACCACTCTGACAAATTGAGTTATTGTAATATTTATTAGTGTAAGTTTTCTTTTACCATATATTTTGTTGTATTTTGATGTATGCCAATGTGTTTGGTGATATTTGAATTGTAATAGGAAGACCTCAGACTACATATATGGTTAAAATATCTCACGCAATATAAGACACCATATTGTACTCCGTATTTTAGCCGAAATTTTCCCGGGGAGGCCCCGATCTCCGGCTTGCTCCCGTATCCTTCCCAGCTTAGCACGGGATGTCTCTGAACATTTGGGACGTCCCTCTACTATTCCCTCTCTGGATCCGCGTCTGTGTCACAAGGATGAAGTTGTGAATAAATTAAATGTTAACATTTGTGCTGTTTTAACATGCCCGACTCTAAATAAATATTATTTGATTTGATTTGAAGATATATGTGTGCTTGTTTTATCCTACGACTTCTTGGGTCCTGACTTAGTAGGTGCTCCTCATATCACAAACTTCGAATCAAGAGCGGAGCGAATCAGGTGTTCGTTCGAGATGACTGAGGACTTTGTTTACCTTACCGAAGAAGATCGAAGAGTCGAAAGAAGTTCCATAATATTAGAAGAAAGAACCTTTGAAAAGTTTGCATTAACCTGTTTACTCGCAATCATATTTTCACTAAAGCATTGGAGAATATGGTTGCTGGGTGATCACTCCGTAATTATCCGTGGTATCTTGATTTAGGTCGAGTTTCCTCATTCCTGCATGCTACAATGTATATCAGTATGTACATCACATTACACATGTTATGTGTACAATTCAAGCACTTTCATTAATAAGATGCAGTACAAACTTTAGCATTTCGAACTGATAAGACAACAACTTAGCAATAGCATGGATAATTTCTTTCATATTTGATCCATCAAAATTTATATCATAAAATTTGTAAATAGTGACAAATATAAAATTTGTAAATATTGACAAATAATAATGTATCAGCATATTTGACAGCTCACAAAATTTTGAGTTTTAACTTAAGATGCTTTGGGTTGTTGTCTTTGCTGTATATAGAAACACTTAAAAGCCTAGAATTTACAAGTGTCACTTCTTCAAATGATTAAATAATATATAGAAAACTGTAACGCACTAAATTTGATTCTTCTATACATGCTGTAGTGCACAATATTTTGATATTGGTCCATGCTTTAATTCTTTTATTGGTCGCATCCAAAAAATGACAGGTTTTTTTCCCCTGTAATCATTGACAGGATATTTTATCCTGACTTACAACTTACAGGATTTTTTCTCCCGTAATGACAATACGTCATTTCGGAGATCCCGATTTCGTCACAATGTGTCATGTGACTTTCATCCTTTTATGACGTCATTTAGGGCATGTTTTGTTCAAAATGGCGTCACTTATTACTAACCATCCATAGATAGATGTAAACAGAGAATAAAGTGCTAGATTTTCATCAGAAACAGAAATATCAATAAATAAATATGAATTTATATAAAGAATTTTATAAATAAACAAACAAAAATAAATAAATATAAAGGATAGAGAGGATCACATCATGGATAAAGCCAGTCTTAGACAGTGAACCCCCGCCGACCCCCCCCCCCCCCCCCCCCCCCCCCCCCCCCCCCCCCCCCCCCCCCCCCCCTTCTTATATTAATTTGATTGGAACCAAAAAAATAATATAGTAAATGAAAAATATCTTTGGGAGACGTGAGCTGCAGAAACCTCTCTGTCCGTCACCATTAAATCCTCTTTTAAGATTAGGTAAGGAGGGGGAGATTTTATACATCGGTGACCCATGCGCGCTCTATCGCACTCCGTTTTGCGCAATCGATCATGGGGTTCCGAGGTTAGTTTTATACAGAGATCATCTTCCTAGGAATTAGGAATTAAAATAATATTAAAAACATGAAAATATTTAATGCATAATTGACGATATTGCAACTAAATATGGACAAATCAAAGGTGCACTGATCAAGCATTCTTTATGCAAGTCAATTTACCGACTTCATTTGTATAGCAATACAAACCAAATATTTCTTATATATTAATTTTGCATATTTTATATTAATTCAAAGCTACCTACATTATTCTACTGAGACATTGTCATTATTCAAAATGGAACTACACATGATTTTTCCTTGTAAAATTATTATCGTTTACACATTAAACAAACGAAAAAAAAAATGAAAACAGATATATTTATTTTCAGATATCTATCTTTCATTCAATAATAATTAAAAAAAAAAAGGAAAATAGTCAATGCATTCAATCCGTTTTATGTAAATATATTTTGCCCACTTGACCCAGATTTGATCTGTGAAGATCCTTGAAACTTGGGGGGGGGGGGGGGTAATCCGAAGTATAAATATCCGCGGCAAATGGCCGATTTTCTACGCCGTTCTAGAAATAATGTTAGAATCATTGTTGATTGTTCAACTAAATTGAAGAGATAAAAATATCTATTTCCCCGAAAGCATGGCTGAGCCCTTTATATGTTGATCTCTGATTATCCGGTATCGATCTGTGTCCACGGCGATTTTTTTTTCTCCGTTTATCACTGTAGATGCATATAGATTAGACTATTTGAAATTTTAATTCAAAACACAGAACATTGAAAATCAGTTTAAGAGTTTTCTTTTTATAAGTTTGATAAGAGATTTTACTTTTTTTGTGAAACTACAAATCCAGCATAGCCCGGGGTAGCGGGGTTGATGGCCACAGCACCCGGCCGCGATGAGCTTTCTATAGGCCCACGGGTCTGCTTTCAAGGCTGGCCGGGATGATCTTATTCATATTTGTCATATTCTTTGTTCAATATATCAGAGTAAGGCGAAAATTATATATACTTTCATGGTTTCATTTCATAGCATAATACTAAATGTATATCAACCTCCAGAATCTCTCCCGGGACCAACCCCGGTACCCCCCTCCCCCCATTTTTTTTCCTCCACATCATCCGCGTGGAATATAGGATTTTCTTTTAAATACTAGAATTTTATGGACATTTAACAATCCTATGAACATCACAACATCGTATAAATTTCAATTTCTCCGATTTAGCACGGCACTTATAGATCGCAACGTCGTTCCTAATGTAATCAAAACATGCCCTAAATTTAGTCGCGGTCACATGACCAGGTAACCTTTTTGCGCCTCCTTTCGTAAGAGTTTCGACATCTAGGAAACGACGTATTGACAGGATAATTTATCCTGTCAATACCTTTTACAGGATAATTTATCCTGTCTTTAAATTGACGGGATCTTTTCTCCCGTCTTCTATTGGGACGGGATAAAAAATCCTGTCAATCCAAAGTCAGGATAAAAAATCCCACGGGATTCACAAAAATCCCACGGGATTTTTGACGGGATTTCGACAGGATAAAAAATCCCACGGGCAGGCCCGTGGGATTTTTTTTTTCAAGTGGCTCTAGCTCTCATACCTGTTGACCTAGGTAAATCAAAAGTTGATGAAACACCTTACTTTGATCAGTACTTCACATAGAACAACTCGAAATTTTCCAAGAAATAGTAGTTTAGGACTTCAACTTCGGAAAAATGTCCATTCCGAAGTTAAATGTCCAAGTGTTATAACCTAAATGCATTGTTGAATCCAAGCTCATTGAAGATGGCGCGTTTTAGTTAATTTTGCAAGCGTTTTGATGTTATAGGGATCGGAAAGTTGTTGTTCAGACGCAGATCAAACAATGTATACGGTCATTTCAATAAATTTTCAAAATTCGAAAAACCTATTTTCATAGCCTTTCCTGAAGGTCCGGAGACCTTTTCACATTTTCTCACGGACCATTAACGAAACACGTACGTTCTGGTGTCATTCTTATTTGTGTACAATAGGAGATACTTTTATGTGATCTATTTCAATAACATATAAAAGTACATGTACCGTATACCCAAAGTGAATGTTTCCTACGGGAAATTTGTAAAATGAAAAACAGCCATTTAGAAAAGACGGAAATAATACTATCCAGTACTTACAGCGTATCGACATAAGGGCAATACAGTTTAAAATCTAGTTCACCTCCATAGAGGAGTGTAAAGCACGTGATTCTGAATACAAAATCCACCCAAATATTTCGCAATCTAATTTTGCTTTTTAAACCGGATGGTTCACTCAGTTGAATCAGATTTTGCAGAGAAATGGGGTAAGATTATACATTGCTTGTTGTATTAATTATGGTTAGTTGTATTAATTATGGTTGGTTGTATTAATTATGGTTAGTTGGTTCGAAGTATCAAGCACCCAGCTGTTGTTTTGTTTGTTTGTTTGTTAATGCACCTTTTATTTTATTTCATTTTTTCAATTGTGCGAATATGAAAAACAAAATTAATAAATATCAA
This sequence comes from Pinctada fucata, assembly GCA_028142955.1. NCBI lineage: Eukaryota > Metazoa > Mollusca > Bivalvia > Pterioida > Pteriidae > Pinctada > Pinctada fucata. The sequence goes on from AP027104.1 coordinate 1,954,490, forward strand.
ATAATGAAAATAATTAAATTGAAATCCTGAGACCTGAAGTCAGCGGAAGTGTTATTAGAAATTCTTATTGTTTTCTTCATTCAGGTATATTGTGCTAGTTGCTTCATTAATATTTGCGGTCACCGCCGTCAATGGATACAAATATTTCCAGACCAAAATACCAAATGGTGAGTCAGTCCCCCACCCATGTAAGCCAAATTACATGTGGAAAGGAGTAGGTCATACTAACGTAGCCGGCGGAGGGGAAAGGAATCAGTTTGGAAAAGACTTTAAAGAAGCTGGAAAGGTAAACTTAATGGATTATTTACTTGCGAAGAAAAGGAATAATTTGTTTCCTATGAATTATTATGTTTTAGGAAGTTTTATTGCAACTTTGTACATGTACATACAATTAGAATTGTTATCATATGGTCATCTTCAAGAAGTCTTCTGAAAAAATACAAATAACTAAAGCTTACCATTTTTCCATCGTTTTAAAAGTACATTTCATTGTTTAAAAATTGCATCAACAGACATGGACACAAGCTCTTTGTCAAAAGGATTCTGATAACGACGGGAAGACAAACGGTGAAGAACTAGGTGACCCTAACTGTGTGTGGACGGAGGGAGGAGGTGCTCCAGAAATAACTGTCGGACTTTCTCATCCAGGTATGTTTCTGTACTGATTATACAATATGAATATTGCCTACGTATGCGTTCTTCTAAATATTTAAATAATTCTCTCTGAGATGATTTAGAAAACAAGAGCCCCAAGGGGCACAACGCTCACCTGATACCCATGCACGCTCTAATTGACATACTGACATTGAATACTGATAGTGCCAGTACCAGGATTTTAGCCCACAACCTTTCTAAAAAGATTTTTGCCGGATGCAGAGAAGTGTTTTTTTCAAACAACCTTTAAAAGTACAAAAAAGACAAAAATAGTCACATTTCAAAACAATAACTTTTTTACTGATTTGAAAAAAACGGATAAAGTTGTCCAACGTCATATGCCCAGCTAGTATAGTTCAATTATGCAACATCAAAAATAAAATCATATTGTAAAATTCCACATTAATGTGCGTCTGAAAAAGAATAAAACAATGAAATGATTTCACAAATTAAGTTTATTTAAAATTGAACACAAAACCTTTCATTATTGATAGCTAGCATGCCAGAAATTATAAAGCCTGTGTTTGTGAAACGAGAATGCCCCCGGCGGCATCTTTGTTAGTATAAACGCCATTTTCTGTTAAGTATGTGAGAGGTCAGGGTCAGCGTAATATTGGTATCAATGGAAAGATCTTGTCACAAGGAATACACATGTACAATATGAAAGCCCCATCACTAACCATTCAAAAGTTATGCCCAATGTTAACGTGAAAGGTCAAGGTTATGGTCATGAGGTCAAAAATTTTGGTAAATACACATGTGAAATATGAAACCTCTATCACCAGCTTCCATTCAAAAGTTATGCCCAATGTTAAAGTTTTTCGGAAAACAGACAGACTAACAGACGGACAGGCCAAAAACTATATGCTCCCGAATCTTTTATTCCAGGGGCATAAAAAACAAAGATTTTTCAGTTTTGCCTTTATTCACTGAAATCTATGAATTATGCTTTTGAATAGTATTGATTTCATCTCAAATACATGAAACGTACAGTTAAAATCGTTTTGATCCAATATTCATCAATTCATGTGAGTTGTGCAGAAATTGTGCCAGTTCGTTTTCCAAAAAAGCAGTGTATGTTGTATCATACCTCATGACCCAGTGAAGCCATTTGAACAAATAATTTTCAGTAAATATGCTGAAATGCGACGCTTCTTGCCTATGCATATTTCAACAGGCGAGAAGGAGCGTCGCATTTCAGCATACGCTGTTCAACAACTCAAGTGGTTTCTCTAGGTTTCGCATTTTGAAACAAATTAAAAGGCCCATGAAATTGTTAAGCTTGTGCAACTAGCAGACCTACGACATCGTTATTTACTGTTAACTAATTGTACACGGACAAGTTGTTAGCGGAGAGAGTTCATGAAATGTATCGGTTGCATTGGATTTGCCGACAAGAAGTTATTTGGTCCGATAAAAACTCATCATGTATCTATTATTTGATCAGATAAAAATTCCCAAATGTCTTAACACAGGATCCTGTCGTTTTATGAGAGAAAATGTTTTATTATTCACAACCTCAGGCCTCTGTGTTCCTCTTAGAAATATTATGCATACAAGATGACGAACACAGTGGCTTAAGGTTGTGAATAATAATTTATTTTCTCTATTAAAACAACAGCTTCTGTGGTTCAACATTTCATTGGAAGATTTCAGGAACTCTGAACGGAATTATTTATTTCAAGAATTTCAGATATTAAATGTCCTATGCATTCTCAAAATCCAGAGGAAGAGATTACTCATTAGACGTTTCTTCAAGAAATCAGTCCGTAAATTACTTCATCTAAGGGAGTCTAAGACAGAGGAAATTCGAGCAAACTTTATACATGATAACAAGTATATGCAAGTGTTCCAAGTACATGAATGATAACCATTATGAAAGTGTTCCAAGTATAAAAATCTATTCCGTTTGCACTGTATCTCCTGAAATGTATCGCAGTACTACTTTGCGGTTTGTATTGCAATGAAGCGCCTAACGGAATACGATGCGTCTTGGGGACGAAGATGAATTAATGCATATCTAGGTCATTGTCCTGTCAAATAGTTCCGATTATTTTCTTATTATTTTCAACAATTGGTTGAAAATACACACAATGTTTATCTTGAATTGTCTTCCCGTGATTGTTTACTAGATAGATGAAATAAAATTTTGAATATAGTTTAAAGTGGGTGAGACATCTATATGTGTGGAAGAATGCGTGTGAAATGGGTCCTCAGATCATAAAATTCGAATAATTCCGGTCCAGAACCAGGTGCATGGCTTTGAAAAAATATTTAAAAAGTTGTGTACTTTTAATCTTTACGGCATTTTTTTTTTTTTTTTTTTTTGTGATTCAAATAAAATTTCTTCATTCAAAAGTAGTATCAATCTGTTTAACCCGGTGCGATTTGAGAATTTTCTCCTATTTTTGGTAAGAAAACATACATTATACCTATGTACAATCTTAAAAAATATTCCTTAAAAATCCAAAAGTGGATATCTTGACAAAATTCTTTCACTTGAAGGGTACCATGCATGAGTACCTCATACCTACAAAATGTCATGACAATCTGAAGAGTGGTTATAGAAAAGAAGCAGAAAATGTATGAAAATCACCCCCCCCCTTCCTTTTTACATAAGAAAAAAATTCATAAAAAAATAAAAAAATAAAATTTAAGCATAAAAAACATATCAAAGCATTAAGTAAGTTATATATGATAAATATGCAGTAAATGAGTGTGTAAAATCATACACTTATTGAGTTATTTAAAGAAATAGTGCAAAAATTTGCATTTCTGGCTAAGTCCGAAGAGACGTCAAAAAAGCGTCAAAAATTTGACTTCGGAGTGGAACCAAAAATAACAACACTTCTTAAGACATCTCTGTAGATCATCCTGATGCTTTCAGTTTGTCGATACGTGCTTCCGTTCTGAAGAAGAAGTTTGTCAAGGGAGGGTACCCCCTGTGACCTACTTTTGCCTGTGGTGGCGCCACCTGTTGAGGGATCCGGATGAAAAACAACAACACTTGTAGGGGATCATTAGTACTTTATACCTACAAAGTTTCATCAAAATCCCTTAAGCCATTCTTGAGAAGAAGTTGAAAATGTGAAAAGTTTACGACAGACAGACGACAGACGACGGACGACGGACGCCGGACGGATCGCTATGACAATAGCTCACTAGAGCCTTTGGCTCAGGTGAGCTAAAAATGGTAGTATCTAGGATGAGGATCCGGGAAGAAAGGTTACTTTTGTATAAGGATTGTTTGACCTAGTCCTCCCAATGATTTATTTTCACCATTCCGGGATTATATAACGAAGTGAAAATGTAGAAAAGAGATGTTGTCGTTTGCTGACAAAGGAAAGTTCGCCCGACGTCGTCTGTCGGCGACAGGAGCCTGGAATGTTGGCGCGTCGCTGGTCGTATTCCCGAAGTGCTCCGAATAAGATAAGGAATAAAGACATGAAGGATAAGTCAGTGATATGACTCCGAGTTTCGATGATTTATTACACACTTCAACAATGGATATTGAAAAGTCCAAGATGCGATATTGAATAAACAATAACAAAATAAAACTTTATCAAAGACTAGATGGATAATGTCAGTTCAACGTCTGACCTCCGAACTAAAGATATCTATTCAAAAATCAAGTTATAAGATTAAGTAAATGAAATGGCATGTTGAGTCAATATAATCAAGAGTTAAGAAACAAGTAAATTAATTCGGTAACCAAAACAAACAAATCAATAGGTATAGTATGTGGACATGACACTCTGTCCCTTTTGATGTAAAGAATATATTAGTATACACATTCTAAAGAAGGATTAATTACGCAATGTTAAGGTTTGAGGTATAGACGTTGATTTAACTAATGACCGTAGGGCAGTTTTATCAACTTCGGTTGATCGTCTGTTTCTTCAACGCATTTGAAATTTATTTTCTGTTACAAAATTTCTTGAAATTTCTAAAACGTGGGTCCTGTAGCACCATACCCCACCCATTCTGCTACGTCTTTTGGTACATTTTTGGACATAATAATTTTCACACTTTTTGGCCATATTACATTGTTTAGATTGAGGATCACTGACGAGGGTTTAGTACCCGAAACGTGCATGTCTGGTCCATGCAGTTAATTTATCTGGTCTTAAATGATGCTATTGAATTTGAAGACGTTTAACATTACAAATAAACGAAAATTGAATAAATCCTTAAGAATGAATGGTCTAAAGAAATAAAGATTAACAAGAAGGTTTTCTGTAAACAAACGCATTAGAATCGAATGTCATAAATATGATCAAATGAATGTCTGAATATAAAAATGAATGTCCGAATATAAAAATACAAATTATGGTAAAAGTCCAAATTTCCTCCATGATAATTCATCCGAATTTCGAAATGTTATGATTTTATAAGGAATTTTCCCTTTCGTAATTTTCTTTCTTCTATCTTTTGCACTAAATGCATTAATTCTTTTTTTTTCAAGAAACACCGTACATACACCATGTAAAATCATTACTCGTCAGGACACTATACAAGATGTGGTACAGGTATCAGGACCCAAATCATGAAATGATATTATAAATTCACAAGCCATTATTTACTACAAAGTATACCTGTAAAATACGCCCTGATTGATCACACATAATACCCTCTCTTTTTGTGAAAATAAAGATTACAGATTTGGACCTCTGTTCCAATTATCCATTTTCCCCTAGGCATCTTGATGATTTGTTTAGGAGGACATACTATACCATGCTCCATACAAACTTTATTATACCACGTAAACATAGACGTCATCTCTCTATATGTACATGTACTTCTAGTATAATTTGACAACAAGATAAAAGAATTCCAATACGGATACGTGATTTTAAAGTCTTATTCTTCATGGGAGAGTTGTAGAAATTTCATGCGCTGAATATGTAAATAAGGAGGGGTATTTCAAATGACACCTTCGATTTTATTGTGGTTTACAAGTTTGAGTGCTACTTCAAACTACTTGTAAACAGGAAGGAAATAAAGCTTTCTGAAAATTAAAAAAAAAAACCCTCCGTTTTTGAGCTATAAAACCGATACATGTTTTATGTAAGTCACGATCTCACGGACCTTCAGACACACTTTATATGAATATTATTATTTTTATGCAGGGAGGAATTATGAAGACTAATCACGAGTCATTTGTAAATGAAATATATGAATGCATTTAATTATAACCTAAAAATAATAGATGTATTTATAAGTGCATAGGAAGCAATATTTTCATCGCATTAAAAGACATGTACAACAAACTTATCTGCCAAATCCAAAAGCTCAAAATCAGAATCCAAAATCGTGATCAAGGAACATACAAAATCATAACTATAAATACAAATATATACAAAATCAGAATCCAAAATCGTGATCAAGGAACATACAAAATCATAACTATAAATACAAATATATACAAAATCAGAATCCAAAATCGTGATCAAGGAACATACAAAATCATAACTATAAATACAAAAAAACCCGAATCTATACAAAATGCATACAAAGCATTCTGCAAAGGAGCAATTTATAAGGTATCCGATGTACAATAGGGCATTTTTAGATGCCTGGTAAGGTACTATAAACTAGAAAGGTTTCTTGTTGCGGTTGCAACAAGAGTGTCTTCCTCCTATACAATTTTTGGTTTGGAAATATGAAGGACGTCACATTACATGTATTTATATTATATATTTAAGTTTTCAAATAGCAGTAACATTAAATTTTCAAACCGATAATTGTTGGTGAGCAACCATTTGATTTTGGGGGGGGGGGGGGGGGGGGGGGGGGGGCAGGAATTCTATTGCCAGCCGGTAAAATTTTTTCAGCAATTTTCTGAGCAGGCCATTTTTTTCAGCCATTACCAGAGTCGGAGAAAAATTTTCGCCGGTTCTTCGGGCCGGATTTAAACAAATTGTCAAATGTTGTGAATGTCTGTGTAAGTTAAACTCCCCGCTGTTACAGAGTATGAGTTAATAACCGTTCCTTCAGATGTCTCTTTGCAATTAGCGAATTTCAGACAGATTGTATGATGTTTAAATAGAACCTTTTCTAGATTTTTGTGCCTATGCGTATTAGGTCTCTGGTAGATACAGCTATGTGAACAGTTTGTAATTATATTAATTAATTTTTTGACTTTAAATTGTCTGGCACAAAGGGCCAGCAAAAATTTCCATATCATTACCGGCAGTCATGACTGCCGGTATACTGTAATCAATCGTGACATACTTGCACGGATAAAATAACTCTTGGCAATATGATTGGTGGACAATTACAAAATATGCAAATATTCGTCAAGGTTATTCAGAATCTGTGCATAAGATACTTTCATCAGGTCGGCTCAAGAGTCTAGATGACTTGACAAATGAAAGTCATATCGTATCAGTGCATTTTCATCCGAAAGATGCATCGAAAAGTCTTTGTACCGATACGTCCTACAACAATCACAGATCCTCGGAAATTTCCGTAGCTTGAAACGGAAATAAAAACGGAAAAGCCCGGAAATGTGCGATTGGTCAACAAGAACAAAAATCGTTTATTCCAATTTTTTCTTACTAGTATTTTACAACATTTATTAAATTAATGTCAGCTAACTGCCGGCAAGCTTTTTGTAAAAGCTAATACTTGTGCAATGTATCCTTACTTTTGCATGGTCCGGGAAAAAAAATTGCCGGCCCTTTGGGCCGGAATATTTTTTCAGCATTTTTCAGAGCCGGGATTTTTTTTTTTTGCAAATTCTTCCTGCCCCCTTCCCCCATAAAAAAGGCGAGCTCGTAGCTGTAGAACCAATTTTCTTGAGAAGAGAAATGGTAATAACAAGTTACGTTCAATATATATATATATAAATACCATGAGGTTCTCGCTGTGCAGATTCAAATTTGGACCCCCCCCTTCCCTTTTTTCAAAGTTTATTTTGAATTTCCATCATGGCGACATCGTTCAATATAAACAGAACTGTTTTCGAAAAACGAGGGGAGGGAAGAATGTTGGAGAAATTGTTCATCAATTTGTAAATAAACCAACCGAAAATTATGTTCGAACGTTTGCTAGAATTAGAAATTAAACTTGATGTTCAAAATATAGTTATTGAAGTTTAGAAACAGGTTTGTAGGTTAGAAATCGGAATCAGACTACCACTTTTTGTGTGTAAATTCTGGTTTGTAGCTGATCTCTTCTAAATTAATCAACTGTTTTAAAATCAAATTGTGTATATCGAAATGTATTTATGAAATGCATATTCATCATTGCCGTGAAATCGGAATTTGAAAATCTCAACACTGCTTTTCTCGAGTCGGACTCGGACTACCAATTTTAGTGTGCGCCCGATCTGTTGGCGTGAAGGTGTATCGAAATACCCAACTCAAAATTTCGATGCTAATATCTTTTCAACAGTAAGAGATAGGAAAAATCAGAATGACTAAATAAGACAGATATATGGATAAAAAATAATAATATTGAAATTTTTAGGAAACTTCATAAGCTTAATTTTTGTTTACTATTATAAGCAAAAAAGTGTCTTCTGAATTTGGAAATATGAAGGACGGTCAAGGACGTCATCGTAATAAATCGTTACAGTGTGCATCTAGCATCTCATATCTTGCATGGCTGTCGACTTTCAAAAAGAATGGAAATTGTAGATAGCAAAATACGAGATATTTAAGCTTACATATAGCAAAACATGAAATTTTCGGTCCTTTTGAGTAATTCGACGCTCCCGTCAAATATTTGAATCTACTAAAAAACATGAAAAAAAATAACAGAGACCAAAAATAAAAAAGACCAATCTAGCTTTTACTCCAAACGTAACGTTGGAGAACTTTCATTGTCCTAGCTTACAGGGTTCTTGAGAAATCGCTGATCCAATTTTCCACGGTTACGAAAACAATAGGTCTTCCGACGGAAGTCGGAAGACCTAACTATATATTTTCTGAAAGGTTATAATGCCAACTGCTCAGAAATAATAATTTTGGGGCAAGAAAAACAAAGGGGAATAAGTGATGGAGCATTTAAATTGTCTATTTTCCCTATATATCATATGCAAAATAACAAAGCTGTACAAGAGTTTTCCCCTTTGATTTTTAAGACCTGGGAGTCTTATATCTGTTTTCAGTGCATCAATACCTTTCAGAAAAGAAATAATTTAAAGTACTTTACCAGGCATAAAATGTACCAAACATTACAATGGAGATGATTAAAACGCTATGTAAAATGACTCTATTGTACAACGGATACCTTAAGTGAATCCTCAAGTGCCCGCAACCGCTTCTTGCTTGTAAAACCCGTCACTGCAACCTAAGTTTGAACCCAGCAGAAATAGTCAAATTCCGTGTTTTCGGATGTTACTTACCTTAGATATATTTCAACATAAGGATGACGTGTTGCAGATTTAAAAAGTGTTGTATTTGAGTCTCGTTGGTTTATGTGTAGTGTTTGTTTTATATGTAGTCTTTTGTGTTTGATGTTTATATGTCGTGTGTCTCTTTTCCGTCTCTTGGTATCCTCGTCTTTAGTGTTTTCACATCGGGTGTTTTGCTGTTGTTGCTACAACAGGGTCTTGTTGTAGATCCCCTCCCTTCTTTAAGATGGTACAGTATTTCGTATTCGCATTGTATCGTCAAAATAATTCTTAAAGTAAAATTGTCCTGAGGGTCACTTACAAACCTAACCCCATGGTTATACATGTAAGAAGTTTCTCAGTCGACTTTCCGTTGATTTTGCTCAGGAATAGCGTACCAATCACATTAGACAGGGTACAAAAGACTGCATTGTAAATGGTGTTGCAATCCGGGGTAAAGGCGTTTAGAACGATGCATAAGGAAAACAGCATATGATATCCTTAAAAGTTTCCTTATGTCCTTCGTGCCACAATGCAGATTTTTCTTGTGATGATTCAATATTTAATGACGAACAGTTATTTTCGTTTAATGATGTCCGAAATAAGGAAAAATAAAAGTCTCCAGGATCCACCCTCTTACTCGCTCAATCACTACTAAAAATAGATGCATGTATTTGGATTGTACTTGGTAAGTCCGCAGTACAGTTTATATTCATAAGTCGGAAATTTCCGGAACAACTGCAAATCACGCCCGGCCAGTTACGTGGCGCAATCTCCTACGCATGCGTCCGATTTCAGTTCCGCTTTTCTTCACTTTAAAATCTGTGCCGCCTATGACCTTGTTGCAAGTTGCTCCGTGGCGGTCACTTACATTTTAACTCCCGATGTCTCTCAATCTTTCACACGACAATACAATGCTTACAAGAAGTAAGAAGTGACAATACATTAAAAGTAACAAATAAAGCAAGCGGCATTATACTGAAAATGATTTTGTTTTAGGAAATGATTTAACAAACAGTTTTAGCAAATGCAGTCAAATAGATTACTTTTGACGGAAGTGGAAGTGTCTTATAATAGTCCGAATTGGCACATTCCTGTGACAACCATGATGTTTTAGAAGTGAATGAAATACAAATCAATTTGAAAAATAAGAATGTCTAAATTGTTGCTGGAACAAAGCGTGACACTGGAACATTTCTAAGGAGCCTCATTTACCTAATCTGAGGTGTAAACGTTGATATGATCCGCAACTAAAACCTAAAATTAGAATAATCGTATTATTCACCCGCAATGATATATATGTGTCTGGAAGTCACTTTTTCACATATTTTTCTATAACTTTCTTTAATGTATATTAGACATTTTTCAAACTTTCAGGGATGGTAAAGCTTTATGATACTCAGCATTAAATATAGGTGAAATTCACTATTAATGTCAAGTACTTAGGATCAAACATGCGACAGGCGACATGCCTGTTCTTGAAAAGTGCTATTTTATTTTATACACTATTTTTCAAGGATCACCTGCATATCTTTCTATTTTCTTCATATGTACATGTATAACTCCTGTATGATTTTACGGTGATCTATGGAGATTTATTGCAAGTTACCTGGATGACGTGTGATTATGACGTCATACTTCATTACAGGTATATGTGATCCTTTCGATAGCGAACAATGTCGAGGACGGAACACGTGGGTAGACTGTTCTTCACAAGAATTTAAATGTGATGCATTGGAGAGAGAAAGTTCAGATGGTATGCCATTCACTTCTTTATTTCTAAATTAAACTTATGATTCTGAATTTTAATAATCTTTTTTTCAAAAGATCGTGAGCAGAAAATATTTGATCATTTAAAAAGAATGTGAAAGAAACCATTTCAACCAAGATTGTCTTAAGTTTCCATTTTCAAAATAAGCTTTTTACAAGGGAGGTTTAGATTTGTCAGACTGTGTGTTTCTCAAGTTTGTACAATTAAGAATTATTTCAATCTCATGTATTTTATTTTCGTGAGAGATGATTTGAATGTTCCTGTGTGTTACATATCTTGATAATAGACTATTCTAAATATGTCTCTTTCAGACCTCACGAATGTCACGATAAGGTTCAAGCCAACGCAAGTTCCACCAACGGAAACCAACTATTACTGTATGACCTTTGACCTCAACCTAACGGCGGAGTATCACATGATCGCTACAGAGCCCGTCATAGATAATGAATACGTCATGCACCATATTGTCCTTTTTGGATGCGCAGGAAGTGACGGTAAATTATATTGCTTCCGATCGAACACTTGAAATCAGTCATGTGGGTGTAAATTTCCCGATTCTATTGACTAGTGTACTATTTTTTTAATAAGTTTTGAATTCGGTGAGGTTAGTGCAAAAAATATATTGTCATATCCTGACGGCGTCAGAGAAAGATCACATACATCATAACACGCAATGTCTTTGAATAAATATACTTACAAAGGAAACTTTTTGCGGAATGTTTGATTAGGTTTGTAGACTGAATCGAAATGTATTGTAGATGGCACTGTGAAAATCAATCTGTGCACCGCCGCTTACATGTAATTTGCATCATTTATGGAGATTTAACTCTCTTCTGGTTAGTCTGTTTGTACGAGTTTAACATATCCATTGTACAAATGGTGATCTAGCTGACGTCTCGTCCATTTAAACAGTGTTTTAATCATCTCGGTAATCTTCGGTAGTGTCTCGATAGTTTCCGTGGCAAAGATGACGGTTGGTATGTTGACCTTTGATGATGGAAACCAACTTTTATGTTGTATATGGACTATTTTGATAAAGATATGCCGTGATTCTAACACTTGATATATATTTTTTAAACCGATACCTTAAATATCGAAACAAAAAGAATGTTCAAGTTGACTCTTATTTTATTTTTAAAAGAGTTCGCTGTGTTTCCATTTTGTAATTGTAGCAGATTCCACAAGAAATTATCACGTTTAACAGGGTTTTGGGATCAATGGAATTGCAGTTATCAATTGAAGTTTTATCGATTTTATTCAGGGTGGGGCTATTTACAATTACTTTTGGCGGTCAAACTTCAAAATTTCGGGTAACACTAAAACAGTTGGAATTGGCTATGGGATTCCTTTTTAGACCTACACTCTTTGATACTATACTGGAGATATTTCATTATAAGATTAGTTGTTCATAGTGTTTCTGTACAGCTGTGTCATTGTCTCCGTCTGTTTGTCCAATTTTTCTTTTCGCGTGAGAAAGCTCTGTTTTGTATTTCTTTCCAAAATTCGTCTTTAAGCCTTTCGATTGTGATTTTTTGGAATTTGGAGGGGGGGGGGGGTGTTGGAATTTGGGGGGGGGGGGTGTTGGAATTTGGGGGGGGGGTTGGAATTTGGTTTCTGCTTTTGCGTTTGACTTTAATTAACTCATTGAAGAACAATAAAACCACATACATGTACACAAACAAAACACCAGAATCTAAACATAAAGCGACAAGATGGTTACGATATTGTTTTTCTGGTTGGCAGCCCCTGATATAGATGTTCCTAGACCCTGTGATATGGGACTACAGGGCTGTTTCCATATCATTGGACTCTGGACTGTGGGGACCTTTGGTGAATGCTTTCACGAACAGATTGGATTTCTACTCGGCCAAGGACGTGGATTTAAAAAAGTGGCAATGCAGGTTGGTTAAATTCGCCATTGATTTCGGGAAAAACCACAAAACGCAAAAAAACTAGACTTCAAAAATTGTATTAATTGATAGAAAAACCAGAAAATATGAGAATAAAGTAAAACATTCTACAAAAAGCTTTACATTACAAACGGCAATGAGATCAGGTAGGAGTGGGAATGTTCTGCTTCTTAGCAACGTCCTTCACTTTATGGTTAAAAAACAGTATCGTTATTTATCAGTATTTCAAACAATATTATGAATATATTACAATATAAATTTCCGATATTTCTCTCTTAGTTTCACTGGAACAACCCTCAGTTGAAGCCTGACTATGTAGATTCCTCCGGAATGGTTTTACATCTGACAAAGAATAAACGTACCCACAACGCCGGGGTCCTACAGGTTGGACAGAATAACATACAGTTGGCCCCTGGGGTGGAGAAGATAACCGTAGAGGGCAGCTGTACCCCGGACATGTCTCGTTTACGTCTCACGGGTCCTATTCATTTTACGACTGGTTTCAATCACATGCATTACCTAGGTATTTTTAGAATGCATTTTTTTATAATATGTATCATCCGTACCGAGTTTTGCTATCTACTGTTGATATGTTAATAAATTATTATAGAATTTCGTTGAAGTTTTATTTCGTGTATCGAATCAAATGTACATGTTTCCGCTTTGATCTTACTACAAAATTTAAATTTAAAGTTCTATACGCAAAAATAGCTTTCATGAAATTGTTTTGTGACCCTCCTTCTTTTCTAGTTATTTTTTAAGGTTTACTGAGTGTATACATTGTACGTTGTAGGATCATATGGAAATGCACTTTGTCTACTTAATATTCTGAAGGATTTTTTATTATTAATTTGTCATTTATTTAATGCCAGGAAGAGCAATGAATATGGAGCACATAAGGAATGGTGCAAAACTTCGTGATTTGACGATGGATGAAGTGTACAGCTACGACTCTCCTGTTATACACAAGTAAGTGATCATAGAAATTCGATAATTTAAGAATAAAACAAACAAATAAAAACACAAACACTCAAATACACAAATTTTCGGTCCCTTGGTCTTTATCAAGTGTAAAAAAAGGGCCGTAAAAAAACGACAGTGTTTATCAATGAGTTAAAGAAGATCCTGCCGATAATCTCAACAGCACTCACAATAGAGCACCAAATTGAGCATCGACAGACCCCTAATAAGCTAGAGGTGGTACCAGGTGCCCGGGAGGAGTAAGCATCCCCTGTTGGCTAGCCGCACCCGCTGTCGATGTTCACGCACGAAAAAAATCAAGACTAAGTTATGTAATTTGATTTTTTTGTAATGTTGATTTACATTGAACACCAAGGAAGCAAAGATTGATTTCACTTAGTATTGATATAATTATGGTTTTTTTTACACTTGATAAAGGTCAAGGGGTCGAAAATGTGTGTATTTGAGTGTTTGTGTTTTTATTTGTATCATCCCTTCCCACTGGAGGAAATATTTTTACTTACTAAAACAAAAGGAATTTTTTAAGACCTGAGTTGACGCAACAGTTCCGGTAAATATGTAGATTTTTAAACTATGAATCATGCATATCGTTACACTTGATACTTGTAAATACATGATGTATTTCTAGCTATGCAGAGTCCATACGATTTGAGCCTGGAGATGAAATAAAGACATCATGCCACTTCAAGACCACAGAGAGGAGTAAAACAGTTTTCCAAGGCGACGGCACCAATGACGAAATGTGTTATGGTTTCCTAACGTATTACCCAGCAGAAAACATGAGGAATCCTTATTGTATACAATGGAGGGGGCTGGATTCATCGATTTTCTACTATCAGGAGACAATTAATGGTTGTGTCTGGCAAGATTTTCTGAACACAAGTATACCGACGACCCAGGCTCTACACACAAGGGTCCTCTCCCATTGCAGCCATCTTGGACTCTGTCTGAAAGAATGTGTCAGTGTTATCAAAGAGGCAAAGCAGCATCCATGTTTACAAGGAGACATGCACGAATATTTCAGGACTGTTGCTCGTGAGGATGGTGTGAAGAACGCCCAGTTAGCACTTCTATTTTCTGCATTGGACTCTTGTGACACCGAAATGGCTCTGGAAAGCTGTCCGAAACCGGTAACCGACCCGACAAGCACGTCCTCCACTCTTCAGTTTTCCGTCTTTTGGATTGGAGCTGCGTCAATTCTCCGTTTCATTATGTAATATTCATTGAATTAAAGTAACCAGAAAGATTTTAAGCGGACAACTTTTCATACAATATTCATGCTCTTTTTTATCGATATTGTTGTTGTCAGATAATATTCATAATTTTGTTGATTGTTCAATGTTATTTCTTTTTTTCAATTTAATTGTTCATGATATTTTTATATTTATGATTTTAATGCTGTAAATAATGTTTCTTGTATTTTTCGATACTTTGTTTCCTAGTATTGCTTTAATTAACAGTGTATGACTTTAAACTTATTGTTCCTTCCACCTTATTCAAAGAAATTCATTTTCGAAATAACTCAAAATGTTCAGCAATTAAAATTGAAAAAAAAAACTTGAATGTACATGTATATATTATTGATACAATCTTGCACATTTTTCTACTTTTTTACAATAAATATCTATAAAAACTAGTATCCATAACATGTGCACAATCATTTCTTCTATCACTGTATGCCTATGTCTTATCACAATGGAGAAGATGAATTAATAAGTACTCGGTCAGAACAACAACCTTTACAGTCAACAAACTAATAAGGAGGAGATTCCCGATCTGACGACGATACGGCGGGGCTCACACACACAAGAAAATGGGATAAAGATATCATCGACCACATAAACAGACTCCAAAATATACTCGCACATAATATACTTAGATACAACGTACGCATGGATTTTTCAATGAAACAAGAAAGACAGTAAATAAAAGGACTCAAACCAAGATGTATTCATGGTTGCCATAGCACTTTCTAATTAGATATGACCTCGGGCGGACAGTGCATATTTTGTAGATATTGTTTTCATTTTCGTGCATGAACATCCACAGCGGGTGCGGCTAGCCGAACAGGGGATGTTCTCCCGACACCTCGTCCGACCTCTAGCTTGCTAGAGGTCCGTTGATGCTCTATTGTGCTGTTGAGATTGTTGTCAGGATTTCCTTTATCTCATTTGTATGTCACTTATGCCCTTTGCCGTGTGGAGCTCGTAAAAAAGTTCCCGCGAGTGGTTTGACAGTAAGTGTTATGAATTATTCCTGAAATGGTCGCCATATCACTTTCTATATACATGTAGATACGACCTCGGACAGTGCATGTTCTGTAGATATTGTTTTCATTTTCGTACTTGAACATCGACGGCGGGTGCGGCTAGCCAAACATGGGATGCTTACTCCTCCTGGGCACCTGGTCCCACCTCTTGCTTGCTAGGGGTCCGTCGATGTTCAATTCGGTGATCTATTGTAAGTGCTAATGAGATTGTTGTCAGGATCTTCTTTATTTCAGTTCCGACTTTAAAGGTAATCCACTTATTTTTTATCAGATGGTGTGGAAATACCGTCTACACGCGCACAACATTTTCACTCGCAAAACCAAGTAGCAAAACACAAGGACCCAGGACAATATCAGAAAATCAAGAGGCGCAAGGGGACATATTGCTCACCTTAGTTGCAAACAAAAGAATTGTAGTGGACAATTCGGTGGAGGCCCTTGAGTACTTGCTTCCTTTAAGGTTTCGTGTAATTATGAGCATCAGTTTTGGAGATGTCAAAAATGCATCAGTCAATCAGAGTCATTCAGAGTTTTTGGAGACCATATTTGAAAGTGCCTCAGCCAATCAGATCCCTCGGCGGCTGACCGATCGGAGACCATATTTGATGACTGATCGGCACGAAAAGTATAAACTTTTGAAAAAAAAATTAAAAACACCATAGACATGTAAACAATACATAGACAAAGACATTTTTTTAGATAAACTCAGAACATTGAGGAGTATATATCGGCAAACCTATGGTCCTAGCAAGGCTCGAACCAGCAATCTTATGATTACTAGCACGACGACCTATCTACTAGACCATGGCGCCGACATAACACAAACTTGGTAGAGGCTCTTGAGTACTTGCTTCTGTAAGGTTTCTTGAAATTCTTAGCAGCGCTTGCAGAGGAGAATTTGAAAATGCCTCAGCCAATCAGATCCCTCGGCGGCTGACCGATCGGCACGAAAAACACACGAAAGACGACGAACGGAGGGACGGACGACGGACGCTATAACAATAGCTCACTTGAGTTTCGCTCAGGTGAGCTGAAAACTGTGTAAAGGATATCAAATTTATTTTAAAGAAAGGAGGGGATCTCCAGCAAGACTCTGTTGCAGCATCCAAAGCAAAGCACCAATGCCATTTAGTAATCAAAATTTATCATATTTTACAGCTTTGTAGGTATTTGGCGATATCTTGTTTGTTATATAAATTTTAGTTTAAATGAATATGTTCTGCCCTCCAGACAGTGCCCTTGTGTCAAACCCTACATCACATGTCTGTCAAAACCCACAATAAATTTATATCTAATACACCAAGATAAATCATTATCTTTCATTAGGCCTAGGTGACTGAAGATACTTTAAACTGGTCATTTTTCCGTCCTGATGACTGAACGTGTTTGAATTGAACGTGAAATCTACGTATGAATAGTAAACACAACATTTAATAAATACACTAGCCGCAAAAACGGCCAACGCTATTTTGTTGGTTTAGGTGTGTTGGCCGCAGTGCCTTACTTGTCATATAATAGAAATGAAAATTCAGGATTCGTCCGGTATGAATCGGCAAGTTTTCCAGGGGATGACTGACTACATTGTATGTCTGGCTCTAATAAAGTAAAACTAAACGATCGGTAATCATATTTTACTTTGTTAAGCTTGTATATCTATGATACGACAGGTACTTCACTCGCCTCCGCTTCGTCTCTTCGAATTCAAACGCCATGTTGCAAGTTTGCATTCATGCGTCAGGACAAAGAACGTAACAGGAAGGTCACCTGTACCAATGTATGGAGGTTGTAATGGAAAAACATCGCGTTGTCACGTGTTTTACCTGAAGTATGAATGTAAATTTACTTAAAATGTTACTGTTTCCGTGACTAGGAATGCACTAACGATAAAACAACATTTTACAATGGTGTATGACAAATATTGATAATGACCATATCCCTGTATACAGCACAAAATCGATAATTCAGAAAATCAGAAACCGAAGGCATACAAAATCAGGATAAAACAGGAACCAAAGCAAACAAACAAAAACCTCCACCAAATGAAAATAAGCGAACTCCCGATATGGAAGTGAGACCATGTGCCAAGGAAGAGTAAGCATCTCCTGCTTGCATGCAACACCCGCCGCTTCAATTCGGTAGAACTTTCACATCCGGTTACTTCCATTTCGGAAGACATAGAGTACAATATTTGGTTGGATGGTTCAACAGAATATCATCCACCATTCTGGAGAGTGGGGCATCATAGTGTATGACGAGTTCCCCATATCGACTGTAGAACTTCCTCAGTGACGATGTTAGTCGGTCACAAAGATATCCCTGACTGAGAAGCTTATCTGAAAGACGCCTAGCTCTCAAAACAAAATCCGTATATTTGGTACTTCCTCTGGCATAGCGTATCAACTGAGATATGAAAACGCCATAAGCAGAAGATGAAGGGATGTTGCTACTCAGAAAAGGAAAGTTTGTAATGCTGAAATTGAAGTCGTCACGTTTGTCATAGAGTGAGGTGTTCATTTGACCATTAGTGTCGTAGGAGAACATTATATCCAAATAGGATGCTGAATTATTTGTCTGTGTAGTTTCTTTGACTTCAAGCTCCGAAGGATAGATACTGCTGAGGTAATCCGCGAATTTTGGAATATTGATGGACAACACATCGTCTATGAATCTGTAAGTGAAGTTGAAGTCAGAAGCTAAGTATCTTTTCCCTTCAAAGACCAAAGATTGAATGAATTCAGCTTCGTACGAGTAAAGGAAAATGTCGGCAAGGAGTGGGGCACAATTGGTCCCCATTGGAATTCCGAACCAGGGATGGGGTCAATTATATTGAAATGTAGTTTACAACAATAAATTTGTATTTGCGATTACCGTTCTTACTTGTAAACGCATTACTTATAAGTTTTGCGAGTCTTTCTTTCAATTTAGAATGTGGAATGGCTTTGATCGAATGGACTCTACTAAAATGAGTGGATTTCAGATGTTCTAAAAGTTCTTTCGAATTCTTTAAAATCCACATCTAGTTGATTCCACTGCGAGAATATACTGTCGAACAATATTTTTGAAGCCAAGATTTGATTTCAGATGAAACTTTGGTGAGTAGGATTGATACAGATTTGGTAGAACATTTTGAGGAACCGGCGATGAAACGTTGTTTATACGGATTCTTATGCATTTTAGGTATGCAGTATAAGTATGGTAAATCTAAATCTAATTTGTTAGTGTTGAAGTCAAAGGAAGCAAGAGCTGATTTGTGGGCATCTATTATTTCAGAGGCAGAAAGGTTTGTTGGAGTGTAAGTGGGATTTCCAGGTGTCGATTTAAACCCAACTCTTTAACTAGACTGTCGAAGTAGTACTTTTTGCAAGTAAATGTGTAATTATTTGAGGCTTTGTCCGCTGGTGTGATCACAGAAAAGGGATTTTTCTAACTGGGTAATTTTCAGGATGACAAATTACAAAATCGATAATTCAGAAAATCATAAACCGAAGGCATACAAAACCAGGATAAAACAGGAACCAAAGCAAAGATACAAAAACTTCCATCATATGAAAAGAAGCGAACTCCCGATATGGAGTGAGATCATGAGCCCAGGAAAAGTCAGCATCTCCTGCTTGCATGCAACACCCGTCGCTTCAATTCGGTATAATTGTCACATCCGGTTACTTCCATTTTGGATGATATATAGTATAATCTTTCGTTGGACGGTACAAATGGTCTATGACAGAATATCATCCACCATTCTGGAGAATAGGAGATCATAGTGTATAACGAGTTCCCCATATCGATCGTAGAACTTCCTCAGTGACGGTGCTAGTCGATCACGAACGTATCCCTGACTGAGAAGCTTATCTGAAAGACGCCTAGCTCTCAGAATAAAATCTGTATATTTGGTACTTCCTCTGACATAGCGTATCAACTGAGATACATGTATAAACACGCTATAAGCAGACGATGAAAGGATGTTGCTACTCAGAAAAGGAAAGTTTGTGGTGATGAAATTGAAGTCATCAATTTTGTCATAGAGTGAGATATTCGTTTGACCATCAGTGTCGTAGGACAACATTACGTCCAAATAGGATGCTGAATTATTTGTCTCTATAGTTTCTTTGGCTTCAAGCTCCGAAGGAGTTATCTCCCCTTGATGGAAAAAAACTTTTAAGAATAATTGCAAAAGATCTTAACGATGAACTTTATATTTTTTAGTGAAATTTGATCAACATTAATTTTTGAGGGCCGATAACTCTAATTGGAACTTTTTTTTCAAAATTTAAACGCCTTGGTGGAAAATGTTCAATTAATTTTTTTATTATAACTTTGTCATAAGTTTAGAATTTTAAACTCAATAAATGGGTGAACAAATTATCCCTCATTATACATCTAATGCCTTAAAATCATAGTGCTTGAGACTTTTTGCCATTATGATCATAAGATGAATTACGTTATATTTTAAAAGCCACTGCCATCATAAGATTAGTAAGTGCGTAAACGACATTCATCACAATTATTCCGGCCCTAGTTCTTATTTTGGCGCAAAACCACACGATCATCATAATGATAAGTATGACTGGTACGCAGAATTGGACCTCAAAAGTTTTCCATGCAGGTAGCTTAAATGCATTTTAATAAAAAAAAAGGAGCCTTGCCAGTAAACGCCGAACATATGTGTAAGCCATTCTCTGCAATATTAAGTTCGTACAGGTGTTGTCAAATAAATCGTCTATCTAGAATTTAAACTTGCAATGAACGTTTCCTATCTTTCGCCACATAGTAAATTTCTTATGGAGAAACTTAATAAAAATCATTTAGATTATTCAATGTTTGAGTGAAAAAAATAATTCATAGAATTCATCCCTATAATGTAACTTGAAGAACATGCATAAAATTGTTGGTGTATATGGCAATTAAGTTTGTAAAGATATAATTTCATCACAAAGACGTTTACAGCTTACATAGTTTGTATGTGTAACCCACCTTACATGTTAAAAGTCACTCACGCTAAATCTAATTACATTCAGTACTTAATGAGAACACAAAAACCTCCTTCGACATAAATTATGCCTGGTTATTTGGGCTTCACTATTGTCAAATAGACCTTCTTCACATTACCGTAAGATCCGACATCACTACTTTTGACGTTATTTCTAGCTGTGACATCATAACTCTGCAATCACGTCACAATTAAAAGTTACGTCGAATCGTGTGATGTCGGATCTTAGAATGTGTAAACTACATGTCAGCAGCGGTAATGTGAAATACAAAAATGTAACTAAGCTAAGCTTTTTTTTCTTTATTGTCATCTTCCATTCTTTGATGATTGAGAGATGTTTTCTTTCATTCCTTTCCATCCTTTCTAAATTTGAAGTCATATATATGATTTCTATCTCAAATTAAACTTAGTTTTAATGCGAGATATGTCTTTTAACACATTTTATCCAGGTACCAATATGCAAAGTGTTAAGCAGACTTTCAGCAGGACAACCATATACTGTCAACAGACGACCCAGAGAATGTTTAAGAAATAACAGCTAGCTAGCCGTGGTTTATTATCCAGTAATTCCCCTCGCCGCATGAACAAATCAAATTATCACCTCGCCGCGAAGCCGTGGTTTTTTATCCAATTATACTATACTCATCGCATGAACCAATCAAATTATCACCGAGCCGCGAGGGGATAATTTGAATTGTTCATGCGACGAGGGGAATCACTGGATAATAAACCACGACTAGCTAGTTGTTATTTCCATTCTAATATATTCTGATTTTAACAGATGACAAGTAGTGTGTGTAGTTTTAGGAAATTGAGGTCGTGAGTGCGTGATTTATTTGACCATGGATATATTGGAGAATAGACCACGGGCGATCTCTATAGCACTTTCTATATAGACGTAACATCAGACAGTGCATGTATTTTATATACATGTATTGCTTTCATTTTCGTGCATGAATATCGACGATTGGTGCGGCTAGCCAACAGGGGATGCTTACTCCTCCCGAACACCTGGTCCCACCTGTAGTTTGCTAGAGGTGCGTCGATGATCACTTTGATGCTCTATTATGAGTGCTGTAGATATTATCGTCAAGATCTTCTCTAACTCTATAGCACATATAGGAAGAAATTCGTAAGTCATATCAGAATTAAGGACAACGAAAAGCAAACATGCGACATTGATCGACAAAAGAGGACAACAAAACATAGTATTACAAGATTGCCAAAATTGAATTACAAAACTAGCAATCTTGAATCAAAGACATACTAAAGCATTTCAATAATAACTACATGTATTAATGACCTTTGAGCAGATTATTAATGGACATCTGCAGTCAAATTCCTCATTACGATTTTTCAAAACATGTGTATACTTTTCGAGCTGTATCTAGCAATATTCTTTCATCAAGAAGACCTGTCTTCATTGAATGTCGGTTGGACTCCTTGCGTGATATGTTTAACGTCTTTAAATTGAATATAATCATTTAAAACAGATACATTTTCAGCATGGATCAGACATGCATGTTTCGAGTACTAACTAGCCTCAATTTAAACAATGTAATATGACCAAAGTGTGAAATTTAATTTGTTCAAAAAAGTACCGAAAGACGTTGTAGGATGGGTGGGATATGATACTACAGGACCCACGTTTAAGAAATTTCATTAAATTTGAATAGCAGAAATTTTCGAATGCGTTGAAAGAAGGGAGGGGATCTCCAACAAGACCCTGTTGCAGCACCAACAGCAAAACACGAAAACACCCGATGCGAGCATACCAAGAGACAGAAAAGAGACGCACGGCATATAAACATGAAACACAAAAGACTACAAATTAACCAACGAGACCAATGGGTAACCGGTGCCGACTTTGGATGGCCATTTGCCACGCAAGTAGCAAATAGTGTGGTTATCCTGAATTACGTACACACAACCCTCTCACTTCTCCAATTACCCAGAAGTCCCGAAGAACGTACAAGTGTGTGTAAACAAGAAGAAACGATCAACCGAAATTGAACGAACTTGGCTACATTTGCCAACAACATGCATTAGCTCACTACAGCCGACAGAGCACGGACTGTGTATCATATGCCCCTCACCTTGCTCTATCCATATTCATATTCATCTGTGTTGCTGAGGCTCCTTCGTTTTGACTTTCTTGTGTGTGTGGTCATTTTACAGAGAGGAAATTATTTTACACTAAAATTGTGAGTTCGTCGAGGCTTTTGATAAAAATCAAAGAAGTACCTATCAGTAATTCAGTCTTAAAGTCGAAAAGGCAAGGTAAAAACATAAGTACTTCCATTGGAACGCTTTGGAAACTCGGAATGAATAACATTCCGAAGTGAGACCAGGTGCCCGGGGAGAGTCAGAGTCTCCTGTTTGCATGCAATATCCGTTGCAACAGCTCCATGAAAACTTGTCAAATTCGGGGATTGTCTCGATGTACATATTGATGTCTTGTTTGGTGATAATTACATCCATTCAATCGCAATCCAAAAATATCACTGTTCATTCTGGACAAAGGGATCTGATATGTTTTTATTATATCCCGTAGCGACTTAAAGACTTCCTCAATGATGCTTTTAGCCGATGTGTAATATAATCCTGAACAGGTAGCTAACTTACAAGCCGTCTGGCTCTAACGCTGGTATCTTCATGTTTGATACATGCCCAGGCGTACTCTATAAACTGAGAAACAAAACCGACATAAGCAGGAGAAGACGGAATGTTCCTATTCATGAAAGCGAAGTTAGTTATGTGGAAGCGGAAAATTTTCTGTTATCAAAATTTGTATCTTCCGAAATGGAAGTAACCGAATGTGACAGTTCTGCTGAATTGAATTGACATGTGTTGCATGCAAGCAGGAGATACTGATTCTTCCTTGGAACCTGGTCTCACTCCCATATTGGGAGTTCGCCTCTTTTCATACGATGCAGGTTTTTCTTAGTTTGCTTTAGTTCTTGTTTAATGATCCTGGTTTTGTATGCCTTCGATTTATGATTTTATGAATTATCGATTTTTTACTACACGTCCATCAATAATCATAATTCGCGGATTACCTCAGCAGTATCTATCCTTTGGAGCTTGAAGTCAAAGAAACTACAGTGATAGATAATTCAGCATCCTATTTGGACATAATGTTGTCCTACATGTACGACACTGATGGTCACATGAACACCTCAGTCTATGACAAACGTGGCGACTTCAATTTCAGCATTACAAACTTTCCTTTTCTGAGTAGCAACATCCCTTCATCGCCTGCTTATGGCGTGTTCATATCTCAGTTGATACTCTATGCCAGAGCAACGGTCGATATGGAGAACTCGTCATACACTATGATGTCCCACTCTCCAGAATGGTGGATGATATTCTGTCATAGGCCATTTGAACCATCCAACCAAAGATTGTACTCTATGTCTTCCGAAATGGAAGTAACCGAATGTGACAGTTCTACCGAATTGAAGCGACGGGTGTTGCATACAAGCAGGAGATGCTTGCTCTTCCTGTGCACCCGGTCTCACTCCCATATCGGGAGTTCGCTTCTTTTCATATTGTGGAGGCCTTTTGTATACCTTTGGTTTCTGAATTATAGATTTTGTGCTGTATACAGGAATTTGGTCAAATAAAAATATCATCGAAATTAAAGGAAGCTAACATCTTAGCACCATCCCTCCAATGCTATTTGAATATAGATTTTATTTGGATATGCGACTGAATCGACCCTACAGGAAATTTGGAGCCGCGCACTCTCTGTAAAGAAAATGCAGAAATTTGAATTTTAAAAATAACACTAGAGGGCGCTAGTGAAATTAATTTGGGCTGCTAAGAAAAGCACTTTGGCTGGAAGCATCACTAATGATAATTTTAAAATATTCGAAACATGTGTCTGCATGAAAATTGGTTTGAAATTTTCTTCAAAAGGTATAGAGTTGGAACCCTTCCGCATTATTCTATGATGTGGGTCCTACAGCATCATATCCCACCCATCCTGCTACGTCTTTCGGTTCATTTTTGGACATAAAAACATAACGTTCACAATCTTTGGCCACATTAACTGACGGGGGTTAAGTATACCCGGAACGTGCATGACTGGTTCATACTGCAAATTTTTCTGTTTATCTGTTCTTAAATGATGCCATTGAATGTGAAGACTTTTAACATCATCTCGCGTTTCAAATGATCGTTTGTGTTGTAAGATAGAAGTATATCCAAGTACGAAGTGGATCTGACACTCTCGGTTGTTTCATTGATCCCTAGTAACTGTTCATAAGGATATATTTCATGTACATGATCGTTTAAGTTCGGAATATTGATGAACAACACGCCGTCTATGTATCTGAAGGTAATATTGAACTGAGATGCGAGCTGCTTTCACCTAGTCCCGATGAAGTCAGCTACAGCTTCCTGGGCACCTGGTCTCACTCCTTATCGGCAGTTCGCTTCTTTTCATATTGTGGAGGTTTTTGTTTGTTTGCTTTGGTTCCTGATTTATCCTGATTTTGTATGCCTCAGGTTTCTGATTTTTGTGTCGCCTGCGAAGCATAGCGACACTTAGGGATCATTTTGTCCGTTGTCCGTCCGTCTGTCTGTCTGTCTGTCTTACTTTGGGTGTCACAGCCCATAACTTTTGAATGGTAAATGATAGGGCTTTGATCACACGCCTGCGAAGCAAAGCGCCACTTAGGGATCACTTTGTCTGTTGTCCGTCTGTCCGTCCGTCCGTCTGTCTGTCTGTCACACTTTGGGTGTCACATAACTTTTGAATGGTTAGTGATAGGGTTTTGATATTTCACATATGTATTCCTTGTGACAAGACCTTTCTACACATACCATAATTTTTTACCTAATGACCTTGACCTACATATTTGACCTACTTTTCGAAAAAAAAATAAGATTGCTTATTTCTTTTGATTGGTAGAAGATAGGGCTTTGATATTTCACATATGCATTCCTTGTGACTAGACCTTTGTACTTATACCATAATTTTTTACCTTGTGACCTTGACCTAGATATTTGACCTACTTTTCAAAAAAGTTAAATTTGCTACTAGTATATCTTTTGAATGGTTGGTGATGGGGCTTTGAAATTTCACTCGTGTATTGGTTGTAACAAAACCTTTCTACACATACCATGATTTTTGACCTGGTGATCTTGACCTACATATTTGACCTACTTTGAAAAAAATTAAGATTGTATATATCTTTTGATTGGTACGGGATAGGGCTGTGAAATTTCACTTCTGTATTCCTTGTAACAAGACCTTTCTGTACATACAATATTTTTTTACCTTTTGACCTTGACATAGATATTTGACCTTCTTTTTAAAAAAAGTTGGGATTCGCTATATCTTTTGATAGGTTAGTGATGGGGGTTTGATATTTCACATGTGTATTCTTTGTGACAAGACCTTTCTAAACATACCACAATTTTTGACCTAGTGACCTTGACCTAGATATTTGACCTTTTTTTCTAAGAATTGCGTATATCTTTTGATTGCTAGGTGATAGGGTTTTAATATTTCACACATATATTTCATATAATGTGACCTTTGTTTTGTTACCAAAATATTTACCTAGTGACCTTGACCTAGTTGATTGACACTATTTTCTGAAATTTGAGATTGACCACATCTTTAATTTCAATTGGTAAGTAGAGGTCTGATATTTCACTTATGAATTTCATTAGACATTTATAGTGATACCAGTAATTTTGAACCATGTGGTCCACCTCCTAGAATAATAACAGTTAGTGCCCATGGGGATAAAACAGGAAAAGTGGGATGGTTATGAGCATGTAGTCCGGATAAGTAAACCATTGCGCGGCAGATGGTCGTCCTAAGTTGACACCGATCACTCATTAGTCTTGTTAGTTTTTGTGTGGTTTTTACGTTTCATGTTTCTATGTGGTATGTCTCTTTTACGTCTCTTGCTGTGCTTGATTACTCTGCGTTTTTAATCTGATGTTTTGGTGCTTTGCTGTGGGTGCTACAACCGAGTCAAGTTTTGAATATAATCTCCTTTCAAATAGAAAACTGTGGAAAAGAATTCCGAAACTAGACACACGAGGATGCCAGGAAACAGATATAAACATTCAGAAATAAAGTCACCACCATGTACACATATACTTTCTAGACATATTAAAATAAGTTATAGGTATAATATATATTTGGGGTGATGTATTCAAATTTTACAATGCAAGTACATCTGTAAGTGCTTTTGATCCTCAAACTAGGCGTTTACCTAAGTGACTACGATAAGACAAGTGGTTAACCAAATGATGTCCTTTGACACTACTTCAAACATTTACTCCTTACATAATCGTATCATTTTTAGAAAGGACTTCATGAAAGAGTTTTTACTATTCACGATTGTATTAGTACTCTCTGGCACATCGATGAGCAGCAAGAGGAACAATGGATATAGATGGCAATAACGAAGACACAACTGTCTTACTCTCGTTCTTTATGTGTACAAATTTCTGTTTATCAGCTGCCGATATTGTGAATAGCAATGTGAGTCTAATATAAATTGTACATTACAAGCAACAGATTACATTACTTTGGGTATTTCACAACCTTCATTTATGATGACATAATTAACGAAATTAGAAGGATCAAAGACAGTCAGCATAATCATAAAAAATGCGTCAGAATCATCAAACGCCTTTTATACCGTGGACATGATCCTCATGTCACTAGACTTACACTCGGCATGGTACTCTACTAATCTACAGCCTTGTATCAGCGCATTCTTAAGACTTGCACTCTGACTGACTGTGACGAAAGAATTCCATAAACATTACAGAAGTACCTATCAGTTATTCAGTCTCATAGTCGAGACGGCAAGGCAAAATCATTAGATTTTCCACAGGAACGGAACAGAACCTCGGAATGAACAAAATTCCGAAGTGATACCAGGTGCCCGGGGAGAGTCAGCGTCTCCAGATTGAATGAAACACCCGTCGCAAAAGCTCCATGGCAACCTATCAAATTCTTTAAAGAGAATTCATTGAATTCTCTAAAGTGATTTTGACAGGCCCTGTCCAAATCTCTTTAAACCAGACAGGGCCCGACCTTCTGTCCTCTCTGAATGTCGGTCGAACTTCTCGGGTGATAATATTAGCTCGCTACAGCCGACAGATCACGGACTGCATTTCGTACGCTCCACAACCGTTTTCATATTTGTGTTGCTTGGGTCCCTGTGTTGTACTTTCTTGTTTGTATGGTCATCTTAGAATGAGGATGTTATTCAACACTACAACTGTGCGTTCTTCGAGACCTTGTTTAAACAGAAAAGTGGTAGGGCTGTGCGCACGTAATACGGATAACAACACCATCTGCTACTTAGTTCCCCGCGAGGGGTTTGACAGTAAGTGTTTTGAATGTTTTTCCCTGACATTGTCGCCATAGCACTTTCTATATAGACTTAACCTCAGACAGTGCATGTATTTTATATTTTGTTTTCATTTTCGTGCGTAAACATCGACGGCGGGTGCGGCTAGCCAACACGGGATGCTTACTCCTCCCGGGCACCTGGTTCCATCTCTAGCTTGCTAGGGGTCCGTCGATGCTCAGTTTGGTGCTCTATTGTGAGTGCTGTTGAGATTATCGTCAGGATCTCCTTTAACTCATTAGGAAGAAAATGGCCGTCCTAAGTCGGAATCTATTGCCCATGGGTCTCGTTGGTTTATGTGTTTGATGTTGTGTTTGCTGTTCCTTGTACCTTTTGTGTCTCTTGTTGTGTGTGCTTTCTCTGTGATTTCAATTAGGGTGTTTTGATGTGTTGCTGTTGGTGCTGCAACAGAGTCTTGTTGGAGATCCCCTCCTTTACTGCCAACACCAAAGTCAAACATTCTCGATTATTAACAATAGTGTTAGTTATATACATGTAATATAAAGGATAACAAAGAGATAAAGATACTTATGAGCGTATGTTAATTAGAAAAACCCTACTAAAAGTCAAAATAACAATATATTGAAATTCGGATCAAAGAAGATTCTCTTGCTTGCTTGGTACAACGTAGCAACATTTTGCAATTAATCATTTCACGAGTAATGATATATAAAAAATATCTCACCGCTGGTATTTTTCCCTAAAATCTTTACCTGAACTTGGCTTTAGAATTGTCAACAAGGGAAAAAAGAATAAACAATTTTGTCTTACAAGTGTTTTATATAGTCAACAATAGACAGCTCCTTATTTTCACAACCCTCTTCCAACATAAAAAAAATATTTTCATCGATCCGTGTGATTGAAATGAAAACCATTGAAATATTGCAAAAAGTGGATTTTTCAGCGTCCCATTCCAGGCAATAAATAATTATATCAGCGAATATCAAATATCAAATATAAGTTAAGCATATAGACTTATTGTTGAAAAAAATGAAAGAACACAGCAATTCATTCAGAGAATCATTTTGGCCCTTATCTTAGTGTATGTAATAAATGTTACCTAGAGAACAAGTATGCCGTATTCTAAAACTCATATCATTTTGTCAAGTTATGACAAAAGCCTTACTTAAATCCCGGTCACGTATCCGACGAAATCTCACACCGACTCATGGTTCCGAACTGCCAGTAAGTAAAACTCTAATTTCTTGTCATTTTCTTAACATTTGGATTTATATGATAATTTTTTGTCAAGTAGTTTTAGATTTGTTTTTCATTTGAATTAACGCATGAAGACAACTATTTCAATAACCTGAACAAGTATTATTTTCGATCTTTTCTTAATTCCGTGCTTTTCTGTGAAGGATTTAAACTCCTGATAACACGTTTCTAGGTTGATTTCAACCTTTTGAAGAATTTCGTTTTCGTTCAAATGTTTGAGAATTTAATGCATCTTAAGACATCAACATATTGTTGTATTTAAGAGTCCTGAATGCATGAAGAAAGATCAGGTGATTCTTAAAAGTGCACTAAAATAAACTACTTGAACTGAACAAAACTCGAAAAATTTAAATGATTGATGAAGATATGAAATAATCTTTAATTAAAAAGCACTTATTGATACATATATGATAAAATATTAGTTTTGTTAGAAAATAATCTCAAATAATATGTTTAAACGGGAAAAGGAACAGTATTTTCATTTTTTCCTCTCCCTCTCTCATTTGTTATGTACTTGTATACATTTGTATATTTCAAAGTAAATAAGGAAGCATGCTAGGCCATGTTAACACGAAAATTATCACAGCTTTTCTCTTTGTCTTAAAGGCATTAGGGGTATAATACTCATCTTCCGGTTTATTAAATACCACGTAGTTGGTCGAAGGCACACGACTTCGGCAATCTTTGGAACCATACAATTTCATGCTTTCATGATGAGTTGAATGTTACATTAAAAATATCAAATATTTTAAAGATATGTAAAATATGAAGTACATAATTTCAAGCTCTATGGCGATGTTGTAATTATACCCCTAATACCTTAACACAATATGCCATATCCAAATTCTTAGAAGAATACCCTTATTCTATAAGATGATCTCCTATAAATTACATGGCGAAATAGTCTGAAAGAACTGATTGTAAATGCCCCATTTAATAATGATCGAAATCGAACATTTCATTTTCAGTTAAGACAAGGGTCATGCAAGCTCCATCTATTCCAGTTGTGTTTTTGCTGACAGCTGTCTTTTGTGTCGGTGTCAAATCTGATGGTAAGTTTTTTTAATAACAGACTTTTTCAATTCATTTATTCACTTAGTTAGCCCTTTCTTTGTTTGGCATTATACTTTATTTTGCTATTTCGGAGACTTCATTCGTCCAGGGATATCATCGAAATCAAAGAAGGTTTACTCCTTAATATAAAACAAAGGAGGGGATCTCCTAACAATTCCCCTAATTCTATTGATAATTCGTTTGTTTAATTATGCTGCTGGCTCGGCCTTGCAGGAAATTTGTTGAAGCCGCACACTCTAAATTGAAATTCAAAAGATAAGATTAGCTGCTGGCGTGCAATGTGCTGTGTCTTGAAGTTGCTTTGGCGTTTGGTTAAATACCACTGATGGACACAAACGATAATGAAAGTTTTTCTCATAATGACTTTATTTATTCATTGTATTTGCTACATTTTTCCTTTCGTTAAGATGACTTTTTGAAGTTTTTGACTCCTTAAGGTTTTTCATAGTAGTTGCAGCTATGTATAAAAGACAGAAGGGGGTCTCCTTAGTGACTCTGTTGCAGCACCAAAAGCCAAACTCCGAAAACCCGCGATATCACAGAATGGACATACATAGCAAGAGACATTGTTCTCGTTGGTTTATTTGTGGTCTTTTGTGTTTCATGTTTTTATGGTACTGACGAGGGCTAACTTACGTGCAAGTCTGGTTTATGCTGTAATTTTATATGCTCTTAAATGATGCTAATGAATTTGAAAACTTTTAACATTTGTACCACTTGGTGAGTGTCACTGCATGTGGACCAGGAGTCCCCGAGGGCACATGTAGCCAAGTTTTATCAATTTCGGTAGGTAGTTTCTTCAAACGAATTCGAAAATTTCTGTTTATGAAATGTTCTTAAACTTCTTAAACCTGGTCCTGCAGCATCATATCCCAGCGATCTTCCTACGTCTTTCGGTATACTTTGGACATAATCGTAGTAGATTTTGACAATAGTTCATTGTTGAGATTGATGATTACGGACAAGGGTTAAATACCCGAAACGTCCATGCTGTAAACTTATCTGCTCTTAAATGATACTAATGAATTTGAAGACGTTTACCAATTTTACCATAGTATTACGTCCTTCGAGACATCTGGATGATAAAAAAAGATAAAGAGTTTTGTGCACGTAATCCAGATAGCCACATCATCTACTACCTGCGTGGCAGATGGTCGCCCTAAGTCGGCACCGTTTGTCCATAAGTATCGATAGTTTTGGTGTAGTCTTTTGTGTTTGATGTTTCTATGATAAGAATCGGTGTGCTTTGTCCTCTTTGCTTATCTTTCTTTGCGTCTCTGCTCTATGTATTTGCATGAGGGTTTTTTTTATTTTTTGTTTTGTGAGCTTTTTTGTGCTGAGAGCTGAGTTTTGTTGAAGATCCCTCCTTTAAGCTAAAGCCAAAATGGTAAAGTGAAGGCCGTCTAAACATAGTGTCACTCACGGAATGTCTCATCGGAAGTTGAAATGATTAATTATGACTAATTTAAAAAAAAATTCTATTAAAGGTATTTTGGATGACTTAATCATTGAATCAAGTACAGACATTATAATTTCAATAGACAATATCTGCCGGACATAGAAATATGTTTGGTAAACAAAAGAGGATGAATTGACCCTTCCGGTTGCGGGAAAAATGCAAAATATCGTGAGGTCACAATGCTTTTACCTCGGACAAACAAGCCTCTAACCTCGGTCAAACATCGAAATTGCATTGTGACGTCATGGAATATCTAATTTTTTTACCGCGATCGGAAGGGTCAATTGCATATTGGATCTTGAGTTTCTGCACATTTTCAAGTATTGACTCTATCATTGACGTCCAATTTTAATTTGCTTGGTTTTTGTTTGCCATATTAAGTTTATACATTCCAGTCGAGTTAAAGTTTTGCAGTTGGTGATTATTTCGGCCGTCTTGTTAGCATGAAAAATTCTTTAACATTTCGTTGACAAAATTGATACATGAGTTAAATTATTCTTTTGCATGTAACTATATTATATCTAGGTCGGTAATATTTTCTAAGAATTTCTAGGACATATTTTTTCTGTAACCTTAGAAGTAGAGTCTGATCCACATTATTTTGTAGCAAAGACTAAAATATATTTTCCCCAGAATTACGTAATATCGTTGTTGGGCTAACCTTAATATGTGAATAGCTCTTGTTAAACATGGAGTTGCTTGTAAATCTACAAAAAGACGGAAATAAACGGTACTGTATGTCAAACTTCTATGCTACCTACAATATTATTATCATGCAAGTTATTATTCTTCCCTTTGTGGAGTCGCCGTGCATGTCATATGTATGTGCGCGGAATAACATTATCTGCATTCAACTGGTATATGTTAGTATGACAGTTCTATATGTTGATCTCTTTCAATAAATTAGAGGTATATGGAACATGTTGCTTCTGATCAATAAATACATGTAATAGATGATACGAAATTTGAGAACTAGTACAAAAAGTAAATATAACGATATCAATGAGATAAAGAAGATCCTGACGACAATCTTAACACCACTCACAATAGAGCACCAAATTGAGTATCGACGGACCCCTAACAATGATGACAAATATAGATAATGGCCATAATTCAGAAAATCATAAACCGAAGGCATACAAAATCAGAATAAAACAGGAACCAAAGCAAACAAACAAAAGCTTCCATCCCATGAAAAGAAGCGAACTCCCGATATGGGAGTGAGATTAGGTGCCCAGAAAGAGTCAGCATCTCCTGCTTGCATGCAACACCCATCACTTCAATTCGGTAGAATCGTCACATCCGGTTACTTCCATTTTGGAAGATATAAAGTATAATCTTATGTTGGACGGTAGAAATGGTATATGACAGAATACCATCCACCATTCCGGAGAGTGAGACATCATAGTGTATGACGAGTTCCCCACATCAACCGTAGAACCTCCTCAGTGACGATGTTAGTCGGTCACAAACATATCCCTGACTGGGAAGCTCAAGCTCTCAAAATAAAGTCTGTATATTTGGTACTTCCTCTGACAAAGCGTATCAACTGAGATATGAACACGCCATAAGCAGGCGTTGAAACTAGAGATGGGACTAGGTGCTAAGAGATGATAATGCTCGATCGGGTATGCTTGAGGAACATTCTGCATCGAACCTGTCATCAGTATGATATATCACAATTTCCTTTTTTCCTTATATCTTATTGAAAACTTTTCGAAAAAAAAATCACCAAGTGAGATGTTATCATATGATACATTCTTTCTAAAATTTTGAGATAATCCTGTTATCTTAAGAAGAAAGGAGGAGATCTCCAACAACACTAGGTTGCAGCACCCACAGCAAAATCCCAAAACACCCATGCAAAAAACACAGAACAGATACCCACAGAAAGAGACGCAAAAGGGACAAGGAACACAAACTAACAACATAGAAACATGAAACACAAAAGACTACACATAAACCAACGGTCAAATTTAGACTGTCGCTCTTCCTAATTTCATATCATTTGATGTCCTCTTTTTCAGCCTCAAACATCACTGATGAGACATGACTTGTTGAAATGCTCATATAGTGCACTGTAATTTTATAATAGAACATGTATGTAATTATTGACTTTTCTTACGTAGATTGCAAGACAGCAGATGTAGTGGTCAACGTGGACGCCTCTGATGATGTCAGTGACCAAGATTTTGACAAACTGAAACGAGCCATGTTGATGATGGTACGTGGCCTCAGCATCGATGACAATCAAATCCGACTCGGAATGGTCACATACGGATCCGAAGTTTGCGACTCAATACCTCTTCAAGGCGATAGGCTAGACCTTGCTCGGACTATTCGATACATGAAGAAGCCGACTGGCCCATCCAAACCTTTTAAAGGAATGGGCGAAGCTAGAAGAATGTTTTCTTCAAGAGGAAGATACAATGTGCCACATATTACTATGAATTTAGGAGGCGATATTGTGGATACAGAAGTGAAAGATCTGATGGATGAAACGGATAAGGCAAGGGACGAAGATATTAAAGTTATGGCCATAGGATTGGGGGCAAAGGTAGACAGAGACGAGATAGAGAGCATAGCATATGATAGAGACCAAGCATACTTTATGGATGACGAAGATGATTTAATCAGAAAAGTGAAAGAAATCCCTGATTATCTATGCAAAAGTACGGACTTTCATTTTACTTACCGTTTCTCTATGAGTTGTAAAACAAATATCATAGAAAAAATAATACAAAATTTGAATGAAAAAAGTAGATTTATTTCATGTTTAATTTACCATGCTTTTTCGCAGTTATCAAAGCTAAGAAGCCCAAAGTATCAGCTGGCAAAAAGTCCAAACCTGCGAAGAAAGTTGATAATGGACCAGCAGGTAAAAGTCCAGGATTCGATGCACTGAAACAATCAGACGACAAATTCGATAAGGCAAAGAAAGTAGAAGTGAAGGGTAAGTCATTAATGCCTCCACTTTTCTTTTCGTGATCTGAAAACAGAAGTTATGTTAAAATTTAAAGAGTATTTTTTCAAATATCAATGAACTAGCAAAAGTGTCACAAATACAGAGACAAAAGTGCATGCGAAAAGAAGAACATGCCAACTTCTCCGTAAAAATTGCATCAGTCAGTAAGTAAGAGATCAAACTTTGAAATTTTGAATTTTTATACATGTATCTGTCGCATGGAACAGACACATGGTACAAACTTCATTTTTTTTTATATATGACATTAAAATTTACTTGAATCGTGTTCAATTCATGTACGCCAAAATGGGAAAAAACATATTCTGATTGTGAAACTTACTTACGGAGTATGGTTTTTCCTAAGTATCTAAGCTATCAATCCTACATGTTACCTTGTTGAAGAAAACATTTGATAATATTCAAAACATGTTGCTTAATGAATCGAGATAAATTATTACTACTACAAAGCCTTTCTTTTTATTGTCGTTATAGAATAACAGACATGGTAGATAAGTCTTATAAGATTTATATACGTCTCACTCCAGAATTATGTGATGATGCTGAATGGGTAGATGGTGTAGGATATGGATCAGTTCCGACAAGGTGTGAGGATTTTGTAATGTGCCAAAATGTGTCTGGATCCCTTCGAAAAACACTGAAATCATGCCCCTTTGGTCAGTATTGGAGCAAACGACAGACTTCTTGCGTACTGACCGAGGACGAAGATTGTAGCGATGGTATGTACAGTTGTAAGAGTTAAACTAGGAATGGAAGAAGAAAGGAGGGGATCTCCAACAATACTCGGTTGCAGTACCCATAAAAGAGGTACCAATCAGTAATTCAGTCACAAAATCAAGGCAAAATTATGAGAATTTCAATTGGAACAGTCACGAACCTCGGAAGAAACATTATTCCGAAGTGAGACCAGGTGCACGAGGAGAGTTCACGTCTCCTGTTTGAATGCAACCACCATCGCAACAGTTCCATGAACACTTGTCAAATTCGGTGATTGTCTCGATGTATATATTGATGTACATATAAGGTAAAACTGTGTTGTTCGGTGATGTTGACACTCATCCTGCTACATCTTTTGGTACATTTTTGGCATGTTTTTTTGGCATGTTTCACTGCTGGTGGACCAGGAGTCCCCGAGGCCACATGTAGCCAAGTTCGATCAACTTCGGTTGATCTTTTCTTCGACGCATCGAAATTTTCTGTTATCAAAATTTCTAGAAATTTCTAAAACGATGTTCCTGTAGCATCATATTCCACTCATCCTGCTACATCTTTTGGTACATTTTTGGACATAACTTTCACACTCTTGAGCAATATTACATTGTTTAGATTGAGGATCACTGACGAGGGTTAAGTACCAAAAACGTGCATGTCTGGTCCATACTGAAAATTTATCAATTCTTGCAAGATGCTATTCAATTTGAAGACGTTTAACATTCATTCAGTCGCAGTCTAGAATGTTAAACGTCTTTAAATTCAATAGCATCATTTAAGATCTGATAAATTTACAGCATGGACCAGACATGCACGTTTCGGGTACTAAACCCTCGTCAGTGATCCTAAGTCTAAACATTGTAAAATGACCAAAAAGTATGAAAATGATTATGTCCAAAAATGTACCAAAAAGACGTAGCAGAATGTGTGGGATATGATGCTACAGGACCCACGTTTTAGAAATTTCAAGAAATTTTGTAACAGAAAATTTCAAATGCGTTAAAGAGACAGACGATCAACCGAAGTTAATCGAACTTGGCTACATGTGCCCTCGGGGACTCTTGGTCCACCAGCAGTGACACTCACCAAGTAGTTCAAATGTTAAACGTCTTTAAATTCAATAGCATCATTTAAGATCTGATAAATTTACAGCATGGACCAGACAAGCACGTTTCGGGTACTAAACCCTCGTCAGTGATCCTAAGTCTAAACATTGTAAAATGACCAAAAAGTATGAAAATGATTATGTCCAAAAATGTACCAAAAAGACGTAGCAGAATGTGTGGGATATGATGCTACAGGACCCACGTTTTAGAAATTTCAAGAAATTTTGTAACAGAAAATTTCAAATGCGTTATTGATCTTTCTGGAAAGAGGGATCTCAAACGGTTTTACAGGATATCCGTAGAAACAGAAGAACTGCCTCAATGATGGTTCTAGTCGTTGTACATGTATAATACATGTATAATCGTTCCTTTCCTTTACTTGCAAGCCGCCTGGATCTAACTATGAAATCTTCTTTTATTTGGAACATGCCCTGGCGTACATGTATATACCAAGGTATGTCTTATGCTGAAGGCATAGTACTGAAATTATATACCATTTTGCTCTATGTGAACGGTACACATAAATACAAAGATTTATTTATCATCATGATAAAAATCCTTAATTTCTGCACAATTTTTACAGATCTCTGCAAAACAATGTTGCTGCCATCACGTGAGTATGACGTCAGCTGTCGAGCATACTGGAAGTGTGAGAAAGGGAAGTCTGTTGCCAGGTGTTGTCCTAGTGGTATGGCGTATGAACCGGGAAAAGGCTGTGTCTTAGATTTAGATTGTGACGAAGAGTGTCCACCGAAAGATGACGGAGATGATGATGATGATAGCAGTGATGAAGATGATGATGGTTTGAACACATTGTAACTACATATGGAAATAAATGGCAACATTATTCTTGAAACGACAATAACAGAGATTACAAAAATAATTTTAAATTTCCGCTATCAGCTAATAATTTTCTTAAATCGACTATGATCAATAAAACCAGATAAGGTCATTCACCATTTATTGAAATCATATCAAGAGAGTTATTGACTTCTATTCTATTTACTTTACTTTTCCAAAGATGAGATAGAGTATAATCCCAATTGCCCTTTAAGACCAATCAAAGGCAATCCAGAGAAGTTCAAACAACACACGGGTGATGATAATTGGGAGGACTTTGACTGTGCCCCAGGGACATTGTTCAGTGCTCGTGACTGTGCTTGTAGCATTCTTGGTACCGCCAAAAAAGATGATAAAGATGACGATGGAGGTGATGCACATAAAGGTAAGATATAAATACGCAAAATATATTTCTTCGTATTTAGTGCTGATAACGGGAAATATTTTATCCTATCACGATATGTTTTTATTTAATATACTATAATAAAGTTTCTTTTGTTTTCAATAATTTCGAAGAAGCTTTTGGTAGTTCTCAAAACATCAGTATGTTCCTAAAAATGAAACTTTAAACTAATTGAAGAATAAACACAAAAAGATTCATTCTTTTGTAATGAACAAGCAACATTTGAAGGAGTTGTAATCATGATTCCCAGCTGTTCTGAAGAGCCTCCAAATGTCATAAACTCGCCTGACCCTACTTACAAAAACTCTTGAGTGAGACATGATGCTTGAAGAAGGGTGCTCATCTATCGCTGCCTAGCTTGTCTTGTCTTGTCTAGGCACAAACGACACTAACGTTCTATAGAAACACAATTCATCTTTGTTGTTCCAACGACGGAGTGTGTCGTATATGTTTACTTCACCTTGTATTCTCCTTTTTACTTACAGTCTGTGAGCCTGAGCTTTACTTGCCTTTCTGTGATGATTTACATGATTATTCTGGGAAAGAAACCCATGTTGAGAATGAAGGAGATGCTGTAATCATTGAAAACGGAAAGGCTTATTTCAATGGACGTGCTGGTCTCAAAATACCCAGATTTTCTGGGGTACCTTACGGAAAATCAGTATTTATTAAAATGAAGTATGTTCAAGGTTTAGTCAGCTTTTACCTTGTGTTACATTGAAAAAAAAATTTTAAACTGAAGGTGTCCTTTTGGTTTGGTGGTCTTCAAGTCTAATCAAAATCATTGAGAACTTAGACAATCTTCTAACATAATGTTAAAGTTTGCTCTTCATTAAAATGAAAAAGAAAAAGAGGGTATATCAAACAATACTTCTAACAGTACTGTAAACGTGGTTATTTTCGCTGGGGGGGGGAATTAAGTGATTATGACAAGACGTTACACGTGGGGGTAATATTCGCGATGAAAATGTATTCTCCATTGTAGGAATCCAGCGGTGATCGCGTGGGGGAAATTTTCGCGAAGCCCCATGATTCGCCAAAAACGCGAAAATTACCCCAACTTGAAAATTCCACTTTTACATTATCCAAATAACATTTTATCGCACATTCATTTCTCAATGAATGTTATACGATTTTATCACACAGGTATAAGGAAGATGAAGATGATGATAAGAACAAGAATGACGACGACAAAAAGCTCAGAATGAAAAGAGACGAACGAAGCAGAAAAGATTACCTTAAAGCTATATTAAAAAGAGATGATAGAAAAGATAAGACAGATGATACGAAAGGAAGAAGAATTATTGATAGAAACGATATTATCGATGACAGGAGAGGTAGAAGGAAAGACGATAGAAAGGATGGAGGAAGAGACGATGGAAAGGATGGCAGAAGAGACGATAGGAAAGATAACAGATTAGATGACATAAAGGATAAAAACGATGAACCAATGACTCTGATTTCAAACGGAGAATGCGACAATTTTGAATTGAATGACTGTTTCGAAAAGCCGTCGATTGCCATTACGACTGGAAAGAAGTCTGCTGGATTCAGCGTTACCTCTTCTGAAAAAGATGAGGTAGATCTAGAAATTGATGAAGACAAGAAAGGGTATCTCTGGGATAAGGAAGATGGACCTGATAGAAATGGAAAAGATAAAGACAGAAATGGCGACAGATCAGACGACAGGAGAGGCTATTACTGGAAGAAAAAAGATAAAGATGATAACGGAAAGGATAAAGACAAAAAGGGGGATAAATCCGACGATAAGAAAGGTTATTATTGGAAGAAAGATAAGGATGATAAAAATGGAAAAGATAAAGACAAAAGAAGGGACAAATCAGACGACAAAAAGAGCCTCGACGACATTGTGAGGGAAATAGAAAGAAGCAAGGTATTTTTTCCTAAGTCGGCATCGGTTGTCCATTGGTCACGTTGAATTATGTGTAGTCTTTTTAATGTTCTATGTTGTGTTTTGTTGTTCCTTGTCCCTTTTGCTTCTTTTACTGTGCACGTCTGATCAGTGCTTTGCACTGGGTCATGTGAGTGTTTTCGTGGTTTGCTGATGGTGCTGCAGACAAATGCTGTTGGAGATCCCCCTTTCATTTCATATGATAGAAATAAAAAATATGTTTTTTTCATCCGCATTTGCATTTCTTGCTTAATTGTTGTCCATCCAAATGCATTTCATGTTTATGTTTTCATATTCAGTTCAATATCTACTAAAATCTCTCTTCAATTAAAGATATTCGTCCTATTCCGCATTGGAAGATTTTTATCTGCTATGATTCAATAATTTTGTTCGACTCTGTAGTTCTTTTTATACCCCCGCCATATAATGGTGGGGGTATATAGTGATGCACTTGTCCGTTCGTGCGTCCGTCCGTCCCACCTGTGGTTTCCGGACATTTAAAGGAAAACTATTACAGATAATCAATTCATTTCTTGCATACAGCTTTTACACCAAGAAATACAGGTCAAGTTCGAATATGAGTTATGTCCCTCAATTTTGTACAGAGTTATGCCCCTTGAAACTTAGAAAAATTCAAAATTTTGTGGTTTCCGGACATTTAAAGGTAAACTGTTATAGATAATCAATTCATTTCTTGGATATAGCTCTTACACCAAGAAATACAGGTCAAGTTCGAATATGGGCCATGTCCCTCAATTTTGTGCAGAGTTATGCCCCTTGAAACTTAGAAAATTTCAAAATGTTATGGTTTCCAGACATTTAAAGGTAAATTTATAAAGATAATCAATTCATTCCTTGCATATAGCTTTTACACCAAGAAATACAGGTCAAGTTCAAATATGGGTCTTGTCCCTCAATTATGTGCAGAGTTATACCCCTTGAAACTTAGAAAAATTCACAATTTTGTGGTTTCCAGACATTTAAAGGAAAACTGATACAAATGAAATCTATTGTTGATCTAAGGATCAATGATACCCCCGCCAGGCATACTTTACATATAAGCAATGTATAAGAAGTTTGAAGGTGCCCAATTCAACACAAAATTGAGGATTATGACCCTTTATTTGAATTTGACCTGTATTTCTCAATGTAAAGCTATATCTAAGAAATGAATATATTCCCTGTTACAGTTTTCATTTAAATGTTAGGCAAGCATAAAATATTTATTTTTTCCCCAAGTTTGAAAGGGCACAAATCTGCATGAAATTGAGCCATATTCAAACCTAACCTGTAATTTTTTATATAATAGCTACATTCAAGAAATGAATTTATTATCTGTAACAGTTGTCCTTGTAATGTCCAGAAACCACAAAATTTTGAATTTGTATAAGTTTCAAGGGATATAACTCTGCACAAAATTGAGGGACATGACCCATATTCAAAGTTGACCTGTATTTCTTGTTGTAAGAGCTATATGCAAGGAATGAATTGATTATCTGTAACGGTTTTCCTTTAAACGTCCGGAAACCACAAAACTTTGAATTATTCTAAGTTTCAAGGGGCATAACTCTGCACATAATTGAGGGACTTGACCCATATTCGAACTGGACCTGTATTTCTTGGTGTAATAGCTATATGCAAGAAATGTATTGATTATCTGTTACGGTTTTCCTTTAAACGTCTGGAAACCACAAAATTTTGAATTTTTCTAAGTTTCAAGGGGCATAACTCTGTACAAAATTGAGGGACTTGACCCATATTCGTACTTGACCTGTATTTCTAAGTGTAAGAGCTATATGCAAGAAATGAATTGATTATCTGTAACGGTTTACCTTCAAATGTCCGGAAACCAGAAATTTTTGATTTTTTCTAAGTTTCAAGGGGCATAACTCTGCACAAAATTGAGGGACATGACCCATATACGAACTTGACCTCTAAATCTTAGTGTAAGAGCTATATGCAAGAAATGAATTGATTATCTGTGACGGTTTACCTTTGAATGTCCGGAAACCAGAAAATTTTGAATTTTTCTAAGTTTCAAGGGGCATAACTCTGCTCAAAATTGAGGGACATAACCCATATTCGAACTTGACCTGTATTTTTGGTGTAAGAGCTATATCCAAGAAATTAATTGATTATCTGTAACGGTTTTCCTTCAAATGTCCGGAAACCACAAAATTTTGAATTTTTCTAAGTTTCAAGGGACATAACTCTGCACAAAATTGATGGACATAACCCATATTCGAACTTGACCTGTATTTCTTGGTGTAAAAGCTATATGCCAAAAATGAATTGATTATCTTTAATAGTTTTCCTTTAAATGTCCGGAAACCACAGGTGGGACGGACACACGGACGGACAAGTGCATCACTATATACCCCCACCATTATATGGCGGGGGTATAATAATCAATTCATTCCTTGCATATACATGTACCTTTCACACCAAGAAATACAGGTCAACTTCAAATATGTGTCATGTCCCTCAATTACGTGCAGATTTATTCCCCTTGAAACTTAGAAAAATTCAAAATTTTTGTGGTTTCTGGACATTAGAAGGATAACTGTTACAGATAATAACTTCATCTCTTGAATGTAGCTATTATACCAAAAACTGTAGGTTTAAAAATGAAAACTGTAACATGTAACAGGGAATATATTTATTTCTTAGATATAGCTTTACATTTAGAAATACAGGTCAAGATCAAATAAAGGGTCATGTTCCTCAATTTTGTGTTGAATTGTGCACCTTCGTTTCAAACCTTTTATACATTCCTTACATGTAAAATTTGCCGGGCGGGGGTATCATTGATCCTTAGATTAACAATAGATTTCATTGAAAAATCAATAATATGTACAACAAGTTTAAAGAAATTGTTAAGAAAGTACAATAATTAAAGAAAAAGGAGGGTCCCTAATCTCCTTACAGACAGTAGCATTCTTGACAAATAATTCAAAATAATGTGCACCACAAGTATGTTTCGAAAAAATAATACGTATCATCGATACTTTCAGAGGTTACATGTCGTCTTCAAATTGAGTAGCATTGATACGCCCCACGTTAGATTTCAGGCATCCTGTCAGTCACATGGATTTTGTTTAGTTTCATGTTGACATTCTCTTGAAATCATCAGGGCAATGGTAAAGATGACAAAAAAGACGACGAAGATGATGACAAGAAAGGATGGAAGACGGTCTCACTGAAAATAAGTAACGGACATATTAGGGGAAGAAGGGATGATAGAGAAGATAAAGACGTTTTGGATGGTATGAGGTTATCTCAATCGATATAACTTCAACAGCAAAATGCAACTTACATTGTATTATTATTGTATCCTGAATAAATGTTGCGCTATTTTACTTTTATGATTTAGACAGCAACATGATATGTTCTAATTTCAGGTGATTTGAAGACGACATTCTCCGGCTTCCAAATAGGTCAAGGAGCTAGCAACAAGAACTTCAAAGGTTACATGGATGAGGTAAATTACAAGTTATCTTAAAACATGTAAGAAAACGTTGAGATTATCTATATTATCACTTTAGATACAATTTTAATTTGAAAATGGTACCAGATGTTTTGGTGATTCAACGACTTATTATTATTTCTTATATTTAAAGACGGAGTCTTTATCATTTGATTTAATCGTTTTTTTTTTACATAGGTGTACATTTACTTTTGCGACCCTGGCAAAGAGGCCGATTACGATTATGAAGATGATGGTGATGATGACGACGACGATGATAGTGATGAAAATGATAAGAATGACGATAAGAGAGATGGCAAGAAAACCGATGACAAAGACAAAAATGACAGAAAAAATGGTAGAGATGACAGGAAAGATGGTAGAGATGACAGGAAAGATAGAAGAGATGACAGGAAAGATAGAAGAGATGACAGGAAAGATGATAGGAAAGGTGGTAAAGATGACAGGAAAGATGATAGGAAAGGTGGTAAAGATGATAGGAAAGATGGTAGAGATGTTAAAGATGATAGAGATCGAAAAGACAAATACGACAAGAAAGATGACAAAGACAACGATAGACTGTCAGATAAAGACGATCGTAATGATGTAGATGATAATGACAAGGATGATGACAACGAAAAGCTATATAAACGTGCAATGAAAAAATGTGACTATGTTAACAAAAATGTTGCTAAATGGTTAGATAAAAGATAATTCTATACCCCGTATGTCTCAAACTGCTTATATACTCAGATTGCTTTCAAGGGTATAACAGTGAATCATTTTCTTTTTTAAATTATACTCTAGATTTTGATGTCTCCAAACTTAAGACTTTATTTTGCAGTGCGTTTTCATTCTCCGATGTAATGAAGTCCATGATTTAAATTCATTAGGTTGGAAGGTCAAGCATAAAACAAAGAATGACAAAGCAGCATCTTGGATGATATCCTATATTCCATAACTTTATAGAGTAATTGTGATGGTTGATTAACAATAAAATGATTTTCTTATTATATTCATCCTTCTTTTCATATGAGTAAGTATAATTTTTACGAGAGAGAGAGAGAGAGAGAGAGAGAGAGAGAGAGAGAGAATTAAAACGTTTTAGATAATTTGCACTACTAAGTATTCATGTTAGGGGTTGGATCAGTTGATATTTTCAGTGTCAAAGTATCTATCGTCACATTTAGATCGAAAAATAAACTAGGTAGGATAGATTGCTTCTTTCAACATTTTAGATTGAAACCACCACTGAAGATATAAAA
Source organism: Pinctada fucata (assembly GCA_028142955.1). NCBI lineage: Eukaryota > Metazoa > Mollusca > Bivalvia > Pterioida > Pteriidae > Pinctada > Pinctada fucata. The sequence continues at coordinate 1,999,231 of AP027104.1, forward strand.
ATCTGCCTACCTATTGTGACTTTTGGTGGTATTGATTGTTCACGTAACTGATTACAAAACATACTCTAGACTGAAGAATTTGAGTATTGTGCTCCTGAATCTTGATATCTTGTCCTTCACTCCTAGTTTCGTGTCCTTTTCGTGTCTCTTTTTGTTCTTGTCTACTTTGTTTTCGAAAAGGGATATCCCGATATTTTCTTATGGGTGCTATAACCAAGTCATGATGGAGATCTCTCTTTTTAGTGTTGAAATTCGGTGCAGCAATAGAAGAGCATAGGAGCATAGGAAACATAGTTTGTTGCACGGTCTACCTTGTAGACGGTAATTAACACCTTTCCAGACAGTGCAATATTTTTCATTGTGAAGCAGTGATTGAATTAATAATTGAACTACTCATTGAATGATCAACTGAGCCGTTAACTATCCTTAAAAATGACCTGACGTCCATTGCCTCCCGTTCTGAAAATACAACACGACAAAAGAGGGGACGAATGTTCTCATTACCATGTTTAAGAGAAACTTAAAAGGACTTCTAAAAATCTCGCGATTTACCGGTTTCAACTACTTATTTTCAATGTCACGGGCGGATCTACGTACATTTTCCCCCCAGAAGGTTGGTCTATCCCGATAGGGAAAGGGATCTAGCCTATTATTTTGAAAGAAAATATGTAAAAACTTGAAATCGTGAGTGTGAGGGTGTGTGTGTGGTTTTTTTTTTAAATTCCGGGGCGAATACCGGGGGAAGGGGTGTCCTGACTTCAATCCAGCTCTATATGTTGATTATTGAGTTGCAAGAAAAAAAAACTGATAGCATTAGCTAGAGCATTAGTTTTCTGAAAGAATTTGTGAAATTTCATTTTGTGGAGGATTAAGACAATAATTTTTCAAAACCTAAACATACAGGTAAATGACACAGATAGCAAACAAAATATTAGATCTGTGGTTGGGTCACATAGCCCAATGGAGAATTCATAAATCACAATCAAATTACCGTCATAAAAAAGGAGGGGATCTCCAACAACGCCAGGTTGAAGCACCCACAGCAAAACCCCAAAACACCAAATGCAAAAATCACAGAGCAGACATCCATAGAAAGAAACGCAAAAGGGACAAGGAACACACAATAGAAACATTAAACATAATAGACCACACATAAACCAACGAGACTAATGGGCAACCGGTGCCGACTTAGGACGGCCATCTGCCACGTAAGTGGCAGACGGTGTGGTTATCCTGGATTACGTGCGCAAAACTCTCCCACTATTCCGATTTCCCAGAGGTCTTGACGAACGCACAATATTGGTGTAGAACAACCTATTCACTGTTAGATGACCACACACAAACAAGACCGTAAAACACAGGGATCCAAGCAGCACAGATGAATATGTAAATGGATAAAAAAGAGGACGTGCGTAATACAGTCAGTGCTCTGCCGGCTGTAGCGAGCTCATATACATGTATGTTATCATATAAATACAACAAAAGTAAGGAGGATATCACGTTCACTAATACAACAAAACAAAAATAAGGAGGAAGTCTCAAACAGTCATAACAGCGGATAACGATCTTGAGCGATGAGAAAAGGGAAACAAAGAGGCGGAAATATAACATTCCGTCATCGACACATAAAGGACACACTTTTTTTATTAATATTCTTCATAGAGTGCAATTTAAAAACGAATTTGTCATTAGGGGTTACCATGCGTTTGTTTTACAAAAACTGACAGGGTATCGGCGAATCCCCTGTCAGAAATTGAGTTTTACCGCGAGGCGTTAGCCGAGCGGTAAAACGGATATTTCTGACAGGGGATTCGCCGATACCCTGTCAGTTTTTGTAAAACATCAGTATGGTAACCCTATTCTAATGCTTTGGTCAGTAAGGAGCTAGAAAACGTCTGCTTTTAATGGCGTCACCATAGGAACGCATGACGTCATAGCAAAAACTGCAGTGAAACGTGAATCCTCTTGCAGTTTTTTCATCGCTCAACCAATCAGAATGCGCGTTACAAACGGAGTGCATTAGAATATATGGTTCAACTCTAATTAATCTAATAATTGGGAATAATTGCAACTTGAAAATTGTTCAAATGAATATAGTCAAATGAAATCGTTGTATCTCAGTGACGATATTATTCGATCACAAACGTATCCCTGATTGAGGAGCTTATTTGAAAGACGCAAAGCTCTCTGACCAAAATCTGCGTATTTGGTACTGCAAATTTGGTATAGCATAATGTATTAATTGAGATAAGTACACACCATAAGCAGGCGATGAAGGGATGTTTCTACTCAGAAAGGTTATGATAACACGCTACATATCACTGTGGGCGCGTTGTCATTGGATGACGTCACAATATAAACGACAACGTTGGCGTGGAATTTGCAAGAAATGAAGTCAAAAGTATAGCATTTTGGCATTATGTTGATCAATTACGTTGTATTTCATGTGATAAAAAGAATCTCAAAGAAAGGAGGGGATCTCAACCAATTCATAGCTTTAGCACCAACAGCAAAAACCCAAAACACCCACTGTAAAAACACAAAGCAGACACGCACAGAATCAGACGGAAATGGTACAAGGAACACCAAATCACAGAGAAACTTCAAACATAAATGACTACACAAAAACCAACTAGACCAATGATGATTCTATTTCATACGCGGTCTCGGTGATGTAAAAATCCTACGACTCGTTTTTCAAATTTCTCAAATTTCTAAATCCTGGGTCCTGCAGCATCATATCCCAGCCATCTTCACATACGTTCATGTCTGGTCCACGTTGCCATTTTATCTGTTCTTAAATGATGCTATTCAATTTGAAGACGTTTACATCTTGCTACGTCTTTCGGTATATTTTTGACATAATTTTCACAGATTTTGGTCATATTATATTGTATAAATTAAGGATCACTGAAGAGGGTTAAATACCCGAAACGTGCATGTCTGGTCCATGTTGTAAATTTATCTGCTATAAAATGATGCTAATAAACTTGATGACGTTAAACATCATAAATACCGTGTGAAATTGAAAAGAATTTGAGATCATGTGTTTATCCTCGTTTGTTAGTGTTCGTACCTTAATTCTTTTTAGGACGAAATATTTGTGTACGTTTTTGTTGTTTTCTTTGTTTACAAAGGTAATTAACAAGTAAATGCGTTAATGCGAGACAAATGAATACGACACTGTCCGTTATATGAAGGATCGAGGTCACCGTGTGCGAAAAGCGCTGTTTTATTACTTGAACAATGAACTTCTTATTTTTGACAAAGGAAGGAATGCATAGATAATTACTTTCCTTAACAGGTGTAACTTTACTTAAGAAAGATGTTTCTATATTTTAACAGGGTTGGGAAATATCTTATTTCGTATTATGAATATTCCATTTTGGTGTTCTGTGGAATATACGAGACATGAGAATACATGTGTGAAGTATAAAACAACCTGTTTTCCGTTTGAAACAAAATCCAATATCATCAGGAACCTTACTTAATGATTCATGGCATTTCAATTAATAAATGTAACAAAAACGTTCATCTGCCTGGTATTCAGTGTTAGAGTCATGGTAACAAATGGACAAGGCGTATATAATGGAGTAAAGGATTCTACAGTACGTAAGTATACCAGTATTTTTTAACATTCACTGAGCCATTATGTCTTAATGGTCGCCATAGCACTTTATATATAGATATAACCTCAGACAGTGCAATGCATGTATTTTATATATTGTTTTTATTTTCGTTCATGAACATCGACGGCGGGTGCGGCTAGACAACAGGGGATGCTTGCTCCTCCCGGGCACCTGGTCCATCCTCTAGCTTCCTAGGGGTCCGTCGATGCTCAACTTGGTGCTCTATTGTGAGTGCTGTTGAGATTATCGTCAGGATCATCTTTAACTCATTCATGTATAAGTTAAACCAAATATTGTCAAATTAATCTTAAATCTTTTAATAAAGATGATAGAAATTCAAATATGTAATTGAAAGACACCTCAATTTCGTTTTAGGAGGCTGTAATCCACTGGTTGACGTTGCATTCCTACTGGATAGAACTGCAAACATTACATCGGAACAATTCCTAAAGCAAACAGAGTTTATACATGACCTACTGGGAAGCCATGTTGCTCCTTCGGGGGCTGTTACGGTAATACAAAAACTCTCTGTAACACACATGATTTCTTTTCGAAATCACCAATATACATGTAGTAAACAGAAAATTAAAATGAAACGATTGTTTGCACAAGTTCTTTGTTTGATTGGATTTGAATTCGCTGTTATAAATCTTGCTACTATTTAGTTTATTCCGTATCTAAATATCATTTTAGCTCGGATATGTTGTTTGCGAAAACAATAGAACTACGATACAGAATTTTCATCCTAACATGGATTCCACGTTAGAACAATTAAGAACTGTATCACAAAACAACGCTTCATCGAGTAGGAGAGAAAGATGCATTTCATCTCTTCGGTGTCTTTTCAAGGAGAGCGGTCGCCATGAAGTTGTCCAGATAGCTCTTATGATAATTGCTCATCAAGATCACTGGAATGACGACCATACTCTATCAGAAGCTAAAGCAATGAAGCAAAAGGGAATAACTCTCCTAGTGGTCACAATCGGTAGAAGAAACTTCAAGGAGCTTCACAGTTTGAGGAGTATTGCAACTAGTGATGACAAGTTCTTTGTTTTGTCTTCATTTGAGGACCTTAAGAAACTGGCATCAGATTTGTCCACAGGATCTTGCTTGCGTAAGTATCTTAGCCTGTCTGATGTATTAAAGTAGGTTTGGAATGTTGTAATACAAGTGGTAACTGTAGCATTCTAGTGGGATTTTGAAAATAACCTCCTACATTACCGAAAATACGAAGCTGTAAACTCATACAACACCTAAATCTGTTAACTCCTATAATACCGAAAATACGAAGCTGTATACTCCTACAACACCTTAATCTGTAAACTCCTGTAATACCGAAAATACGAAGCTGTAAACTCCTACAATACCTATATCTGTAAACTCCTATACTACCGAAAATACGAAGCTGTAAACTCCTACAACACCTTAATCTGTAAACTCCTATAATACCGAAAATACGAAGCTGTAAACTCCTACAACACCTAAATCTGTAAACTCCTATAATACCGAAAATACGAAGCTGTAAACTCCTACGACACCTTAATTTGTAAACTCCTATAACACCGAAAATACGACGCTTGAACTCCTACAATAACGAAATCTGTTAACTCCTACAATACCGAAAATACGAAGCTGTAAACTCCTACAATACCGACAATACGGAGCTGTAAACTCCTATAATAACGAAATCTGTAAACCCTTACAATACCGAAAATACGACGCTCTTAACTCCTACAATACCGAGAATTCGGAGCTGTAAACTCCTATAATACCGAAAAATAAAAACTCTTACATTACCGAAAATACGAAGCTGTAAACTCCTACAATAACGAAATCTGTAAAGTCTTACAATATCGAAAATACGAAGCTGTAAACTCCTAGAATACCGAAAATACGACGCTGTTCACTCCTACAATACCGAAATCTGTAACTCCTACAATATCAAAAATACGAAGCTGTAAACTCCTACAATACCGAAATCCGTAACTGCTAAAATACCGAAAATACGAATTTGTAAACTCCTGTAATACCGAAATCTGTAACTCCTACAACACCGAAAATTCGAAGGTGTAAACTCCTATAATGCCGAACTCTGAAAACTTCTACAATACCGAAAATACGAAGCTGTAAACTCCTGTAATACCGAAATCTGTAACTCCTACAATACCGAAAATTGGACATAATGATGTCCTACGACACTGATGGTCACATGAACACCTCACTCTATGACAAACGTGACGACTTCAATTTCAGCATTACAAACTTTCCTTTTCTGAGTAGCAACATCCCTTCATCGCCAGCTTATGGCGTGTTCATATCTCAGTTGATACGCTATGCCAGGGCAAGTACCAAATATACGGATTTTGTTCTGAGAGCTAGGCGTCTTTCAGATAAGCTTCTCAGTCAGGGAAATGTTTGTGACCGACTAACATCGTCACTGAGGAAGTGCTACGGTCGATATGAGGAACTCGTCATACACTATGATGTCCCACTCTCCAGAATGGTGGATGATATTCTGTCATAGACCATTTGAACCATCCAACCAGAGATTGTACTCCATGTCTTCCGAAATGGAAGTAACCGGATGTGACAGTTCTGCCGAATTGAAGCGGCGGGTGTTGCATGCAAGCAGGAGATGCTTACTCTTTCTGGGCACCTGGTCTCACTCCCATATCGGGAGTTCGTTTCTTTTCATGTGGTGGAGGTCTTTGTTTGTTTGCTTTGGTTCCTGTTTTATCCTGATTTTGTATGCCATCGGTTTCTGATTTTCTGAATTATCGATTTTGTGCTGTATACAGGGATATGGTCATTATCCATATTTGTCATTCGAAAGCTGTAAACTCCTATAATACCGACATCTGTAAACTCTTACAATACCGAAAATACGAAGCTGTAAACTCCTACAATACCAAAAATACGAAGCTGTAAACTCCAGCCTTTTCGTTGCTTTATATGGGAACCATCTGCTTTATTTTATGATAATGTGCACCTGAGAGTGAATTTTAATGCTTTATATCACTAAGACATTGAAGATATTACTTGATTCTTCATTTCTACTGATCTTCTTTCAGCTATTGCTCTGAAACCAGGACCTAGAGATGATGTTTTCATCGAAACGACAACACTTCCATCTAATACTGTTCCCTTAAATACAGGTGACCAATATTGTTTCCAGATTTTAATTGACTATTTTTGAATTTCATTTTTAACGATAAGCAAAGTGCTCATTCTGCATGTTCTGGTAAGCATTCCTTCATTTAAAAATGTACTCATAAATAAATAATAGTTTGTATGATGCAAAAAGAAAATTTACAGCAGGAGAAATGCGAAATTATTAACTTGCAATATCTGTTTAATTTTCAGGTAGATGCAGAGAAATAGAAGGGTCAAACTCTTACGAAAAGTACATACCATTTCTAGGCTGGCTGCTTATGAAGTGCTCTAAAGGAACCCAGATTGACTTATATGACTGTAACTGTAAACGATTACCAAAATCTAAATCCGATATGAGATTAAGTGCAATGATGCCGACCGTTAGAAATATAGTAAAAGATAAATACGGTCATCAAGAAGATACTGAACGATCGCTGCCTGTTCCTAAAATAAACAATAGTAAAGATTCCATCAAAGAAAAAGTCGGACTTCATAAAAGTGACGAAGAGGCTTTCACTTCGCTAGAAATATATTCCGTCCGGCTTGATGGTAACAGTGTTTCGAACTCAGCTAGAACATTATCATCTTCATTTTCATCATCATCTGAAACAATATCGTCTACAGATTATATGAAATCCAGTACGTTGCATTTGCAATCTTCGATATACAGTGATCCTGGTTTATCGTCTTATAATGCCAAATACACATTGATGACACAATTTTCAAGTATTTATCGTGAATCAACAATGGTGTCCTTGAACACGGAGTTGGATAAGCCGTATTTTAATTCTGTCATCAGGCAGTCTTCACCTTCAAAAGTGACGAGCTCATTGTATATTGGGGACGATTTACAATATGAGACAGCATCGACTTACTCGGATATTCGGCCAACTCTTTCATCGAATTATCTTCCAGATTCATTTGATGTCATTGATCTTCTTGAGCCAACATAGTGATCGACTGAAATTTGATGATAGCTATACAAGATAAAGGAATTCAATGTGAGAAATCGAGACATTTGTATTTATTTGAGGCTAACGGTAATCGGCTAAAGAACATCTTTCTATTCAGGGTTTCAGTCGTATTGAGGATGTGTTCCCTCCGAGTCACATCAAAGCATTTCTCAGTTAAAAATGGGATGTTTCTGATTCATACTATTCCATTATTAGATTATTAGATTCATCCTGCTTTCCATCGTTTTGGTTTTGTTATTGACCATGCACAAAACATTCTTCAAGATTAACTGCTTATTGTTTTGGTTTTTTACGATAAATGCAAATTCAGACGAAATTGTTAACAGCAAATTAAATTGGAATTTTCGCATTCCTGATTTCCACATCAAAAGAATTCTAAGAATGGAGACTTTTTTATGCATACATTATATGGCGCATCACATATAAGTATATAGACATATGACCTTTGACCCGTAGTTCTACATGTGGCGAGGGTTGAAGCACCAACCTTCATGATACCGCCAAAACATGTCACCACTAGACCACGGCACGTTTAGATGTCATGGCTGATGGTCTTTGGTCATTTTCGCCATCAAAAAATAGATACAATTTCTGCCTCTTTCTTTTTTCAAAATGGAACGATAGATACAAAATAAATCGTTTTATTATAGATGTTAGTAAGATAACAAACCAGGTCAATTTTGAGAGGTAATACAAAGTTTAACAATAAAACACATGTTAGAAATTTACATCAAATATTTTCTTTGATTAAGAAAATTAATATACCTTTTACATATTTAATGAATTAAAAAATGAAGAATGATTCATATACTTTTGTGAAGTAAAATCAATATACATGTGTACATTAAAACAATAAATTTCATTTTGATTTTTACATCTGATCTAAATTAGTGGATAACAATTCATGACAATGAAGTTTTGAACAATGCAGTAGAGACGTATCATATATCATAACTGACGGTGCAACGAATCAATCACTTCGAAAATTCAATACGGATTTTATCTCCCGTGATACGATTTCTTTTTCATGCCGTCATGTGACAAATATCTGACCAATCAGGTTCCAACAGATAAGCATGCATTCCAATTGAGGAAACAACATCTGCATAAGCGATAATTTGCAATTCATTAAGAAAACAAAGTAAATAAAGAAATACAAAGTATCAAATACATAAGTATATAATTGACTACAGTTCTAGGTAGATTTGCTGTACTTGTATCCATGCTACAAATAGATTGTCTATTACATTTGTCCATGGTGTCCTTAAAAATAGAGTTGATAGAACTTAAAGAACAGGGAGTGTTGTCACAGCCAGGAAGCGTTGTTTCTATTTCATTTACAAAGAGTCGCACTACATAGTTATCCGGTCCGTCGCCACCACAATTATACACAACAAAAGCTGCATTCGTTGACATTGGTAATGCTTTACTAGAGTCAAATTGTCGGCTCCTCATCGACTCGAAATTATCAGCTCTTAGAGGATCTGTGTCTTTAAAAAGCTTCATTGCTGAGTAGAAATGTCCCATCGATGTAGAGTGGGCGAATTTGGCATCACAGACGGTGTATCTGAAAAGCAAAACATGAGGTACGGATGTTGCAAAAAATGGAGAATGAATGTTTCACATACCAAATCAGACGAGATCGGTCCGTACTGCTTAAGAACATTTATGTCGCTTATCGCATGTCTGACCTAAAAGTTGACCTCGACCGTCATTGAATCATGCTTAGTAAGTTTACTAAGTCACAGATAGACGGACTGACTGGTGAATTGTGATTCAAATTAGATGACGTTTGTTTGTTTGATTGTTTTTTTGCTTTTTTTTTTTTTTTTTTTTTTTTTTTTTTTTGCTGATAATCCAATATTCGAAGCAATGTTAATAAAATCACGATCATCCAAGTTTCCACGTTGGGTAATTTCGCAGCGCAGAACAATAGGTTTTTCTATAATTCCGAGTGATATGGATGATTTTTCACAAAAAGGGGAATGTGATGCAGTGTAAGGATGCCTTAGCTATTAGTTGTATCCAAAATAAGATAATAATAAGAATTATCTTTTTTATGAAGCTGTAAAAACGATCGGCATGATGCATGTAGACGAAAGTGAAAGTAGAACGCCGATCGTTTTTATGCGTTATTAAATGTTTATATTCACCTTATTTTGGATACAGCATGCTTACGCTGCATCACATTCCCTTTTTTGTTATACATGATCCATATTGCACAAAAATATGGAAAAACCGATTGTTCTGCGTTGCGAGATTACCCACCGTGAAAAAGGGAAACACTCTCGAAATAGCAATTTTTCAATTGGAAATAGGAAATAAAGTTGTGGGGTTTTTTTAATACTAAAATGTGTTTAATTATTCAGTTCATGCATGCAATTAAATTGACAAAAACAAAAACAAATAACAAATCAGATTCATGAATGACTTCCTTGTTTTAAAAGTTGCATTATGTACTTACGTTCTATTTTCATCTTTGGCGTGCATTGCGTTATTCATAGACGTTATCATGTACTTCACCAGTGGACATGCGACTGCTGCGTTCAGATCGTTACCATACATACGAGTGACGTAATCCTTTCAAAATTAGAGCAAAAGATGTGAGCAAAAATCATAACCAAATAAAGATATGTTTTTTACCCTTCTTGTCTTGCCATAAGGTGGCATAAAATATGGAAATTCAAAGACCGAGTGACACTTATTATTATTCCCCAGTAATTGGAGATCCGGGGGATTTTTTTTTTTTTTTATGTTCGTTTGGTTTTCAGTCTCTCAAAAAAAAGTTTACTTTTGAATTGCAGTTGAAACTGTTCTACATTACGTCCCGTATAAGAAACGTATTTTTGATTTTCATTTATACTTCTTTTCAGATCACATCATTTTACAAGGTCCCTGTAAAGTGCAGATCCCTGTTAAGAAATTTAAACAGATCGAAACGAAACGAAACGAAACAGATCGAAACGAAACAGATCGAACCGAAACGAAACAAAACATAAAACTTAAAGAATATGAGAAAAAGAGGAAAAATCGCCGAGAACGAATATTTAAAGACAAGATCAGCATGTAATATTGCTTTAATCCAACAGTTCTACATTTTTAACTAGTGCCGAGAGGCTTTCTTGAAAGAGTCAAAGTTAACGATTAAAAAAGTAAATGTCAACTGCCATTCATGTATTTCAGAGGAATAAAGGGGAGGGGATAGAAAACCAAGCTATGACATCGTAATGAGATAAAAGTGGGGGGGGGGGACATTTCAGGAAAAAAAAAATCTGATCCTTTTTCAAACGAAATGTCCCCTCCCCAGTATTTGTTCTCATTTCTCTAATAAAGTTTTCAAATACACATAACGGAACAGTTCCGTTTCCTGTGTACTAGACTCCTCCCTGCTAAATAATATTTTTTCCGCCTATGACGAGGTTATTCATCCCGCTCACTCTTCTTTAATCATTTTTTTTAAAAATGCAATTGTGCTATATACTGTATATATTATGCTTTAATCGTCATCTTTGACCCTTAAAAAATCCCTCCAGCCACAAGAACTAATGGTTGAAGGCAATAATATATGCAGATATTGACAACCGTGCTAGTTCTCTGCATTCACATCAATTTTTCTCAAGTTATTTAAGATTTATGTTTTGTTTCGTTTCGTTTCGATATGTTTCGTTTCGTTTTGTTTCGTTTCGTTTCGATCTGATTCGTTTCGTTTCGATTTTTTCGTTTCGTTTCGTTTTTGTTTCGTTTCGCACTTTACATGGACCCCATTTTAGATATCGTATGAAGACTGGTTCATTCGGCTTTCACAACATACGTGTAACTGAAGATGTAATGGGCTAAAATAAGAATCTTACACTGGATTGAAGGGTTCGTCTGGATGGTTTAAATGACTTTACATTCGAATTTTTATCAAATAAACTATGTGCAAATAATTTTGTGTCAAATTTTGACAAAGTTCGTTTTACCCCAGTCTTTTTGGCGATGAAATTATGTTCTCACGTTCACATTACATTAATCACTTATATGTATATAGGTAGACTATTATCTCAGTCGAATGAACAAAGCCTTAAACCCTCTGATCTTCTTTAATGATATTTAAAATCGACTTGAAAATGTCCACAAAACTTTATGAAATGTTTGGAAAAGTTCATTTTCATCATTCAACACATTATTTCATACGGAACAATGTTTCTGTATTTCAAACTAAGACAATTTCATATTAATATCTTAAAATCAGTTCAGCATTTTTATATTATTATCAATTTTTTTTATTCATTTTATGAATTATACATTGTAAATTATGTCTAATAGACTGCTCTCTAGTGGCACTTTAAAACACTTCGTTTCTTTTCTATACTTTTTATAATCATAATTACAAATGAATTAAGTAAATACTTATTGATTTTTACCTCTAAATCCTCCCTGTACTGAAGTATTTCCCTATCATTATCAGTCAGTATAGTACTCCAGTCTGTTTTATTATAAGTACCTATCTCTATCCCACTCAGCTCATACAGCACCCGGATTTCATCTGAAACATAAATGTACCCGTAGCTTATTGCTTCTATTAAAATATCATCTTTTTTATTTTATTTATTACATTAATGTACATTATAAAATATGAAAATTTATATTAAGTGAATCCAATTTAAATCATTGCATTACATCTGCTTTTTTTGTTTTGTGCATGCTAAAACATCTTTACATAACTTAATGAGCCGTTGACTCGTTAATGAACAACTTCTCAACGAATAATACGAAATAAAATTAATTTCGAATTTGAACTATTATTGCGTACCAATACTGAGTGTTTTATTTAACCCTAGTCTTGTTGATACATCAGTTGTCATGTTCTGGTAAACCTGTCCGTTTTCAAATGTTGTCATTTCTGTCAGCAGATCCATGTTGTCATCCACTGTTTCCTCGTACCTCTGACATCCGTCATATGACCTCACGATGTCATTCCGGATTTCTACCGATTTATTCCTCATAGCATTTCCGGTCACGCTTGCTGTAAGCCCAGCGTAGAATTCTTTCGCACTTGTTTGTGTTCTTATCTTTTCAGATGCAATTAAATTGACGTCCCCAGTTTTATCAGCAAACAAAGTATGTAGTTCTGTACCATACTTAGATCCTAGGTAGTAAAGCTCCTCCCTCCCAAGCCGAGTCAAACGAGATTCATTTACGATTGGATATTTGTTCTGCCATGAATTCAGGAACCGATAAGAATCGGAAGCACTGTCACGATGGTTTACAAGTTGTTGCCATAGTAACGTGTACGCCATCATATTGTCATCTCCAGTATAACGAGAACCGTGTCTGGCAATGATGTTAAGTTGAATGGCCGTGCATTGTTTCCCTGATGATGTTGTGGTCATCAAACTGTCCTTAACTTTTGTCTTTTCCGGATATGTCCAGAAATACGCAGTTTTTGTTGAGAATTTGTTGTTACCATACCCCGTATAGATATCTCCATAGCACAGTACAGTGCTCAGAAATAGGATTATACATGATAACAGTGTAATTTTCCACATTTTTGAAATTCTGCTAAGTCTATAATAAACTGATACGTATCCTATATATAAGCAACAGAAATGGATTTCTCGTACATCTGCAAAGAATTTGAAAATTATTTATACTGTAATACCGGACAAGGTATATATATATATATATAATATATATTGTTGACTAGCGTCTGGACAATACGAACGTTACACAGTGTTACAGGTAATGAACGTCAGTGACACATACAACATGTACGGTGTAGGTGTCAAAAGTGATCTTTTTTATATAAACGCCCATCATAACACTTTACCGTAGGAAATGTTTTTGACGTACATTGGATGTTTTCATGTGTACCGATTTTATTTCAAAATACCTTTACTAAATATTGAAGTGAAAATTAAATTGCTATAGATTGTGTCGAGATGACGATTATGTATCATATGACTCATAAAGAGTGTTCTCATTCCCATTTTACATCAGACTCTTCCGATCGCTCGTGTGTATTAATGTAATAGTCTTTTCGGTTGCTTCTATTTACAATAAATAAATAAATAAATAAATAGGTAAATGATTAAAAAAATCTTCTGCGTATATTTGATTAAATCCCAACATATCGTACATATATGTAAGAAATTCAAATCAATACTTCAGTTTAATTTTTTTCATGTTTTACCTGCTAAATAACAATTTTATTGCATCTGATTCATTAATCTTAATGGGATGCTCGGTTCGTTGAACATTTTAACAAGTAAAAGCACTCCTAACATGACGTAAAAGATGCGTCCATGATACATTCATAGTTTTCTCCCTTTTAATTCCTTTTGATTGGATGATTTATTCAAGGAATTGTTGCTCCCCGCTTTTGCGTGTTTATTTTTAAAGAAATGCTTACAGACCCCCCCCCCCCTATTTTTAAGTTTTCATAATATATCTCATGTATTTTCAAAATTCTAAATATTAAAAGATTAAACTCCAAGAAGTCCTGAAGTTATGGTCGAGGCTGAACTCAAAGGACGAGGTCACAAGGTCAGAATGGTGTGACCAAAGGAAAGTTCTTGTCACAAGGAATACATGTACACATGTGACATATGAAAGCCTAATCACTTACCGTTCAAAATTTATGGTCAAGCTTTTGAAAAGAATATCAAACTCTAGGTCAATTTTACAAGGTCAAAACATTCTGGTATCCATGGAAAAAATACACATGTGAAATATGAAAGCCGTACCACATTTCCATTCAAATGTTATGGTCAAGGTTAAAGCTTTTGAAAAGCAGGTCAAATTCCCAGATCAAGGTCACAAAGTCAAATAATTTGGAGAAATATGAAAGCCCCATCGCTTACAATTTAAGTCTGTCCGTCCGTCCGTCCGTCCGTCCGTCTGTAACAAAAACTAGAGTTATTCTTCAGTGCGTTTTGAAAGACAAAACAACGTGACACTTTAAGGCACAAACAAAACACATACGACATACTCTCAGTAACCATGGTAACCTAAACCCGGAGGTGTGTTAATAAGTAAATAGGATTAGCTTACTAAACCATGTCAACGGGACGGAGACTACCGAGATGTCACCGCTGAGCTCTGATCGTAATGCTTTATTAATCTCATTTGAAACAACTTTGTTTTAGCATAAATTTGAAAAGTACTATTACATGAAACCTTATCATAAAAATTTTACACTAAAATACTATATGGCTGTCGGCAAGATACTTTTTAAACCCGAAAAATAGTATTTGGCCAGATAATCCTATTTTATTTAGCTCATTTTATCTGTATGGACGTCTATGTACATAGGGCCGGACAGGGTGGTACTATTCTCCCCTCCGAAATATAGGATTCTACTTTAAAACAATTGAATAATCACACGCCCATATTCAAAAATAGTTCTATGCGATTACAAATTTTAAAAGTAAGATTATAAATGACTGTGATGATAAAAACTCGAAATAGAGAAATGAAGAGATAAGTTTAAAGAAAATATACGGCTTTTACTTAAAATAAAACAAGAGGTCGAATGCGAAGAATGTTGATTCAATTACTTACGGTATCTTCTTACCTTTATTCGTGTTGCTGCAGTGGGCTTAATTTGTGCATTCTTACCAGCTCACTACGTCACAGACATCAACCAAAATATTTCTATCAAATCATATGGAAATGTTTAATAAATATTCAAAACCATGATTATTTAGAATTTTCTTCCGAGTACAGCAGGAAGGGAAGAGAAAATCGCATACAAAATAAAACGCTATATTTCATTAATCATTTATAGTCATTCTCTGGTAGACTTCCTCGTCCTGTATACATCCGTGATAAAGCCAATTGATGGAAGTGGTTCAACAAAAATAAATAAAAATTGTTTATCGAAAATAAGTGGAATTGTCTGGTGAAATGTAAACCTCGACTTGTAATGAAACAAACTGGTAGAGTATAGCTAGATGTTGTATCCGTTCATCCCTTTGTGTTTTAAATAATGGAATAGCTAAGAGAATCAAACGTGAGTCTTGAATAAGCCCAACCAAGGAAAGGTTAAAAAACTGTTGAATGGAGTTCCATGAATTTAACATCATACTTATTATTTTGCTATTTCTAAAACTTGTAATTTCATCCAATCATATCATCGAAAAGGAGATTGACATCTTAGCACCATCTCTCCAATGTAATTTTGGTCATAGATATAATTCAATTATGCTACTCTACTCCCTACACAAAATTGGGAGCCGCGCACTCTCTACAAAGTTTAATATGAACAATTTGTATTCAAAAAGTAAAACCAGAGGGCACTTCTGAAAGACATTTGGCATTTGATAAGTACCATTAATGAGTTTCAAAATTCTATGATAGCAACATGTAAGATGCTAGGCTTTCGTATGAACGATGCTATGGGCATATTGTTTCATTAATGATGAAAATCCAAGAAGTGCTCATCAGTTATTCTACGAAACTACGGGTGTTACATGCAAGCAGAAAATGCTGACTCTTCCTGGGGACCTGGTCTCTCTCATATTGGATGTTCGCTTCTTTTTCATGTGGTGGAGGTTTTTGTTTGTTTGCTTTCGTTCCTGTTTTATCCTTATTTTGATTGCCTTAGGTTTATGATTTTCTGAATGATCGATTTTGAAATGGTCATCATCCATTATTTGTCATTCTGTCATAAAGTCGAAAAGACAAAGCAAAATCATTTAAGAAATGAATCTTATATTTTTTCTGTTGTTGCAGGTGTCACCCGAAAACTGCATCAACTGCGCGTAGCGCATATTGCCTCTTTTCTCAAATCCCCAACAAGTCTTCATGATAGCTTCAAAATTAGGTGCAATGTTGTAGTTTGCGTATTGATTCTAGGGTGGTCTCGCGAGATCTCATTTTTGGAAATCTAGCTCGTGTATTTTTGTTTTTGTCCACAGACAACCCAAGGAGATTCTTCTCTTTCAGCGTAGTAATGTTAAACGTCTTCAAATTCAATAGCATCATTTAAGATCAGATGAAATCAGCATTAACCAGACATGCACGTTTCGGTTACTTAACCCTCGTCAGTGATACTCAGCTTAGTCGTTTCTTGTTTCCATGCTTATCTGTATGTTACCAAAAGAGCTAGCGCTGTGAGACAACCATTCTCACAAAGCATACTGAAGGGAGTAGACCGTCACATTTTAATGTTATCGATTATACAGCACGATTAAGACGAATCATTGTATATTTTCCTTTGGGAGGTGTATTTCTTGTTTTACCTCAAGTCGCGTATACTAATATGCATAGCCTAGGAACACAATAGCGATTTACAATTAATCAAATCGTTGACATTTTAATGTTCTTGTTAAATAAGTTACATAAATATAATATTTGGAATTGCTCATTATTTCTCTATTCTTACATTTCCTTCAAGTATTTATATAGGAAACTATATTCTAGACAGGCAAGTATTTTTTATTTCTTATATAAAGTCCTCATATCGGTATGGTTTTTAATAAACTACTTGAACGAAGCATTTTTATAAATTCCTGTTCAAAAATTATTATTGACATTTGACTACTATAATGTTAAATTATTTTGTCATATTCGTAATTTATATATAAAGAATGGAAAAAATGAATGTCATAAAACGAAATACATGTAGACAAGTAATACAAAATACTTCTTAACTACTTCATTAAATTTGAAAACATGATTAAATTTTCCTGCAATTGCATTTCTCATCCTTTTTAAGTTTAAGGTTAATGGGTTTTGCATAATTTGATTTTTTTTTACTTGCATTCGGAATTTCGAATAAAAAATTAAACTGTGCGACATTGTTAAAAATGACGCAGAAACGCACTCAAATTCAGATTGGCATTTCGATGAACTTTTTATTATCTGATTTCTTGGTGTTTGGGGGGTTTTTTTTCTACATTTGATTTAAATTGTCTAATTTCCAATCAGTTTAATTACTTCATTTCATGTAACCTTACAGGGAAGTTGTGTCTTTTTACAAGATGTCAAAGTTTTTGGTTATCTTCCTGGTAATATCTGTATTTTTACACATCAATGCATCTCAAACACAGAAAAAGAAGAAGAGGCCTTCTGTGCCTAGTCCACCAAAGAGAATCCACCCTTGTGGTGAAGGTAAGACTTTTTTAATCTAAAGAAAATTCAGAGTAATTACGGAATACAAGTGAAACACAAATCCTAAAATCAGAATCCAGAAATCACGATCAATACGCTAACAAATTGTATTTAAATATATATGTATAAAGCAACTTCCTGACGATTAGCTCTATTCACTTTTGAATCATTAGCTAATATTTGATACAATACCAGACATGCAATGAATATCCAGAGTATATGCATGTATGCTGCCTGAGAAATTGTACGTCATATTTTATAATTGTATTTGCAGGTGAAGAAGTCGGCAGTTGTGCCTATAATGATGATTGTGCGAAATGCGAAATGAAAGCAAATGATAAATGCAGTGATGGAACGCTTTACACGTATTGTTGTCCAGGCTGTCGTTATACTAATATCATTAAGCCCCCTTATAACTGTTTTTGTATGTAGTGAATACTGCCCTAAGAAATAAAATATACTTAACATACATTTTGCTGTCCATCAGTAAATTAAAGTCAAATACATAGGCCGGAATCAAAACTTACAAGCAAAAGGCTTACAAAAGCTTTCAGAAATATACAACAGAACTTTCTCACGAGAAAAGAAAACAACTAGACAAACAGGTGGAGACAATGACACAACTTAATCTAATTAATTTATCCAGAGTCAAATGCAGGTGCGGAATAGCCTGTAGATCGCGCTATCAAAACACGCCGTGCTAATTTGCAAAGTTTAAACATATTCAGATATATATTACATAAGTATCTTAGTTAGCAGGATTAAAAAGAAAGCGAAAATTTATTTGAATTTTTCTCTTTGAATTATATAACAACAAGGAAACATTTGCCACAAAACCTAGAGAAGGGAAATTACTAAAAATTATTGGTCCATGCTGCAAATTGCCTGATCTATGCTACAAATTTATAGATGTTCTTAAATGATGCGATAAATTTGAAGACGTAACAGGATAACCACACCGTCTGCTACTGACATGGCAGATGGCCGTCCTAAGTCGGCACCGTTTGCCCATTGGTCTCGTTGGTTTATGTGTAATCATTTGTGCTTTATGTTTTTCTGTGATTTGACGTTTCTTGTACCACTGCGTTTCTTTCTGTGCGTGTCTTCTTTGTGTTTTACGGTGGGTGTTTTGGGAGATCCCCTCCTTTCTTCTTAAGAACAAATGAATTTGCAGTCTTGACCAGACATGCACGTTTCGGGTACTAAACCTTTGTCAGTGATCCTCAATCTTTACAATTTAATATGGCCAAAGAAATTGACAGCTATTTGCCCAATGACAAATATGGATAATGACCATATCCCTGTATACAGCACAAATTCGATAATTCAGAAAATCAAAAACCGAAGGCATACAAAATAATTTACCATAAGACACAGCAGGATGGGTGGGATATGATGCCACTGGACACATGTTTTAGAAATTTCAAGAAATTTTGATACAGAAATTTTCGAAGGCATTGAAGAAACGATCAACCGAGTATGATCGAACTTGGCTACATGTGCCCTCGGGGACTCCTGGTCCACTAGCAGTGACACTCAACAAGTGGTCTTCAAATTTGCATCATTTAAGAACAGATTAATTTGCAACATGGACTAGACATGCACGTCCCGGGTACTAAACCCTCGTCAGTAATTTTTCACAGAAATTTTCGAAAGCGTTGAAGAAACGATCAACCGAAAATAGCATAGGAGGGATGTTGCTAAGATGTTTACCTTTTTTAATTTACGAAATAGCAAAAAATAATTATAATTTCAAAGTGATAAAGGGCTAAATCAGAGCTTCTTTAAGACGATGGGGGTGGAAAGAAGTAATTAATACACTTAACAAACATCGAGTCACAGGAAACGATTTTAACTGCCCCACACTACAACAAGAAATTAGTTTTTATATTAATAATACGGAAATGTTAAATAATTTACACAATCTCTGAAATTCTGTCGATGAAATACAAAAATGCATCTAGATATTAACATAGTCATTGCTTTTACATTTTCCGAAAATTAGACAAAAGTCGAGTTTATGTAACTCTGATGTCATCTGACCGTAACATCATGAACATAGTAATACTGATAGAATGACAATTATGGATAACGACCATATCCTTGTATACAGCACAAAATCGATTATTTAGAAAATCAGAAACCGAAGGCATACAAAATCAGGATAAAACAGGAACCAAAGCAAACAAATAAAAACCACCATATGAAAAGAAGCGAACTACCTATAAGGGAGAAAGACCGGGAAAAGTAGACATCTCCTGCTTGCATGCAACACCCGCCGCTTCAATTCGGTAGAACTTTCTCATCCGATTACTCCATTTCGGAAGACATAGAGTACAATCTTTTTTTGGATGGTTCAAATGGTCTATGACAGAATATCGTCCACCATTCTGGAAAGTGGGACATCAAAGTGTGTGACGAGTTCCCCATATCGAATGTTAAACGTCATCAAATTTAATAACATCATTTAAGAACAGATAAACTTGCATTAAGGATCAGACATGAACGATTCGAGGACTTAACCCTCGTCAGTGATCCATAATCTAAAAACTTGAATATGACCAAAGAGTGTGAAAAATATTATATCTTCAACATATATAAACAAATAGCGGCAATGAGAATAATCCCGCCAATTCAACCAGAATTCAAAGAAAATAATTTTTAATGTTTTTAATGAGCACGAAAGAAGAAAATGGAGAGATTATCCGGATTGCGTGCACACAACCCTCCAAATTTTCCGGTTACCAAAGGGTATGCAATGACTGCACAATTGTAGTGTAAAATAACCTCCTCACTTTTAGATGACCTCACAAAAAGCAGCCAAACTCAGCGGCCAAAGATTTAAATGGATATAAAAAGGAGGGCGTATGTAATACAGTCTTTGTTCTACCGGCTGTAGCGAGCTCATGCATGTTATCACCCGAGGAGTCAAGCTGACATTCAGAGAGGATAGGTGGTCGGGCCCCGTCTTCTTTATAGAATTCCCGCATGGAGTCCCGTCGTCACAGTCAGTCAGAGTGCAAGTCTTAATGCGTTGGTACAAGACTGTTGTTTGTCAAGTACCAAGCCTTATGTCCGTCTGGTGACATTAGGATAAAGTTAACGGTATAAAACGCGTTTGACGATTATGGAGCATTTTCGACGATTATGTATCTACCTTTGATCCGTCTAATAAAACGAAAATTCTGTTATCAGCATTTCTTGAAATTTCTAAAACATGGGTCCTGTAGCATCATATCCCGACCATGATCTTGCTACATCTTTCGATACATTTTTGGACAACACACTTTGACCATATTACATTTTTAGATTTTGCTTCACTGATGAGGGTTTAGTGCCCGAAACGGGCATGTCTGGTCCATGCTGCAAATTAATCTGTTTTTAAATGATGCTATTGAATTTGAAAACGTTTAACATTTATACCACTTGGTGAGTATCACTGCTGGTGGACCAGGGGTTCCTATGGGCACATGTAGCCCATCTTCACGAGTCGCGGTGATCGATACGCGTTTCTTCTCTAAGAAACGCGGATCGATCACCGCGACTCGTGAAGATGATGTAGCCAAGTTCGATCAACTTCGGTTGATTGTTTCTTCGATGCATTCGACAAAATTTATTTCCAGAATTTCTTGAAATTTCTCAAACGTGGGTCGTGTAATCATCGTATCCCACCATCCTGTTACGTCTTTTGGTACATTTTTGGACATAATTACATTCACACATTTTGGCCATATTATATTGTTTAGACTGAGGATCACTGACGAGGTTTAAGTACCCGAGACCTGCATGTCTGGCCAATGCCGCAAATTTATCTGTTTTTAAATGATGCATTTGAATTTGAAGACGTTTAACATTTGTTTGACACAATACCATTAAAGAAAAGGGAAGGAACTCCAGCATGACAACCCTGCAGACACCCAGCGAAACAAACCCACAAGAAATTGACACAGATTGACATCAGACAAAACTACAAACCGCACAATGACGCTAGAACATGATACAAATAATCGAAACAGACACATAGAACATCAAACATCAAAGACAACACATAAAAGGAAGGAGATCAATGTGCACCCGGCGCCGAATTTGGACGGCCATCTGTTATTAGCAGATGATGTAGTTATCCTTATTACGTGCGAACAAGCCTTCTACTTATCCGGATACACTGAGGTCTCTATAGACGCACAATCGTTGTATAAACATTAAAAACAGGTTGTGTAATAGCCAAAGTAAAAACTTTGTTGCTTGTCACACTTATGCCCTTTGCCGTGTGGAGCTCGTAAAAAAGTTCCCCGCGAGGGGTTTGACAGTAAGTGTTTTGAATATACTTCCCTGACATTGTCGCCATAGCACTTTCTATATAGACATAACGTCAGACAGTGCATGAAGTTTTTGTATTTTCATTTCCATGCTTCACAGACATCGACGGCGGGTGCGGCTAGCAAACAGGGGATGCTTACTCCTCCCGGGCACCTGGTCCCACCTCTAGCTTGCTAAGGATTCGTCGATGTTTAATTTTGCGCTATATTGTGAGTGTTGTTGAGATTATCGTCAGGATCTTCTTTAACTCATTTGTATAAATTTGAATGTTTAGATCATGTATAGATCATGAATGTTTAGATCACGTATAGATCTGAGTGTTTAGATCATGTATAGATCTGAATGTTTAGATCTTGTATAGATCATGGAGATGTGGTGACCTGTGTATTGCCTTGTCCTTCCTTTTGGACAATATCTTTACATCTAAGATTTGGTGAGAAACTCTACAAGCACGTTGTAGGGATTCCTGTGGGTACTAATTGTGTGCCTCTTGTTGTAGATTTATTTTTGTACACATATGAAAAGGAATTTATCTAAAATCTTCAAAAGCAAAGAAAAAATGGTGATGTGAAATGTTTCATTGGTACCTCTAGGTAGCTGGATGATATTCTTACTATCGACAATCCTGTTTTTGAAAAGTATAAAAATGTTATTTATCCAAAAGAATTGATTCTAAAGAAGGCAAACGTTTCAAACACAGAAACACCATTTTTGGACCTAAATATCAAAATTGTTAATGGAGATATCCATACAAGTGTGTATGACAAGAAAGATGATTTTGGATTTAACATAGTAAATTTCCCCTGACTTGACGGTGATGTTCCTAGATAACCGTCCTATGGTATCTATATTTCACAGCTCATTCGGCATGCTAGAGCATGTACTGTTGTTTTGGATTTTCATAGTAGAAATTTACAAATTACCAAGAAACTTTTGGGACAAGGTTTTCGCTTTCACAATTTCTGGAAATTTTACAAAAATTATTGTCTACTTCTTCTGAAATTCGGACCAATACAGGCAACAGAGTATATTACTTTGGGTATTTCACAACCTGCATTTTATGGTGACATTATTAACAAGATAAGAAGGATCAAAGATAGACAACATTACTATCGAAAATGCGTCAGAATCATCAAACGCCTTTTCTTCCGTGGATATGATCCTAATGTCACCAGACGGACACTAGGCTTAGTACTTGATCAATCTACAGTCTTGTACCAGCGCATTCTTAATACTTGCACTCTGACTGACTGTGACGACGGGACTCCATGACGTGCCCTGTCCAAACCTCTTTAGAGAAGACATGGCCCCAAACCACCTGTCCTCTCTGAATGTCAGTCCTCCTCTAGGTTGCTAGGGGTCCGTTGATGCTCAATTTGATGCTCTATTGTGAGTGCTATTGAGATTATCGATAGGATCTTCTTTAACTCATTGGTAATTTGTAAATTTCTACTGTGAAAATCAAAAATATCAGTACATGCTCTAGCGTACCGGATGAGCTGCGATATGTAAATGGAACATCACCGTTAAGCCAACGAGTCCCATGGGCATCGGTACTTATTTAGGACGGCCATATGCTACGTTAGAAGCAGATGATGTTGTTATCCGGATTACGCGCGCATAGCCCTTCCACTTTTCCGATTACCCAAAGGCTTCGTTCGCTCAGTGCTTTTAAGAGCGAAATCAATTTTTCGATATACACAAAAATACTATGAATTTAGTCAGTTTTTAAAAAGGCCTTATAAAAAGGAGCATTGTTTAGCTTTGTGAGAATACTATTGCTTTAAGTTGGTTTGATTTTTTCTTTGCATACTAGTATATAATCAACGCCAAAAGACGTTTGTTTAATTAAAAGGCCAAGAATGAATATGGATTATTCTACGTAAACTATATAAATAAATCGAACAACAATCGTGTAAATCAAATTATAGATCAAATCATCATAAACGTATATACTTTGAAACATTTTTGAAAGAGATGTCATTTTCTTATCAGAATTTTTTATCTGAAATTTCATCTGTTCTTGAAATGATGCTAATGAATAACATGGTGCTCTATTGTGAGTGCTGTTGAGATTATCGTCAGGATCTTCTTTGACTCATTAATGAATAAAAGACGTTTAACATTTAAAAGGAATATTCATTTACTTTGTCTCAAACATATAACAAATTTACCATGAAAATATAAGGTCAACGTTGAATAAAGCTATTGTATACTTTTCATAGATGTTTTGCTTATCACTTCTAAAGGGAAACTTCCCCGGACACAATAAAATGTGAATTATTTGGTGAATATGCCAGGAACAAATTTCATTCTATGAATAACATTAAAGAAGCACTTATCAGTTATTCAGTCTCAAAGTCGAGAATGCAAGGCAAAATCATTAGATTTTCCATAGGAACGGCTGCGAACCTCGGAATGAATAAAATTCCGAAGTAAGACCAGGTGCCCGGGGAGAATCAGCGTTTCCTGTTTGCATGCAACACCCGTCACTACAGCTCAATGGAAACTTGTCTAACTGGGTGATTGTCTCGATTTAAATATTGGTGTACACATCAGGTATGATCCTTAAATTTCGGATTTTTGATGGACAACACGTCATCTATCAGAAGGTAATATTGAACTGAGATGCGAGGTTCTTTCACCCATTCGAAAGCAAGGTCTGGATTAAGTCAGCTTCGTATGGATATGAAAATAAGTCCGCAAGCAGTGGGGCGCAATTGTTACCCATGGGGATGCCTACTATTTGCTGGAATACAATTCATTCAAACACGACAAAAATGTTGTCAAAAACTCAAGCAACCGGATGATATCGTCTTCGGTATCCTTTTTTTGAATCGGAGTGTTCCTTCACCAAATAAGTATCTCCTGTTCCCATTTTCTAAGGAAAGGTACTGCGAATAATATTGACTAGTCTGTTTTTGAGGTTTTGGTGTTAAATGGTAGTGTAGAGCGTGGAGAAGGCAAAAATTTTATGCTGGTAATATGATTGAAATTGGTGCTTTTAAGTTTTCCAAAAAATCCTTAGAATTCTTTAGGATCCACATCTGCGCCCGGCATTATAAACCTTAAAATTTTCAATAGTCGAAAGTCGCATTACAATATCAGTGATGACTTGCAATTATTCATTTCATTTGTCTTGTTTCTGAGTAGAATAGAATGGATGAACTCAATATTTGAAATTTTCACATCTTTTTCATATATCGTATTTTGATTATTTGTCTTAATGTTAAACGTCTTCAAACTCAATAGCATCGTTTAATAACAGAAAAAAATTTCAGCATGGACCAGACATGCATGTTTCGGGTACTTAACCCTCGTCAATGATCCTCAATCTAAATAATGCAATATGGCCTAAGAGGGTGAAAATTATTATGTCCAAAAATGTACTGAAAGACGTAGCAGGATGGGTGGGATATGATAAGTTAATTCTTAATTTATGGTACCGGGCCCTGATTGATTCCATTTCTGGAATATGCTGTCTCGCAGCATGTTTGAAGACCTTGCTTGATGAGAGTAAATATTTTCATAAGCAGAATTGAAAGAGGTTTTGTGGAGCACATGGACGAACCGGCAATGAATCGGTGTCTGTAAGGATTTTTGTGCACTTTTTTTTTGGAATCCAGTAGATCAGAGCCATCAGAGCCATCAGTATGAATACCGAAGGACTCAGGAACAGATTTGTCGTTGTCAAGATCCCTTTCAGATAGTTTGTAAGTGTGTATGTTGGATTTCCAGGTGCTGAATGTAATCCTAGTTCCTCTCTCAAGCACTTGAAATAGTATGACTTGCAAACGAAAGTAAAATTGTTTGCCGCCTTGTCAGCAGGAACAATTATGTATTTTTCATGGAGGTCAAAGTTCTTTGGCAACAACAGGGTCATGAAAAATTTACTCGAGTCTGTTGTTAACTGAGTGCCGAAGAAGCCCTGTTCTTCTTTTAAGTAATTCTCCGATGGATTTTATCCATTCGTGTCTAGTTCCACGTCCTCCTTTTTGCCCAACGTCTGGAGTACTCCTCACATGCGTCCATAATAATTTCAAAGTATTCCCGCCATGTGAAAGAACATGGTTCCCTTTATTAACTGACATTTCATAGGGGTTCGACACAACGAACACAGGATGGCATTTTCCTCAAAATTACTCTATATATAACAAAGAGAAAGTAGAGAGAGGGTGGGTTTCATTGAGAGTCGTATGTGTCAAGCTCCTGGGTAGCATTCCTAGTATGTAAGGAAAAAGTCAAGATTTCCTTTATACATCAGTTCACTCCCTACCGTAAGGCAAGATACGTACATGAGTTAAAGAAGATCCTGACGATAATCTCAACAGCACTCATAATAGAGCACAAAATTAAGCATTGACGGACCCCTAGCAAGCTAGAGGTGGGACCAAGTGCCCGGGAGGAGTAAGCATCCTCTGTTGGCTAGCCGCACCCGCCGTCGTACAGTTACGTTCGTTCAAGTTAAAAGATAAGGTTTGCGTTCTTTAACTAATGATCTCTAATAATCCTTTTAATCTACATCCTTTGTACTCTGCTGACTGTGACGACAGGACTCCATGACGGGCCCTGCCCAAACCTCTTTAGAGAAGACCCGACAACCTGTCATATCTGAATCTCAGTCGGACTCCTCGAGTGCTCGCATGCATGAGGGAACATGTAGCCAAGTTCGATCTATTTCGGTTGGTCTTTTCTTCAAACGCATTCGAAAATTTCTGTTTACAAAATTATCTCTAAATTCTGAAAACTGGGTCCTGTAGCATCATATCCCAGCCATCTTGCTACGTCTTTTGGTATATTTTGAACAAAATGTTCACATATTTTGGCCATATTTCATTGTTAAGATTGATGATCACTGACGAGGGTTCAATACCCGAAACGTTAATGTCTGGTCCATGCTGTAAATTTATCAGCTTTTAAATGATGATTTATGAATTTGAAGACGTAGACGTAGACATGTAGCCAAGTTCGATCAATTTCGGTTGATCGTTTCATCAAACGCATTCGAAAATTTCTGCTTACAAAATTTTCTTAAATTTCTGAAACCTGGTTCCTGTAGCATCATATCCCAAACATCTTGCTACGTCTTTCGGTATATTTTGAACAAGTTTTACACATATTCTGGCCATATTTCATTGTTTAGATTGAGGATTACTGACGAGGGTTCAATACCCGAAACGTGCATGTCTGGTCCATGCTGTACATTTATCTGCTTTTAAATGATGCTAATGAATTTGAAGACGATGAACATAGCTATAGCCGACAATGCTAGGACTGCATTTCGTATGCCTTCTGTTTTTATATCAATTTATGTATTCAACTGTGTATTTTCTTAGGCCCCTGCATCTTGTTGTCTGTTTTATTCTCATCTTACAGAGAGAAGGTTATTTTACACCATTATTGCGCGTCCAAAGTCGGCACTGCTTGTCCATTGGTCTCGTTGATTTATGTGTTGTCTTTTGTGTTTGATGTTTCTACGGTGTGCGCTGGTGTTCCATGTGCCCCTTTTGTGTCTATTTCTGTGGGTGTATGCATTGTTGTTTTGCATTTCGGTGTTTTGGGGTTTTGCTGTGGGTACTGCAATCGAGTTTTATTGGAGTGCCCTTCTTTCTTTGGAGTTCCTTGTCACTTTGTGTGTCTGTCTGTAAGTGTAATGAGATTTTTTTGCATAGGGTGTTTTAGAGTTTTGCTGGGGGTGCTTGACCTAGTGTTGTTGGAGATCCTTCCTTTCTTCTAGGTACCTGGATGATATTCTGATTATTGACAATCCTGCTTTTGCAATATATGAGAATGAATTCATTCACAAGATATAACTCTTAGCAATGAAAACGTTACAAACACAGAAACTTCATTTTGGACCTAAATATTAAAATTGTAAACGGAAAGATTCATAAGTGTATTTGACAAAAAAGAGGATTTTGCACCAGCTGATAAAGCAGCCAACAACACCATAATCATTAGAAAACGTTACAACATATCAACTTAAGTTTCGGAACTTTCGTCTACTCATACCTATATCAAAAGCAATGAAAGCGTCTATAACATCTTGAGTACACATAGCAGTGAACTGTCTTCATTCAACAATCCTATAACAAATATGGATAATGACCATATCCCTAAATATAGCACAAAATCGATAATTCAGAAAATCAGAAACCAAAGGCATACAAAATCAGGGTAAAACAGAAACCAAAGCAAACAAATAAAAACCTCCACCACATGAAAAGAAGCGAACTCACGATATGGGAGTGAGACCAGTTGCCCAGGAAGAGTAAGCATCTCCTGCTTGCATGCAACACCCGCCGCTTTAATTTGGTAGAACTGTCACATCCGGTTACTTCCATTTCGGAAGACATAGAGTACAGTCTTTGGTTGGATGGTTCAAATGGTCTATGACAGAATATCATCCACCATTCTGGAGAGCGGGACATCATAGTGTGTGACGAGTTTCCCATATCTCGACCGTAGAACTTCCTCAGTGACGATGTTAGTCGGTCACAAACATATCTCTGACTGAGACGCTTATCTGAAAGACGCCTAGCTCTCAGAACAAAATCCGTATATTTGGTACTTGCTCTGGCATAGCGTATCAACTAAGATATGCAACTCAGAAAAGGAAAGTTTGTAATGCTGAAATTGAAGTCGTCACGTTTGTCATAGAGTGAGGTATCCCCTCCTTTGTATTCATGTGACCATCAGTGTTGGAGATCCCCTCCTTTGTATTCAAGAGATCCCCTCCTTTGTATTCATTGTATTATTGGAGATCCCCTCCTTTGTATTCATGTTACCATCAGTGTCACAGGACACCATTATGTCCAAATAGGATGCTGAATTATTTGTCTCTGTAGTTTCTTTGACTTCAAGCTCCGAAGGATAGATATTGCTCAGGTAATCCGCGAATTTTGGATTATTGATGGACAACACATCGTCTATATTCTATATTTGATCTCCCAAAACTAAATTGCGTACAAAATTTGCACAAGTCTCCTTACAAATTTCGATTCATTGCTAATTATAGCAACTGCTCCACTACAATCTTGTCTAGAAATCTGACTTCAGCACTTAGGCTATTAAAGAACACGTTACTTAATATTGTGAAGCTGTTTTAAACAGGAACGATATAAATTTCGTTTGGTCTATTTAAATTCAGGGATTGACAAAATGAAATCTAGAAGTTTCAAAGCCAATACAATTTCTTCATACGACTTCTCTAATACGTACACCACGCTTCCTATGATCGATTATCTAAACTCATTAAATGGTGTTTTGATCGAGAGTGGAAAACTTACATTTGTTCATCTGAATCAAAGGGTTTCTTTTCCTCAACAGACTACAAATTATACAAATTAACATGTAGTGACCTGTGTAATGCCTTCCTCTTGGACAATATTCATATTGGATTTGGTGATGATCTATACATGTCAAGCAGGTTGTATGTATTCCTATGTATAATGACTATCATTTATCTGTGTACCTATCTGATAAAAATTTGAATAATGAAATAAAACATTACGCCTCTTGTTGCAAATTTATTTTCATACACTTACGAAAAAAGAAATCTTCAAAGTCAAAGACAATTTGATGAATTGAAATGTTTCAATAATATTTATAGGTACATGTTCCTAGTTGATATTCTGAGTATTGACAATCCTGCTTTTGAGTTATATAAGGATTAAATCTATCCCCAAGAATTGGCACTTGATAAGGTTAACGTTACTGATAACAGAGATCACCATTTTTGGACCTAAATATGAAAATTGTCAACGAAAAGATTCATAAAATGTATATGATAAAAGGGGTGATTTTGGATTAAACATAGTAAATTTCCCCAGGCTCGACGTAGATGTTCCTAGATTACCGTCATACGGCATTTACTTATCAAATAACATCATCCGGTACGCTAGAGCATGTACTTATATTTTGGATTTTCACAGGAGTAATTAACAAATTACCAATAATGCGGAATTGTTCAAACTCTATACCTTCATGAAGAAAAATCCAAACCAGACACGTGTTGAACAAAATTTTCGCATATTTTGGCCATATTTCATTGTTAAGATTGAGAATCACTAACGAGTGCCCAATACCCGAAACGTGCATGTCTGGTCCATGCTGTAAATTTATCAGCTTTTAAATGATGATAATGAATTTGAAGACGTTGAACATTTGTACCACTTGATGAGTGTCACTGCTGGTGGACCAGGAGTCCCCGAGGGCACATGTAGCCAAGTTCGGTCAATTTCGGTTGGTCGTTTCTTCAAACGCATTTCTTGAAATTTCAAAAACGTGGGTCATAAGCATCATATCCCGCCCTGCTACGTCTTTAGGTACATTTTTGACATAATAATTTTGACACTCTTTGGCCATATTACATTGTTTAGATTGAGGATCACTGACGAGTACCCGAAACGTGCATGTCTGGTCCATGATGCAAATGTTTTTAAATGATGCTATTAATGTGAAGACGATTGACTTTCTTTTAAAATTCTGGGCCCGGCACCATAAACTAAGAATTGACTTAAAGTCAAATTCTCAAAACACGATCTATAGTGAATCAGTGAAAATTAGAAATATCAAGCTCATCCATTCTATTCTACTCTAAAAAAAGACAAATTTTGTGAATAATTCCAAGTCATCACTTATATTATCATGAGACAAAAGAAAATTGAAATTTAGAGTTAAGACAAAGGTTCAGTACAGTATTAAGTGGCCAACCTGAAAAACAATCTCAGGCAAGCTAGTTAAATTGGGATTTTTTTTATTATTGATTATGACAATACTGTGACATATTTCCTAGGGGATTTTTCCCTTCATTTTTTTTTTCAATTTTACCTTAAGACTTGTTTTCTAATTAGTACATCGACGAAAATCATGACCGATTTACACTTCATCAAACTGTTGACACTTTAAACACATTGATTTACCAATTAACGTGGGCTATATTTTTGCGCTTTTTTTCGATGTTGTTATCTCAGTCCTAGGTTTTTGAAATCTAACGACATACCGATAAGAAAAGTGTATTTGTTAGAAGGTAAGAATCCCTTTTGTGATTATTATACTGTAAACAAATATTAAAGAATTACGATTTTTTTCAAAGTGAAATGTTTACTTTTATAGAATGTATACTGTTTTTCTAAGCATTTATGAATTTGGGAGAAAATGGACAATTTCAGTTAGGCATATTTTGAAAATAATGCGTTATATAATTTTTGATTTTTTTTCCTTTTTAAAAAATGACAATGTCAAACTCCACTTAACATCTTGAATTTTATATGATTATATTATTATAGGTATAGCCACTGAATTATTTGGATTAAAATACGACTGACAAGGATTCAGAAATGCGAATAATACATAACTAATATCAGAACATTTTACACTCGAGTTGCTCTTGAGCAATTTAGCGTTGAATGATTTCGTTGATGTAGAAGAACTATTTGATTTAAAGCACCGTATTAATGTATCAAATATTATTAACGACCATCTGAAATGATAACCTGCTCTTTCTGTTTGGTCAAATTGCTAGGATGATCAGATGTTACACGTCTTCGAATAAATAGCATTATTTAAGAAAAGAAATTTTCGAATGCGTTTGAAGAAACAATCAAATGAAGTTGATCAGGCCTGAACTCTCTCTCTCTCTCTCTCTCTCTCTCTCTCTCTCTCTCTCTCTCTCTCTCTCTCTCTCTCTCTCTCTCTCTCATGGTTATTATTATCTACGATGAGTGAAGTGGATCGCCTTCCGGTTGCCCATTGGTCTCGTTGGTTTATATGTGGTCCTTTGTTTTTGATGTTTATGTGTTGTGCGTTGGTGTTCCTTGTCCCTTTTTCGTCTCTTTCGGTGCGTGTGTGCTCCGTGTTTTGCATTGGGTGTTTTGGCGATTTTGCTGTAGATACTGCAACATGGTGTTGTTGGAGATCTTTTCCTTTGTTTTGTCCATTATAAAGTGTTGTCTTTCGTAATTCTACGGTGTCTGCTTTATCTTGTCATGTGATAGTATCATATAATGTTCCAATGGGGTTTTTTTTTTGGGGGGGTCTTAGTGGGAAGGATCAAAGGCAGACAGCATAACCATACCGTGGATATGATCCTAATGTCACCAAACGGATACTAGGCTTGGTACTTGAACAATCTACATTCTTGTGCCAGCGCGTTCTTGAGACTTGCACTCTGACTGTCTGTGACAACGGGACTCTATGACGGGCCCTGTCCAAATCTCTTTAAAGAAGACAAGGCCCCGACCACCTGTCCTCTCTGAATGTCAGTCGAACTCCTCGGGTGATAACATACATGAACTTGCCCTCTTTTTATATCAATTTACATATTCATCTGTGTTGCTGGGGCCCCTGCGTTTTGCGATCTGGTTTGTATGTGGTCATCTAACAGTGAGGAGGTTGTATTACACTACGATTGTACGTTCTTCGAGACCTCTGGGTAATTAAAGAAAAGAAAGGGCTGTGCGCATGTAATCCAGGATAACCACACCATTTGCTACATGTCTTGCTAATGGCCGTCCAAAGTCGGTACCGGTTGCCCTTTGGTCTTGTTAGTTTATGTGTAGTCTTTTGTTTTTAATGTTTATATGTCATATGTCTCTTTTTCGTCTCTTAGTATGCTCGTATTATTATTTTGGTATCAGGTGCTTTGCTGTTTTGCTGTTTGTGCTGCAACAGGGTCTTGTTGGAGATCCCCTCCCTTCTTTTATTCTCTCATGCTTGACTTGCCGTTGTTTTTTTTAAATTGTAAATACTATAGTACATAATAACACAAAAGATTTTATATTTTTACAACAAATATAAATCAATGATTCCGATAAATCTTATCAGTTGCATGCCAAAGGTCAGTCTTTTTGAACTTAAGATACCCAAGGGTCGGAGTGAATGGAAATATTGCTGCCTTCATTTTATCAATACGTTGAGGTTGCTGTCTCTTTTGAAATAAAGTTAATAAAGTCCATGTGTACGTTGATATGTCGTGCTTTGTAAGATAATGTTTTAATCCTTAGATATTTTAAAATTTTTGTTTATAATTTTCTGATAAGTCTATCTATTTTGCAATAGTTCAACTACATTTGAATTATATCTAAATATGTTTATTTAATATGCCATGTCTTCAAGAAGTTATAGAGTTGGAACCCTTCCGTATTATTTCACTTAGCAAAAGAGATATATCTTTTTTCACAGAATGTCAAAGTTTGGCTTCCTGTTGTTCATATCAGTGATTGTATATACCCATGCCATCGCTTTGAAAAAGAAAGGAATTCCAGATCCATGTGGAAGAAGTAAGTTTATCCGTTTCATGCACATCTTCTCGAGACAAGTGTACGTAATATCTTACTCCCCCTTGCCGGATGTCTAACGTTCCACTCGCCACTATAAATTTGTCATTTTCATTGGCTCAGTCGAAAGATAGACCGAACTAATGAGAATCTACCTAAGGTGTCCTAATTAACATCCAAAGCGATGGTTCGAAAACAATATGGTGGCGCCCAACGAAATCTGCCCATTATACCGTAGCGAATTAAATAAGAGCGGCAGGTATATACATTTCATAGAAATTTCGAATGCTTAATGAAATAAATAAGATCCTTACGACAATCTCAACAGAACTCACAATGAGCACCAAATTGACCATCGACGGACCCCTAGCAAGCAAGAGGTGGGACCAGGTGCCCGTTAGAAGTAAAATACGTCTGGTACTTGAAATTGTTCCAAAATCGAATGAAAACTATCGCGATATGTGTGCTAATTGACTAGTGACAAAAACTTAGAATGCTCACTAGGCGGCGCTTCTTATAGAAAGGTGACTTTTTAAAAAAGATAGTAAACCGCATGCAGCATAGGTAACAGATATTTACTGACTTCGGCCTGTTCTACAAGACTGAAATGACGTGTGAGACTAGCCAGCAGGAGATACTTATCTCATCTTCATTTGGGATTTAGTTTTTTTCCTTCGAATAATATCTTAATTATTCCGTATAGTGTTATATTCTTTTTAAGGTTTTGTATGTCTAATGATTTCTTTTTTATTCTAAGGTAGTATAATTGTGTTTTGATCCCTCCAATGCTATTTTGAACATAGATTTTTTCTGGATATGCTACTGAATCGACCCTACAGGAAATTTGGATCCGCGCACTCTCTGTAATGTAAATGTACAAATCTAAATTCAAAAAATTAAAGAGGACGCTACTGAAATGATTTTTGGTGGCTCCGCGTGAAGCATCACTGATGGGAATTTAATATTCGAAACACGTGTCAGGTGCATGGAAATTGGTTTGGAATTTTCTTCAAGAGGGTGTAGAGTTGGAACCCTTCGACATGATTAATATAAACACTTATTTCATGTTGCAGTGTGGAGCAGTTAAAATTGTTCCCCGTGACCTGATGTTTGTCAAGTGTATTAATTATTTCTTTCCAGCTCTGTCACACGAAAGAAGCTTTGTTGTGGCCTTTTATCAATGTGACATCATATATTTATTTTTTGCTATTTCGGAAACTAGCCATTTTAACGATAAATATCATCGAAATTAAAGAAGTTTAACATCTTAGCACCATCCCTCCAATGTTATTTTGAACATAGATTTTATTTGGATATGCAACTGAATTGACCCTACAGGAAATTTGGAGCCGCGCACTCTCTGTAATGTAAATGTACAAACCTAAATTCAAAAAAATTAAAGAGGGCGCTACTGAAATGATTTTTGGTGGCTCCGCCAGAAGCATCACTGATGAGTGATTTAATATTCGAAACACGTGTCTGGTGCATGGAAATTGGTTTAGAATTTTCTTCAAGAAGGTATAAAGTTGGAACCCTTCGACATTTTTTACTTTCTCTCGCTGATTAGAACTCAATCCTTAAATAAAAATAATCAAATGCAAAAACTTCAGATTATAACGTAAAGGTTGTATAATTAAATATTTTATTGTAGAGACGCAGTTAAGTGGAGGATGTGCTTTTAACGAGGATTGTGATGGTTGTTACTACACAATAAGAGATGAAAAATGCGAGGATGGTCAGGAATATAAGGTCTGTTGTGGATCGTGTAAAGGGAGCCTTGTTTTACAACGTAACTCGTGTGTGTGTTTCGGCTATAAAATGTTGGAACAAATGTTTCTTTTACTTGGAAAATAAGCTAAAGAGACGTAAACTTAAGGTTTTCGAGTCTCCGTACATGGAATATATCGTATGTTGAATCTCAATAGAATATG
Source organism: Pinctada fucata (assembly GCA_028142955.1). Lineage (NCBI taxonomy): Eukaryota > Metazoa > Mollusca > Bivalvia > Pterioida > Pteriidae > Pinctada > Pinctada fucata. The sequence goes on from AP027104.1 coordinate 2,034,615, forward strand.
AAACTTTGATGTGTTTTCGTTATCATTTAAATTTTCTGAGGACATCGTCTACTTATAAAATCACCTTGTACTGAGAGTTTGACATTTTTTCGGGAAGGTATAGCGTTGGAACACTTTCGTATTATAAATATAAACACTGATTTCCTGTTGCAATGTGGAGCAGTTAAACTCGTTCCCCGTGACATGTGTTTTAAGTGCATTAATTACTTCTTCACAGCTCTGTCGCCTGAAAGAAGCTTTGTTTGTGCACTTTATTAATTTGACGTCATAAATATTATTTTGCTATTTCGGAAACTTGTCATTTCATTCAAAAATATCATCGAAATAAAGGAGGTAACGTCTTAGCACCATCCCCCAATGTTACTTTGAACATAGATTTTATTTGGATATGCTACTGAATGGACCCTCGGGACATTTCAAGTCGCGCACTCTTTTCAAATTGAACAAATTAAATTTTTTAAACATATGACCAGAGGGCGCTTCTTAAATGAATTTTGGCTGTGTATAAAAATCATTTTTGGTGGAAGCATCTTTGATGAGGATTCAGCATCCGAAACGTGTCTGGTGCATAAAAAAATTGTTTGAAATTTTCTTCAAGAAGGTATATAGTTGGAACACTTTCACCTCAGACAGTGCATGTATTTTATATATCTTCTTTTCATTTTCGTGCATGAACATCGACGGCGGGTGCGACTAGCCAACAGGGGATGCTTACTCCTCCCGGACACCTGGTCCCACCTCTAGCTTGCTAAGGGTCCGTCGATGCTCAATTTGGTGCTCTAATGTGAGTGTTGTTGAGATTATCGCCAGGATCTTCTTTAACTCATTCAAAACATCACCATATTGCAGTATGCAATAAAACTTAAAACAATTAAAAAAAACCTTTTATTTAAAAACACAACTATTTGTGTTGCTATCCGGATTAACTCTGTAGAATCCTTCTTCTATCTCTGCACTCCAGATAATCAGATAACGGAGCCATATTGAAAAATGTAGTAACCTAGTAAGTATCGATCAATAGTATACGGGGCATATATAATGAGTTAAAGAAGAACCTGAAGACAATCTCAACAGCACTCACAATAGAGCATTGAATTCAGCATCGAAGGAGTCTGTAGTCTGAATAGTGCTATGTCAATGTCAAAAGCTTCCACTTGATAACCTGTCCAAACTTATGAGTTGAAAATACTCTCGATGTTGTTTGATCATTGTTTTGATGTCGTATTTAGTGTTCCTCATTTCGTATGATTGTCTCCTAGTGCTTGTCTGCTCTGTGTTTTCGCAATGGAGAGTTTCGGAGTTTTGCCAATTCCTGCTGGAAATCCCCTCCTTTCATCTGTAGATCATCATTTTCTACTAGCCCTTACAATCCTCAAGTTCTTCAAGACATTTGGCTGTAAACACCGAAACCAAAAAATAGTGCCAAAAATTCGGAATTAAGTGACAATTGTTTGATATTGAAGTGGAATTGGTTTTCTGCTATATGTATCACCTCTTTCTACGTATGTTGTAATGATTCATTGTTTAATACGTCTAAGACGAACGACGAATATCATTACATAAAGTTCTACGAACGCCATTCAATACATATAAATAATAGTAGTTCAAAGAGTATGGAGATATCAATCAAGACACATACGCACATGGTTTTAAAACAATTTGTGTTTCACATAATGATAGATAAATCATAAGAAAGGAGGGGATCTCCAACAACACTCAGTTGCAGCACCAACATCAAAACCCCAAAACACCCACTATGAGACGCAAATGGTACAATGAACGCCAAATCACATAGAAACATCAAACATAAAATACTATATAATTTATCTTGTATTGCTCGATATAAATACTATTTCATTATTCTTACAAGCAACAGATCCAGTACACTAATATGATTAAGATCTGAGATCAAAAAGTGTAAAGATTTGTTAAATTTGAATTCTAAATATAAGATAGCCAAAAGATAAAAAGAAAATAAATTGAAATACTGATAGTACTTGAGGAACTTGTATCAACCTCGCAAAATTTGTCGTAGTCACATGACTTTGAAATGGTCTGAATCTGGTTTATGAGTGTTCGATATTCACACACAGTCGATCCGCATCCGGGCACTATGACGTCAGCATCGTTTACGATAACTCTTACGGCGTAATCATCCTCATCATTGCTGTCGCAGATATACAAAACGAAAGCAACGTTGGCGCTCATGGGTACAACACAGCTGGACATGAACTGTCTGTCTCTCATTTCCATGAAATTGTCCGCTTTCAATGGTTCAGTGTCCTGATACAGACCAAGAGCGTTGAGCAGCAAGCTGACAGTTGAAAAATGACCGATCCTGACATCCATGACGTCATAGCTGTATAAAACAGAAACTCATTTATGATGAAAGTATTTTCTTTCTTGTTGTGTATCTTTTGGACAGGATATATTCTTAATGTAAATCAATCAACGGAATCTCAGTAAAATTGTATATGTAATATATCTAAGTACACTTTACCTATATAATGTAATCTATTGTAGATATCATTGATGTATCGTGTCATTCGTGTTTTATATATTATATTATGCATACCTCTCGTTTGCCCTTATTTGTTTGATTGCAGTTTCAAAGGACATTTCAATGTCTTTCATCAAAGGACACGTCACGTCTTTGTTCAATGGATCTCCACCAAAACGAATGAGGTAGTCCTGAAAAATGAAGCGGTTTCGTCACTACTATTCATTTTACAAAAATTTGCCCACAATATGCCCGAGCGTTTTTGTACTAAGACCTTACGGAAGATACATTGTACAAAGAATTTTGACCTCGTGAATTCGTCCTTCGAATTTGACATAATTCATCGACCAATTTGGTAAGAGACAACTTACCTGTGATATGGTCTTTTAAAGGGCACAATATAATTGACTTAGTATAATTAATGTTTATGTATGAATAGTACTTACTTCTATATCTTGTCCATACTGAAGAATCTCTTTATCCTCATCAGACAGTAAATGACACCAGGCTTCTTTCCCAAAAGCCCCAAGCTCAATAGAACATAACTCTCGTATCACTTTGACATCATCTAACAAGAGTCAAAATTCACCTCTGAAATAGTAATCTATAAATTTAAAGTATTTCTTGATTTCTTTCAAAACCAAGAGAGAAACTTAACGATTTGAAAGATCTCCAACAAAACAATGTTTCAGTTAATACACAACACACACGCACACACACCCTGAATTACAACAAACGACCTCATTAACAACCATCCAAGAATCCACAGACAACGATATATTATATATAACAAACACACCAAGTGGATCAAAGTTCTACGAAATAAACAAAGAAGACATGAAGTAATGTTTACACAGGAGCCGACTTTAATGGACAAGGAGACAGAAATCGGATATAAGTTTTGGAGTTTCTTTTTGGTCCTACTTACTTGGATATTTTCCTTGCAGTGAAATGAATTTGGGCGGCTAAAGAAAAGCAATTTGGCTGGAAGCATTACTGATAAGAATGAAATATTCGAAAGACGTGTCTGCATAATGAATTGGTTTGAAATTTTCTTCAAGAGGGTATAGAGATGGAACCCTTCCGCATTATTGCATTACGTAAGTGATATCTAAATATGTTTGACTTGAATCTGAATCTGACTTTGTAAATAAGTACGACGCATTTTGACAGCGCCATCTACATTGCATTCTAAAATGGATTCGGCATTTGTACTGGACTCATGCGATTGTTCATTGTTCATTAGATAAGTCGTTCTTCGTATTTCTATATGAATTCGGCTTTTGTGTCTGACTTTCATTTACCTATTCTTCTTATTTTTTACAATGAGGTTGTGCAATATGGTTACAGAATAAGGATACTTCGTTAAAACCATACAAGAGCAATCACAAATAAAGTATCAAATCCAAAAACTCTATATTTACCAAAAGTTATACGAGAGGTGATGGAAATTCAATTATGAAAAACGATAAAGTTTATGATACTGATTACAGAAATTGAAATCGTCACGCTTTTTGTGAAGGGGGGTGGGGGGGGGGGGACAGATAGTCGTTACTAACTAAAAAAGGAAACTTGGCTCTTTAGTTGGATATTTTTGTTATCTATGCCTTCACATACGGAATTGGGATTTTTGTAAATTGAAGTTTTGTTGCGATGTCTAATTAATAATCGAAAGGATGTGATTTCCAAGAAATAAAAAATAAAGGTCTCAATATGCATTTTAAGCACGTTAATATCAATAATGAATTATCGTACCATTTTCTGATGCTTAATCAGAGTGCAGTATTGGGAAAAATGTTAAATAACATTTTAAATCAAAACTACCTCACAATTTAATTTGATGAATGCAGTTATGTTACATCAAGGTGAATTTTAACAAGGCAAACAACAAAAATATAAAGCCATTACATCCTTTTTAAACACATTCCTTCTACGTTGAATAAATTGGCGCCAAGCAAGGTTTTATAGATTAAGGTGTACCTGTATGAATCACACACCAACGTTAATCACTTACCTGCAGTTAAAGGCGTACTGATTTGTAACCGTCTCTTTACGTTTTCAATGACCGACTTAAATTCGTTCCCCTCCTCAAACTTTGTCATCTGTGAAAGCAAAGCATCGTTACTCCTTACATCCTTGGTGTACCTCGGACATCCATTATAAAATCTTATCCGCCTTTCGTCAGTCTTGACAGGAGTAAGAGTATTCTGCCGCCCTAATTCCTCATTTATACCATTCTTAAACTCATTAGCGCTATCTATTGCCCTTGAAGTATTTGACGATGTAAATCGACGACTGCCAGCCATTTGAAATAGGTCGTATAAGCTTTTCCCGTATTTGGCGCCAAGATATCTCATTTCATCCATGCCAAGAGCGGTCAGTTCCCACGCCTTGTCTTCATTATAATCATTTGTCCATGTGTTTAAGAATGGGTATTCACTATTTTGCCCGGACTCTATTAATTTACTATGAACGCTGGTGTACTTCCTCATATTTGAGGCATCTGTGAATCTAGAACCATGTCTTGCTATGAACTGTAGTTGTACAGCTCTGCATGTCTTCCAATTCATCGGGGCAGTCATTAACTGGTTTTTGGTGACGTTTGTCGGTCGGTGCGTCCAGTAATAAGCAGTGTAGTGAGAGTATTGGTTATTACCGAACCCAGTCATCATGTCACAGCTTACAGGGCAACATGACAATATACGTAAGAGAAACATGTACGCCAAATATCCATTTCTTGTCATTTTGGTGTTCTGTTTTCTTACCTTTCAAAAAATATACGAAAATAAAATTATGAATTCTGAAGACTTTTGCTTTTTTTCAGTTTGGAAGCTTCATTTCTTCAATAATCTCTGCATGAAGTAAGAACTACCGTAATCTATATCAATGAAGCAATATTTTCATAGAATATCTCTTGAATTACAAATGAAACTCTAAGGCGAGAAGGGGATGCTTACTCTCCCCGGACATCTGATCAGACACCCCTTATAAAAGTTTCCTATATAAGGATGAACTGGACATTGTCTTCTGTTTGTTGTCTTTTTTCTTGAGTTTATAAGCCCTTTTTTTCAAAAATTTTAGTACCATTCTGCGGATGTTTGTGTTGATTTCCATCCACTTTCAATTAAATTAAATTCCACGTACGAATCAAGTTTTTAATTGTTTTCATTTTAAATGCACATATATTCAATTCAACCCTATATGAATGATCTGACGGAATTATTTTGATCCATTTCCCCACTTTTTTTTCCTTCAAAATTCTGTATAAAATATAAAGTCGCTTAATGAGTAACATGGTGTTAATTTGTACTATGTATGTACGTACATTTATGTTGGTAAACAGACTAAAGATCAAGTTCAATTTTGATGTATCGCCCTTGCCAAAATCTTAAAAGTATTTAAAAGATTATTGCGCAACAATTAAAATGATAGATACGTTAACACTCATTGATACTATATGACGTTCATGAATGCATTTATACCAGAACAAAATACCAAAATCAAACCCGAAATTACTTATATTTTACATTGTACTTAATTATATATAAAGTCCCTGATGGGTTAAGAAAGCTTTCGAAAAGCCTTTTTATTGTAAATTGAAGATAGCAGACGTCTGACAGGGAGAGGCATTGCCTTTTTTTTTTTCGTTAGTAATACTTTTTCGAATAACCATACCATTTTGTAAGTAAAGACTATTAAAATCTCAACTTGCAGTGGAAGGTCAGTGAACAAAATTACTATATAGAGCCATCTATACATAGGACAGATATTTTATGTATGGTAAATATACCTGAAATACCGGTAACTTACCACTGTATATCTCTGATACAAGTAAATATCATGATTCCAAAATTTTGCTTTAAGAATGTATGCACTTACTGATGTTTATAAATATTCTATCCGGCTAGGGCGAGGTAAAATATAAATAACTAGCATTTTAAAAAGAAATGCACTATGCCGTATCTGCATTTTTACTTTACAATCAATTCACAATCTTCCCAATATATCTTTCAAATACATATATATAGCTATAGGTGAACATTTGAATATTGCATTAAAACTGCACCGGATCCTCATACTAAATGTTACATAAAAGAATTCTTCAGGATAATGATAAGTGAGAACCAAACACCTGAAAGTGTACAAAAATGCATTAGACAGTGATTTATTTCACATTTAAGACTTACGTAAACCTGGTTAATTTGATGACATGTTGAGATAGTCCCTCGATTGACACTGAAAATTTCTGTCACATCAAAGGGTACAAAAGGTAATCAAGAACTTTCAAAACTTGTTCACTCCAATAGCATTTACTAACCTAACCGATGTAGAAGAAAAATTGCATATGTTATAATAGTACTCTGGTATTGAGATATCTGAGCTTTGATACATATAACATTTTTTTTTGCATGTTTAACTAAAGTGTCTAGCTAGACTCATTTTCTCAATATATCTCCATTTCTTTTTATTAATCTTTTTTTATTTCCTTATTGTTTTTATCGGTTAAAAGACAAGACTTTTTTTAAGACAAACTACAGCAAATGATTTGTGAAAATTGCACAATATTTATAAAATCATAAAACAAAACAAAACAAGTGGGAAATAAAGCAAAAAAAAAACACAATTTGACTAGAAGTCAAGTCCTAACTTGAAGTGAGAAACAAAGAAAATACATAATTTGCCTATACTGTGTTCTTGCGACTTTACACTAAAGCCCTGGGATAAAGCGATAAAATATAGGGTATTTCTCAGTCATAGAAATCAGTAATAGTTTCACAACACTTGGCTTTCTGTTGATTGTGTCAATGGTAATTGCTTTGTTTATTATGAATACAATATTTTTTTTTTATTCCAATTTCGTTTATATCTGCACAGAGATGAAATGTTATCTCTCTATATACAATTACTTTTGCCTCACCTGAAACAGATGTAACTCTCAAGATTTATTGACCTTCATAGACCGATATTCATAAATTATATATCATTGAGTTTGCAATAAATCAAACCAAAACGTTTCACTCTATGAAAGTGTACTAAAATATGGACAAACATATTCTGAAATAAAAGCTGAGAAATTATTCATAATACATATGTTTCACTTCCAATGTTGGGAGTGTTTCATCCTTGTGGTACATTGAGAAAGAAGCTAATTGTACCAAATGTATCATTAACCTTTAAATTTGTTGTACTCAAAGAAATTGGTTTTTTTTTTTTCATGCATAGAAAATATCAAAGGATAAACTTTACTTACCAAAGTAAATAATGTACGCATAGCATGTCAAGCGATTCAACTCGCAACAAATTTCGCATGCTACAACCCTCGCAGAATAGATAAGTGTGTACACATTGTTACACGTTAACGGCCATGCAGGTGTGCATTATATTTAGGATCTATTTTAGTGGTACACACTTATCTACGGAAAGCATCAATAAATACATCACTTTGCGGGTCATTATATAGCTACGATTTGTTTCCCCCATGTTTAAAAACATGAAGAGGTCATACGAAAATTACCGTTTTAGAAATTCTCATTCATCTTCTTGAATGTTTAATAAGGCAATATTTATAGCTGTCTTGTTGGTGTGCATGTGGTCAGGTTGTTTTACACCACAATTATACGTGCTTCGAGACCTCTTGGTAATCGGAAAAGTGGGAGGGTTATGCGCAGTTAATCCAGGATAGCCACACAATTTGCCACTTGTGTGGCAAATTGCCGTTCAACGTCTGCACCGGTTACCCATTCGTCTCGTTGCTTTATGTGTCGTCTTTTGTGTTTTATGTTTATATGTCTTATGTCTCTTTTTCGTCTCTCAGTATGCTCGTCTTTGTATTTTCGCATCGGGTGTTTTTGGTGTTTTGCTGTTGGCGCTGCAACGGGGTCTGGTCGGAGATCCCCTAGCTTCTATTCAATTAAGATAAAACGTAAGTGTTCCAACTCTATACCCTCTTTAAGAAAATTTCAAACCAATTTTCATGCGCCAGACACGTGTTTCGGATAGTCAATCCTCGAGATCATCAGTGATGCGTCCAGCCTAAGTGATTTTCAGACACAGCCCAAGTTCATTTCAGGAGCGCCCTCTAGTTTGATTTTTTGAATTTCAATTCATACATTTTGCAAAGAGTGTGCGGCTCCATAGTTCCTGTAGGGTCGATTCAGTAGCATAGTTAAATAAAATCTATATTCAAAATAGCATTGGAGGGATGGTGCTAAGATGTTAACCTCTTTTAATTTCGTTGAAATTTTTTGGACGAAATAGCAAAATAAGATATGAAATCCTGTGAATAAAGGGCCAAAGGAACACAATTTTAATATAATACGGATCTTTATATGGTTATCGATAAATTCCTATCGCTTTCCTTTGACGAACCTAAGTTGATATCATTCATATCTATCAGCACATGAAACGCCGAATATGATTGAAAATTGAACGTTGTCAGTAAAATGAATATATTCTTTTTACTAAATTGATATTCAATTTTTAAAATTTTAATTCTTTTCAATTGTTGATGTACATTTTCTAAGAAAAAGATTAAAGTGCTTCATAAGTTTTTGTGTATATGTTGCCCATCCTGTCTCAGTAGTATGTTGGTCTTCTGATGTGATCTCCATTAAACCGTGTAATTAAGGGATAGCATATATGTATTTTAAAAATTCAGGCATGTAATTGGTGACTTACAGGTCCAAAACTGAGATTTTGGACGCCTCCTTATTGCTTTCTGTCCATTTTGACTTGTTTCAAGCGTGTTCGTTCCGATATGTGTTTGGTCATGTTGGACATTTTCTACTCACTCTTCTCCAACTGTTACTGAATTATTGATATAAAAAAGGGTTCAACTCTGCTGATCCAGCCTTTCAGATTGACAAAAAACCTTATACAGTATACCAGTGTAAGTATTGTTGCATGCAGTCAGAGGACGCTCACTCCTTCCGGGAACCTGGACCTGTCTCAAATTCGGGAGTACGCGATCCTTGACTTGTTAATGGAGACTTACACAAAAATGCCATAATCCCCCTGAGTTACGGTTATCAATTATCCTCTGGTATACTTAGAAAACCGAGATATACGAACGGGCAGCAGGTTTACCAAAGGGTCGAAATAGACGGACGGATGACAAACAGTCAAATTGATGATGAAATAAATGTACTCCTGTTCGAATCAACCATGACGTACCAATGAGAAGAAATGAATAGAATGTGTACCTACATCGGCAAAATTACATGATTGGGTAAATTCTATCAAGTTTATCTAGTCGTCAAACAGTTTATTTGTCAATACAATATATAAATATTAAAGTGTTTTCTCTCAGGGTTGTGTACTGAAAGATTTATGTGACTTTCTCAAACCAAGTCGAAAGTAATTGACATCTTTATATGACATAATATAATTAAATATTTGATTTAATTGTTACCGCGGCTGACAACGGCTGCATTGGACTGCCGTCGGCAAAAATAAATGCAGTTTCCAGTAAATGTGTCAATAATTTGGAAACATATTGCAGAGTCTCACCGAAAAGGGCATGTGATTTATAAAAACCTTGGAAAAGAATGTTAATACAAACGAATGTCAATAATGAATGCTTTTTGTGACCTTCTCTTTCTTTTCTATGATTCTATAAATATATACTTTTACCAGATTATCTGAAATAATATCCACATTTGATATTCAGAATTTCAATAAGGTAAGACAAAATTGTATTTCAGTCAAATAAAAAAGCGTGCATCAAGAAAAACTATATCAAATACTGCCAAATCCAATATGCGTTTTTAAAACAAAAATTCATATTAATTGAGTAATAATTCTTTCGCATCAACTTACCTTATTATTCGATTCCTTATATACGTTATTACGGTTAAAGACAGGTAATATGGTGCGATATACCTTGTCTGGAATTTATATTTCCCGAGCCAAAGGCGAGGGGAATATAAATTTCAGACAAGGTATATCAGACCATATTACCTGTCTGGAACCGTAATAATATTTTTGTCATACTGCAAATCACTTATAAATTGTCATTTAAAAATGGCGTCAACAGTAAAATTTCTAACTTTTATATTTCTTGATGAATTGTAAAATATATTTCACCATCAAAAAGATCGTACCCGTAATTGGTTTATTCGAAATGAATAAACCACGAATCAAATTCATTTCAGACGAAAACAAAATTAAAGGATCTGAGGCGAAGGGAAAAATCAAAACGTTTGGACGTTTTTACGGGAAATGCTCGCTATAACGTCAAGAAACAATAAGGTATCCGTGACGTCACAAAGTTCCATATGTACGGCTGCAGACGGGTAACATAGTCTCATGAGACTAAACAACCAATGAGATTCGTAGAAATTTATATGCAGTGTGACAATAATATATATATTATTACTTATTTGGTCAGTTCCTGACTGTACACGGAAAAATGTCGGGTGTTTTATTTCGTCGAGGACCTTTTCTTTCTTCCGCAGTATTCTCGGCAAAACGTTTCGCCATCTTGTCGTTTGTTTACTTGCATAGAGTTATCTGCTCTTTCTAACTGGGTCACTTTGCAAAATATCAATTTCCCTCCGCTGTAGAGAGCACCCCTAGAACACAAGAGCTACCGTAGACCAGACCAAGCGCAGTCACGATAAAAAAAAAATAATGCAGTGTTCTCTTTTTTCAACATGAGTCGTCATAGCAACAACTCTGTATCCGCCATCTTGGTTTTCTAACTTTTAATTCTAAAACAGGAAGTCGTACATGAAATTTTACTGACCGTACATAGCCTCATGTACGGTCACCACCAATTGTTGTCCTGGATTTTTCTCCGAGGCGAAATAATAAATTTTGTCTACTGTCCTGTTCACTAAATCCAGAGCATCCTGTTTTGCTATAAATTATTGTTTCCGAGAGTTGACCTCCTTTAGTTGTAACTGGAAATTAACTCCAACTTACCATAACAGCTGCCTATCAAAGCGCAATATGAAAAATAAAATGTCTACGGGAAATTCCCATGTTAATTTCAAGCCGCCGCCATATTGTTCTCCATATCAACAATAGTAAACAGTGACGTCAGTAAGTTTTATTGGGTCAGGATGAAATAGATCATAGTTACATACAGGTCGCTTCTTTTAGAAATTTTGGTCTCAGCTCGAAAACTCAAATTGGAAAAAAGATTTAACATACAAGTTTGTATGACAAAAGAGATGATTTTGATTCAACATAGTAAATTTCCCCTGGCTTGACGGTGATTTTCCTAGATTACGATATATTCATTTCACAGCTCATCCGGTGTGCTAGAGCATGTTCTGATGTTTTGGATTTTCATATTAGAAATTTACAAATAACGAAGAAACTTTTAGGTCAAGGTTTTCGTGCTCACAAACTAGTAAAGACTTTCTGGAAATTTTACAAAAAATATTGCCAACTTCTTTTGAAATTCGGACCCATGCAAGCAACAGAGTATATTACTTTGGGTATTTCACATCCTGCATTTTATGTTGACATAATTAACAAAATAAGAAGGATCAAAGGTAGACATCATAACCATCGAAAATGCGTAAGAATCATCAAACGCCTTTTATACTATGGATATGATCATAATGTCACCAGACGGACACTAGGCTTGGTACTTGACCAACCTACAGTCTTGTACCAGCGCATTCTTAAGACTTGCACTCTTGCTGACTGTGACGACGGGACTCCATGACGGATCCTGTCCAAACCTCTTTAGGGAAGACAGGGCCCCGACCACCTGTCCTCTCTGAATGTCAGTAGGATCACATACATGAGCTCGCTACAGCCGGTGGAGCACGGACTATATTACGCACGCCCTTTTTAAAAATCCATTTATACATATTCATCTGTGTTGCTTGGGCCCCTACGTTTTGCGGTCTTATTTGTGTGTGGTCATCTAATAGCTAGGAGGTTGTTTTACACCACAATTGTATGTTCTTGGAGACTTCTGGGTAATATGAATAGTGGGAGGGTTGTGCGTACGTTATCCAGGATAACCACATCGTCTGCTACTTGCGTGGCAGATGGCCATTCGAAGTCGGCACCTTTTGCCCATTGGTCTCGTTAGTTTATGTGTGGTCTAGCTTTTATGTTTCATGTTTCTATGGTGTGAGTTAGTTTTCCTTGTCCCTTTTGTGTCTCTTTCTGTGGATGTCTGCCCTGTTTTTGATTGGGTGTTTTGGAGTTTTGCTGTGGTTGCTGTAACCGAGTGTTGACGGAGATCCCCTCCTTTCTTTCATGTCAGCGGTGATTGCAGATTGATTTTGCCTTTCCTTGTAACAAGACTGCATTTATAGTCTTGTACAGTGTATACAAATGAGATGAATAGAATTTATCCCCAGACGTTATCAGGGACAAGGAAATCCAACCCGAGTGTCAAGGATTTGCTTGCACCACGACGAGGCTTGCAGAGTCGTGGACAAAAGCAAATCCTGAATACGAGGGTTGGATTTCCGTGTCCCTGATTACATTTGGAGATTGATTATTTTTCTCTCACTGTCTAAAAGAGCTCAAAGATGAGGTTTTTATGTATTGTTTTTCATATTATGACCGGCTACCGCTGCAATCATGTATGACATTACAATGATGTTACAGTTTTAAAAAAACACTTCCGGAAAGGGCTCATCTCACCCCGCAGGGTGAGACATTTTTCTTGACACCTTATTTCGGGGACAAATCAGTCTCAAGTGAGAGAAAAAGAAGATCCTGAAGACAGTTTCAACAGCACTCACAATTGAGCACCATATTGAGCATCGATTGACCCCTAGCAAGCTAGAGGTGAGACCAGGTGCCCGGGAGGAGTAAGCATCCCCTGTTGGCCAGCCGCTCCCAACGTCGTTGTTCATGCACGAAAGTGAACGCAATGCCTACAAAATATGCACTGTCTGAGGTTACGTAACACAAGATAGAGAAAAATCTTACTTCAATAAAACTGCAGTGACTACAAATAGTAAAACTATCGATCAAGGGTGCATGTATATGTGAACGACTGATTTTGTCACCGCAAAGATTGTTGGACGATGAATTGAAAATATTTAAACACCTCATTATCCTCCATGTTGGAAGATGTTTTAGGTTAGAAGCATCAAAAACAAAAACAATGGAATTCATAGTAGGTGTCTCTGATAAAATGAATTTGTGCGGCGCGGCAAACATGTAAACTGCTAATTCCCTCCTGATAAGTCCGAATTTTTGTTAATTTAAATGTAGTTTAAAAATATTCTTATAACACGGATAAACCTCTATAGGGAGCAACCATTTGATTTTAGGGGGTGGGATGGGTGGGACAGGAAGACTGCAAAAACATTTCCGGATCGAGATTTTTTAAAAGGAAAAACGAAGGGCCGGCCAAAAATATTTTGGGTTCCTCCCTCTTCCGACCTTTTTCGTATATTAACTAATTACAAATAGAATTAAAACAAACTTTATTCAAAGGTACGAAACCAAATTCAAAAGTCATTAGCACCATATAGCCTGTCTGCGTTGAATATCATATAAGTGAACAGATTATAGGTTTCAAATGGTATTCCAGACATTAAAAATAAGTGATCTGCTAGCAATAGATGCCTCAATATAATCTTCCTTGGTACCTGATCTCATTCCGTGTTTGATATTTGATATGGCCGAAAAATCACGCCGAATAATTCAGACATTTAGACTTTTAGAGTAATTTTCAACATTGGAAAATTTAAAAAAATCCCACCCAAAGGGCAAAAGAACATTTCTGCTCTTAAAATGGCTGAAAAAATTTCGGCTGGCAATTTTAAGTCTCCCCTCCCCCCAAAAAACTCCCTCTTGTTTTTGAATAATTAATAATACAAAGAGTGAAGTTTACATAAGCTCCAAGTTTTGGTCCTTCTTAGATTTTTTTAACTTGATTAAGATGTTTTATGTTTTTTTTTTCCAGAATTTGTAAGCCTTTTGACTGTGACGTCTGTATTTTGATTCCGGGTTTGTCTTTTGTTCATCTGTATGTATTCCGACAACATTATTAATATCGGTTACTATGGAGATTATTCATTAAGGTAGCGTTTTGATTTCCTTAATGTTTTGATCGTGTGATATATTTTTTTTTTTCGTTCCTCTGTTGACTCTTCGGGATGTCTTTATTCTATATATAGTTTTTACGCCTTTTGATTGTGACTTACTCTCTGTAAAGTAAATGCAGAAATTTAAATTCTAAAAATAATACCAGAGGGCGCTAGTGAAATGAATTTGGGCAGCTTATGAAATCACTTTTGCTGGAAGCATCACTGATGAGAATTTAACATAAGAAACACGTGTCTGGTGCATGAAAATTGGTTTGAAATTTTCTTCAAGAAAGAATAGAGTTGGATCACTTTCGTTTTATTATTCTTATCTTGGTTTCGTGTTTGAGTTACAAATGATGAGGATCGAGCAAGCAAATATCCAAAATACAAAAATGTATGTCCATGTACCATGTTGCTGAGCTCTGGCTATGGAACAAAGCTACATGATATCGCGCATCAGCATGCTTAGAAAATAATCCTTCGACATTATTATTTATGAAGTTTTATCTTTCTTTTAACCATGACAAGAAGTGAGATAATCAACAATGTGTCGTGCCAGTATGTTGATAGTTCTGATAGCGTTTATGATTCTACCTCCAGCAAACTGTAAAAATTTGGGTAAGGAATATACGAAAGGAGCTGTAACGATAAGACGTAAAATCTGCCCTGAAAAGTGGAAATTTCAAAATGGGAAATTTAAAGAAAATTTCAGTAGATATAGCAATCACTTAATGCATATCTGAATGTAATGTCTGTTTGAATTAATTATCAATAACAATACCGATATTTGGGTTAAAATGAGCGGTTTTTCTATAAAAATCAATGGAAACGGAAAAGTTTTCTACAACATTGTTCCACCCCGATTTGCAGAATGTCACTTTAACCAAAGATGTATATTATCAATACCAATTTTCTGACCAAGTGTGGTTCTGTAACTCAAGGTGGAACAATGTCCCAAAGACGAAAAACGAAAAAAGGGGGATGAGCTTTTTTCTAAGAATCTGACTAAAAAGCGGTAAGATAGATAAATATTGTCCATTTCCTCTTGTTGTACAATGGAACAATCCATTCTGAGTGGATTCCTATGAAATATACAACATACACGAATGAAATTAACGATATGAAGATGTATAATTCTACACAGCGTGTATTTCGTGCCTGAAAGCTTACAATGTGGCAGTTTATATATATTTCCCTGACCTTGTCGCCATAGCACTTTCTATAGACATAACGTCAAAGAGTGCATGGATTTTAGATATTGCTTTCATTTTCGTGCTTAAACATCGACGGCGGGTGCGGCTAGCCAACAGGGGATGCTTACTCCTCCCGGGCACCTGGTCCCACCTCTAGCTTGCTAGGGGTCCGTTGATGCTTAATTTTGTGCTCTATTGTGAGTGCTGTTGAGATTGTCGTCAGGATCTTCTTTAACTCATTTAGTACAAAATAAAACGGTTTTCAGTTTCTGGATTGCGTATTTCACCGATTACATTGAAATAATGGTTTCGAATTTTTTTTCTTTTTCATTTTAAAGATAGGAAGGAGGTTAAAACATAAAACGCTTGAAATTTATGTAAAAATCCATTTTTTGTATATTTTCGTTCGCTATTTGACGTTTTCAGACATCGTTACCCCTTTTACCTGTTCAAGTCGACATTATCAAATATTACATTATTTGTTTTTAAATAAAATACTTATGAGAAACCTTCTAATACATAATATTTTTTCCGAAAGTGCACGAAAATAATCGAAAGATTTCACGGCTAAGTCAAGCCCTTATCGTTACAGCTCCTTTCTCAGTTCAACCCCCCCCCCCGAAAAAAAATTTTTGCTCAATGTTTTTGAATAACATCAACGAGTCAATCGTATTAATATTTCATTTAAACTTAATTTTCCTTCTTTTTTGCCTCGAATATATTGCAAAATTCAGTCTTTGTTGAAATGTGCAGATAGTTTCCTGGAATATAAGTACAATAGAACAGATATTTCAAATACATATTTTAAATTACTGTAAAATTTTCAATAATAAATTGCTCCTCTTTTTTATTCTTTCGTCTTTATCTATACCAACTGTACTCTGGAACTTGCGAACAACCCTCAATGACATCTGCCAATTCCCATCTCTCGCAAGTCAAGTTCATATTTATAAGGTGAGGCGATCGTTGGCGCCGAGCTTCTGTGCATCTGTATTTTGTACTAATTATAGTCATGTATTTTCCCTTGTAGAGATTCTAAACGATGACACGTGCGCCAGTGGAGATATATGCTCTAACTGTGTGTTTAAAGAACCAGTACCAGAACTGGAAGATCATGAGGACATTGTCTGTTGTCCATCAACTTGTGATGACAGATTTGTGACAAAAATTGTGGTCTATAATAACGAGACAACGGTGGGCCTAATGTGCATTTAATTGTTTTTAATTTATTGAAAGTAAACAAAGCAGATGTTTATAACGTCTTCAAATTCAATATCATCATTGAAGATCAGATAAATTTGCAGCATGGACTAGACATGCACGTTTCGGTTACTTAATCCTCGTCAGTGATCCTCAATCTAAACAATGTAATATGACCAAAGAGTGTGAAAAGCTATGTCCAAAATATATACTGAAAGACGTAGCTGGATGGGTGGGGTGTGATGCTACAGGACCCACGTTATAGAAATTTCAAGAAATTTTGATGACAGAAATATTCGAATGCGTTGAAGAGACGATCAACTGAAGTTGATTGAAATTAGCTACATGTGTCCTCGGGGACTCCTGGTTCACCACCAGTAACACTCACCAAGTGGTAGAAATGTTTAACGTCTTCATATTCAATAGCATCATTTAAGATGAGATAAATTTGCAGCATGGACCAGACATGCTCGTTTCGGGTACTTAACCCTCGTCAGTGACCAGCTCGTCCAACAACAGTGACACTTACCAAGTGATAGAAATGTTTCCCGTCTTCAAATTCAAGATATATACTAAAGTAAATGAAGAAACAATAGTGTGTCAGGAAACAAACATTGAAAGACATTGATCGTTACACTACCCATAAGAAAACATATATATTAAATCGTCGTATTTGATAATGATTTGCAGAAAGAGATCCTTTATTTTCCTTTTGTCATTTTGAAATATTTTCAACTGACCAATTATCGGACACAGACAAAGGCTGCTAAGTTATTAGCAATGACTATAAGGTCTCGAATGACGGCTCGTTGTTTCAGCGGTACACAATTACACTTAGGTCCACATATACTTGGGGACAATTTCATTTCTCACCATCTTGAGATAAAGCATTTCAAAAAATTATGAAGAATTTATTGTTTCTTGCTATCGGAAATTGTCAACATTGTGATATTATCTATAATAAACATCAAAGAATACCTATCAGTTATTTAGTAATCATTAAAGAATTACCTATCAGTTATTCAGTCTCAATGTCGAGAAGGCAAATCAAAACAATCAGAATTTCCATTAGAACGGTTGCGATCCTCGGAATGAATAACTTTCCGAAGTTCGGCTATTTACACGGGAGAGTCAGCGTCTCCTGATTGCACGCAACACCCGTCGCAACAGCTCCATGAAATCTTGTCAAATTCGGTCTCAATGTACATATTGATGTACGTATCAGGCAAATACTGTAAACGGGGAAATGATTGCGGTGGTTTTATTTTCGCTATGTTCGCGGTTTTCGCATTTTCCGCGAACATTAAACCCCCGCAATAATTTTGTATAATAGACAAAACAAATAACAGAAAGCTATTGTGTATGTACAGCTGAATCGTTCAATTCTCTGAACGTGGTTTTCCTTTAAGTTATTTAGATAGTTTGTACAGTAAAATGTATCGACAATATACGGTAACTTACGATGCATCTATATTTTTTATAAAAAGGAAGATGACACGTATAGCGCGCTTAAGATTTCTAGTGAAAAACATACACAGTTAATTAGTTTCAACCTACTTTTCAGTACTCTTTAATTGATATTCAATCGTTTCTGTGTAATCATCCCTAATTACTACTTGTTTGTCATAAATTACCACGTGAAACGCTTAAAAACTACAAAAAACAATCAAATTACACGTGTGCTTGTACGACGAAATCTTCATACATGTATCAATTTTTTTTTTCTTCTGCAACTTTCGATGCCGCAAAATTAAAACCACCGCAATTGGCTACATACTGAAAACCGCGAACTTTTAACACCGCGAAATTAAACCCGTTTACAGTATTTCATGTTTGGTGATTATGACAGCCATTCAATCGCACTTAATCAATCAATTAACCAATCATTCAATCAGTCACTGATTATTCTGGAGAGGGGGGTCTGATATGCTTTTATCATATCCCCATAGCGACAGAAGAACTTCCACGATGATGATTTCAGTCTTTGTGTACATGTAACATAACTCTTAACAAGAAGCTTACTTAGTTACAAGCCGTCTGGCTCTAACTATGAAATCTCCATATTTGGAACATGCCCTGGCGTACCGTACGTATCAGCTAAGTGCGCACGTAATCCATATAATTGCGCAGTCTGTTATTTGTGTGAGAGACGGCCATCCTAAGTCGACAACGGTTGCCCATTTGCCTCGTTGGTTTATGTGTGGTCTTTTGTGTTATGTATTTCTATGGTGTGAGTTGGTGTTCCTTTCCCTTTTGCGTCTCTTTCTTTGCGTTGTTTTAGCATTGAGTGTTTTGGGGTTTTGCTGTGGGTGCTGTAACTATGTTGAAGCCAAAGTTTTCTCTTTTATCGTATATCTTTGTATGAATTTCTCAATTATTGATTTTGATATCAAGATCCAAAAATGGTGTAGCTATATCATCTTTGTTTGCTTTATTCAAATGACAAATATGGGTAATGACCATATCTCTGTATACAGCACAAAATCGATAATCAAGAAAATCAGAAACCGAATGCATACAAAATCAGGATAAAACAGGAACCAAAGCAAACAAACAAAAACCTCCACCATATGAAAAGAAGCGAATTCCCGATATGGGAGTGAGACCAGGTGCCCAGGAAGAGTAAGCATATCCCGCTTCAATTCGGTAGAACTGTCACATCCGGTTACTTCCATTTCGGAAGACATAGAGTACAATCATTGGTTGGATGGTTCAAATGGTCTATGACAGAATATCATCCACCATTACTTTGAATCTTTACGGCATTTTTTCTATGTGATTCAAATAAAATTTCTAATCATTTGAAAGTAGTGTCAATGTGTTTGAGCTGGTGCGATTTGAGAATTTTTCTCCTATTTTTGGTAAGAAAGTACTTGAAAAATAACTGGGATCTGGATCCTAGAAGCACGGTTTGATATGTAAGTCAAACTGTTCTAAGGATGACAGATTTTATCTATATCATAAGAAACTGTAAATATTTTAGAAATTCCGGTATTTTAGTGTACATTCTGAGACATATACTTGAAATAAAACGTATCACAGGCGCTATGCATGTACATCTCATTGTTATTCGAGTCTGACGTCGAATTTAGTATTCAAGAGTTAGTGTTCACTAATAAACATACTTTGTATCATAATATTACATACAGAAACGATGAAGTGTTGTTATTATTTCATGAAAGAATTTTTCGAAGGCAGATACTGGCTCACAATGTGATTTGATGTACATATTACTTACACTCTCATTCGATTTAAGGCGCCGAGGACCCCCCCCCCCCCCCCCCCATTTTCCTTAAAGACGCTGAGCGCACTATCCATTTACTTTTTATTTCTCTCAGATTATACGATGTTTTGTGTTTTAACCATATATAATAAGAAATGTATGAATTGGTGATGAAGTTAAGCATATATATCGAAACTCTGGAATTTGCGCTCCCCCCCCCCCCCCCGCCTTTTTTTTTTTTTTTTTTTTTTTTTTTTTTTTTTTTTTTTTGGTATTCATTGTATAAAAACGAATCATTTCGTTAGAACATGATTTTCGTTTGATGTATAATATATTTACAAGTGGAAAACTAGCAAATTCCGAGTATAATATACAGTGTTTAGCTTTATTCTGAGCCTTAACCGAACATAAACAGAAAAACGCAGAATTGTAAAATTAGGGGGGTGGGGTGCGTTTTTGCCTTACTACGAGTCGTTATATCGATATATGCATGCTTTTTTTACATGATAGAGTTGCTTAATGATCACTGATACAGAACAACAACAAAAATTACAATACTAGCCTAGAATTATTTTTTTCTGGTTGATTTTACGCAATTTTTACAGTTTGAATTAGGCCTCTCGGGCCTCCTGGAAAAAATTCGTATAAATTCTAAAAATACAGTTTGAAGTTTTTGCATTTAAAATATCATTATATCAAAGTTGAAAGAAGACAACACAATTTATTTTGTGTAAATATCTTTATTTGGAAGAGAACAGGACAGTTTTGAAAACAGCGGTCATGAAAATGTAATGAATTTTGCCAAAAATTTCGTGCTGAAAAATAGCGTCAATCGGGCTTCATTTTGGCTAAATTATTTCAAAACGAACGAACATATTTTGATAAAACTTTGTACATAACATACGAATACATTGATATATATGCCAGTACCATGATTTTGTCGAAGGTAAAAGAGGGGGAGAGTTATAGGATACAGATCCCAATTAATGCATATCTAGGTCATTGTCCTGTCAAATAGTTCCCATTATTTTCTTATTTTTTTCAACAATTTGTGGAAAATACACATAATGTTTATCTTGAGCTGTCTCCCCGTCAAAGTTTACTAGATAGATGAAATAAATTTCTGAATATAGTTTAAAGTGTGTGAGACATCTACATGTGTGGAAGAATACGTGTGAAAATAGGTCTCAGGAAAGTAAAATTCGAATAATTCCGGCCCGGAACCAGGTGCATGACTTTGAAAAAATATTAAAAAAGTTGTGTACTTTGAATCTTTACGGCATTTTTTCTATGTGATTCAAATAAAATTTCTAATCATTTGAAAGTAGTGTCAATGTGTTTGAGCTGGTGCGATTTGAGAATTTTTCTCCTATTTTTGGTAAGAAAGTACTTGAAAAATAACTGGGATCTGGATCCTGGAGAGTGGGACATCATAGTGTATGACAAGTTCCCCATATCGACCGTATAACTTCCTCAGTGACGATGTTATTCGGTCACAAACATATCCCTGACTGAGAAGCTTATCTGAAAGACGCTTAGCTCTCAGAACAAAATCCGTATATTTGGTACTTGCTCTTGCATAGCGTATCAACTGAGATATAAACACGCCATAAGCAGGCGATGAAGGGATGTAAAATTGCTACTCAGAAAAGGAAAGTTTGTAATGCTGAAATTGAAGTCGTCATGTTTGTCATAGAGTGAGGTGTTCATGTGACCATCAGTGTCGTAGGACAACATTATGTCCAAATAGGATGCTGAATTATTTGTCTCTGTAGTTTCTTTGAGTATCTGTAAGTGAAGTTGAAATCAGAAGCTAAGTATCTGTTCCCTTCAGAGACCAAAGATTGAATGAATTCAGCTTCGAATGAGTAAAGGAAAACGTCGGCAAGGAGTTAGGAGACAAATGACTTAGAAAATGAAATTACTGTAAGCTGGATATTTTTTACGTGAGGGTACTTTTCGCGCTTTTCGCGAAAATGACCCCGCGTAAAAATTACAACCAATATAAAAGATTAAAGGGAATACTGTCGATTTCTTTTTATCTAAAATTACCCACACACGTACTGTTGCAATGATCATTTCACAAAAATTTCCACTAGACAAAATAACCACGTTTACAGTATTAATTTGTTGTTGGCTCCACCGAAGAGCATCAGACAACAAAGAGGGTGAAGTTAATAAAAAAAATCCGAAAGACGTAGCAGGATCAGTGGGATACGATGCTTCGGGACCCAATTTTCAGAAATTTCTAGATCATTTTGAGGCAGAATTTATCCGAATGAGCGAGAAGACAGGGCCCCGACCCCCTGTCCTCTCGGACTCCAAGGGTGATTACATACATGCATGAGCTCGCTACAGCAGGCAGAGCACGGACTGTATTTCGTGTACCCGCCCTTTTTTATATATCCATTTACATACTCATCTGTGTTGCTTGAGACTATTGAATTTGAAGTTTGACAAGGTTCCACACAAACGCCTACTCTTGAAACTAAGGAACTATGGCGTATTGGGAACTACACTAAGCTGGATCAGGGACTTCCTCAATCACAGGACCCAGTCAGTCGAACTCGATGTACACACATCATCACCATTGGATGGTTTGTCCGGGTATCCCCAGGGGACTGAGGTAGCTTACATCAATAACCCCCCGTGGTGCACCTTTGGTTGTTTGCAAACCCTTGCCTGATCTACAGAGAAATCAGGAATCAGGGAGATTCCGACATTCAAGGACCTCACAACTCTAGAGGAATGGGAGCACATATGGCAGATGCGCTTCCGCCCAGAGAAGTGTACGGTCATCGGGATCACCCGCAGACAACAACCGCTATGTACAGACTACTTACAAACTATGTGGTCATCAACTGGAGGAAGTCGATAGAGGGAAATATTTTCGTGTTACCATCAACCAAGACCTATATTTATAACACCATTTGAAGGGCTGTACACGGACACTTGGCTTGATTGAGATCGAGGATCACTGACGAGGGACCTTAAATACGGTACCTGAAACGTACATGTCTGGTCCATGCTGAAAATTTATCTGTTCTTAAATGATATGAAATTGAAACATTCCTACGTAGGAACCTTGGCCGGTGCAAACCATCAGTCAAGGCGACAGCATGTACTGCTTGTACCCTGATCAGACCACCGATCGAATATGCATCATCATAGAAGTGTGTATGATAAACGAGATGATTTTGGATTCAACGTAGTAAATTTCCCCTGCCTTGACGGTGATGTCCCTAGATTACCGTCATACGGTATCTACATTTCACAGCTCATCCGGTATGCTAGAGCATGTATTGATGTTTTGGGTGTCATAGTAGAAATTTACAATTTACTAAGAAACTTTTATGTCAAGGTTTTCGCTTTCACAAACTAGTAAACACTTTCTGGAAATTTTACAAAAATTATGATCAACTTCTTTTGAAATTCGGACCCATAGGGAAGAGTCAGGTAAAACAGAGGAAATTCTATATTTCAATTTTGTGTAGGGTACATGCGAGCCTGTAAATAATTATGTTTCTGATGTTCTGATTGGACAATAATTACAAAATTGGTCTTTTTAGAATAGAAACATTTCTTGCTTTACATTAATGCAGATAAAATTCCTGAAAACCCATTCATTAATATCTAAAAGCTGTAGAAATTATGCTATTTTAGGGGCAAAAATAACAGCTCCATTTAGTGTAGGTTTTAGGGTGACCTTGAATTACACTTCCTGTCTTCTGGTTCTAATGATAAAACGTTCTTATTCTGACATATTTTTGACTCGCTAGCGTTGACGGTTAATTTCATGTATAGATTGTAAGCATTGAAGTTGTATATGTGAAATGTGACAAGATTATGTTAACATTGCGGCCTATGGGAAAAAGGACGAAAATGAATTACTGGACTCCCCCCCCCCCCCATACAAGCAACAGAGTATATTACTTTAGGTATTTCACAACCTTAATTTTATGGTGACATAATTAACAAAATAAGAAGGATCAAAGGTAGACAGCATATTTATCGAACATGCGTCAGAGTCATCAAACGCCTTTTATATCGTGGATATGATCCTAAATGTCACCAAACGGACACTAAGCTTGGTACTTGACCAATTTACAGTCTTGTACGAGCGCATTCTTAAGACTTGCACTCTGACTGACTGTGACGACGGGACTCCATGACGGGCCCTGTCCAAATCTCCTTGGAGAAGACAGGGTCCCGACCACCTGTCCTCTCTGAATGTCAGTCGGACTCCTCGGGTGATAACATACATGAACCGGCAGAGAACGGACTGTATTACGCACGTCCTCTTTTTTATATCCATTTACATATTCATCTGTGTTGCTTGGACCCCTGTGGTTTACGGTCTTGTTTGTGTGTGCTCAACTGACAGTGAGGAGGTTGTTTTACACCTTAATTGTGCGTTCTGCGAGACCTCTGGGAAATCGGAATAGTGGGAGGGTTGTGCGCACGTAATCCAGGATAACCACACCGTCTGCTATTTACGTGGCAGATGGCCGTCCTAAGTCGGCACCGGTTGCCCATTGGTCTCGTTGGTTTCGTAGTCTTTTATGTTTCATGATTCTACGGTGTGAGTTGGTGTTCCTTGTCCCTTTTGCGTCTCTTTGTGTGGGTGCTGTTCTGTGTTTTTTGCATGGGTGTTTTGGGATTTTGCTGTGGGTGCTGCAACCTAGTGTTGTTGGAGATCCCCTCCTTTCATCAGTATGGATCCCCATCAAGCAACACTGATAGACGATCTGGAACAAGTACAGCGGAGAGCAGTCCGGTTGGTCTTCCGTCAGTACATCGACATCAGTCCCCGGATGTGTAACCTCCTTACTGGACCAGCTACATTTGCAATGGCATACCCTTCAGCACAGGCGCACCAAACATGGGCGCGTACCCTGTTACATGATTTGAAACAAGTTGGTCGACATAGATCCAGCTAAATACTACACTCCTGGGGACAGACGGACTAGAGGAGGCCATTGATGTAGGCAGATATGGACCAACAGGGATCAGCAATGTTGCATAGACACTCTTTTTCCCTTGGTCAATAAGGGACTGGAACTATCTACCTGAGTCTCCTGGGGGACTGTGCTATATTACACCAATGACCGCCCGTGGTGCACCACATCAGACACCAGATTGCCTGGTTTACAGAGAGAAGTCAGGAATCGGCGAGATGCGGGAGGTCGATCATTGATGCAATAGCAGCACCCTCATTGGAGGAGTTCATACCCACATTCGACAGCGCGCCATGTAGACGACAGTCATTTTACATGTACACATGTACATAGTTTTAATCCTTTTAACCTAAATTTCATTGGAAGAAGCCTCCTGTTTTAACCGTGTTCGAGTTAATTACCACACTCATATATGAGGACAACTCCATTAAGGAAGAAGTGTGTATTTTCTTCTCTCTCTCTCTCTCTCTCTCTCTCTCTCTCTCTCTCTCTCTCTCTCTCTCTCTCTCTCTCTCTAAAGTTGACAATTCAACTAATTACAATTTCCAAATTACAGCAGTATGTTTTTTCCTCTTGTTAAGAGAGGGATGTCGGCATTGACTGCGTTTTCATGGAGCTACGTTTATACAACTCTTTGCGTGAAGCTATATATTTACGGATGTAAGTTCGGCAGTGTTGCTTGTAGATTTTTGATTGTGTCCCCGTGTTGTTGATGTGTTCCATGGAAAGAGGCTATGACTGTCAACTTTATCTGTGTTGCTCATAATTTTAAATGTTTCAAATTTTTGTGATCTTAACCATCTGTATCGCAGTGTTGGAAGTCCTAAATGTCTCAATCGTTCTGTGTATGTAAAGTCGGAAATTGATCGCGCTAGTTTCATGGCACGTCTTCGTACATTTTCAAGCAGAATGGCATCCTTTTTGTAAATAACGGACCAAATATTGTTTCCTTACTCCAGGTGCGGTCTAGATAATAGGCTTTTAAATTGTACAATATGTTTTAAAACTTTCTCTGTCCATGTACGAAAATGTGCGTTAAAGATATGAGTCCTAGTTCTTTCTTTCTTCTTATAAATTCCTCCACTGCTTGGAGTACCACCCCAATGGGATGTAAAACTGTGTGGTTTGATAAAATTTTCATGTTTACGTATACATTAAAACAAGTGACATCATGTTTTAATAGTAGATAATATAACAATTTTAAGAGATACCTTATAGGCTAGTCCGACTTGCAGACCTACGACGGTGTTATCTGTTTTTTCGTCTTCGAAGACGAAAAAACAGATAACACCGTCGTAGGTCTGCAAGTCGGACTACTTATAGGCATATCTACTATGTGTTATTCAAATTAGAAAAAAAATTTAAATGCTAAGAAAAACTTTCTAAAATACTAAAATGCATTGGTATTAGTATCTATTTGAACAGTTAGTTGTGAGAAAGGTTTTTAAAACTACCTATTTACATCTATCTTTCCGTTTTCACTGAATGTTACTGTGGGCTAAACCCCATTAAAATGGGTGTTTAATATGGGCAGTTTTTGGTTTGCCTTTTCACCTGTGCTGAAATGTGAGTCTGGTATTTTAATTTCTTATCGATGTGAATTCCGAGGTCCTTTCATTCATATGTTTTTTTCAATCAACACGATTTTTTTCCGGAACTAATTGAGACGGACGACAGTTTTCTTTTCTTTAGTTTATCTAGAAAGATCTTTGAAACGCTTGGATAGATCAGCTGGTGCGTGATGACGAATCAGGCGCTTAATTAACACCGAACAAAATATTGATGAAATGGCAGCCACTTTGTCATTTCGTTGGTTGGACATCCTGGAAAAGGAATTCGATAAAGCTTTTGTTGATCTTGACCTTCTTCTAGGCGAGATAGATCCAGATCAATGCGAACTCACGTTTGATGGTCGTCAGAAAATGACTGCGCTTAGCGCAGCTTTTGCACAACTCTGTCACAAAGCTCAAACTGTTTTCCAGTCTAACGCTAAGCTTGAGGTGAGTTTTCATTTATATTGCAGTGTGTGTACTCGACATAGATGAGGTTCTTGAATAATCATTCATTGCTAGGTTTCAGTGAAGATATGTAAACTTGTCAAATGCAGCATGCAGGTTTCAATATCCTGGACTGTGTAGTGGCTTCCGGTAGCACAGGTACAGATAGTTCAATACAAGTTCCAATGACTGAGCTATCAGGATGTCCCTTTAGCTCAATCGGGAACAACTCTAACTATTGCCTGGACAGCCAGGGTTAAAGTCCCAGACCGGGTGCCCACTAATTAGGGTCCCTTTAAAGTACGAAACGAAAACGAAACGAAATGAAACGAAACGAAAACGAAATGAAATGAAACGAAACGAAACGAAAACGAAACGAAATGAAACGAAACGAAATGGACAAAAAATTGCGCATATTCAGAAACATTTTATAAAATGATAGCACGTGAAATAATTAATATCGACAATATTTAATCTTCCTCTTCTTCTATGTATGACCCTACGCTTACTCGGAGCACTCCCAAATGGACATATGTGCATACAGAACATGAAAACCCCATTCTTTATCTCCCCCTCGGTTTTTTTTTTTTTTTTTGTTGTTGTTGTTGTTGTTAGTTTGTTTCTTTTTTTTTTTTTTTGTAAGAAAATGTTGTGCCCTTCCACTTTTTCAGACAGAGCTACGCCGTTGCTGGTAACACTTTTTACAAAAAGTTAAGTAGGAATATGATGCCCATGGGCGGATCCAGGAATTATTTCCAGGAGGGGTCCTAAAATTCATTGGTCCTAAATTTTTTGAAAAGCAAAAAAAAAAAAAAAAAAGGCAAAAAGATTGAAATCATGAATTTCCACCGCGTTGTTCTTGATTAATAATCAAATGTGCAATAGTCTCTCTCTCAGAATATATTAAGACAGAACTCTATATATATAAAAAGAAAAAGAGAGTTAGCGACTTTAGAAAAAAATGGGGTCCTTTTGCAATATTAACAGGTTAATATTTCTTACTTCATATTCTTATTTCAGAAAAGATCATTTCTGATTTATTTTTTTCAACAAAAAAAAAATTGAGTAAAATAATACTATTATTATAATTCACATAAAATTGTTGCACATGTGATGTGATGTCAAGAATTTGTGTGTAATGTGTGTATGTTTATACAGTAATGTCAATTACTTGTATTGATGTATTGTCTTCTGTTTTCGTATATATTGTCATTGGTGTTGATATTACTTGTATGTGTATGCCTGTGTGTATGTCTGTGTTAATAACATGCAAAAAGAAAATAAAAATTTAAAAAAAAAAAAAAAATGTGAAATAGTCTTCTAAAATTTGTCAGAGTTGGAATAAAAAGGACAGACTATAATACCGTTTGTATCCTCTATTTAAGAAATGATCGTCTTACTTTTGGTGTTCATGGGTGTATAATTTTGGTTGGTCATGTGCAAATTCCGTTAATCGCGAAGCGATTCTCGGAAAATTTGCATGTGTCCAACTAGACTAAATAATCCAGTCTCTCCGCTGCCGCTTAGCGGCAGCGGAGAGACTGGATTATTTAGTCTAGTGTCCAAACAGAATTATACACCCATGAACACCAAAAGTAAGACAGTCATTACTTATATTTACATAAATTTATTCTAAATATCGGTCATTTTTTATATATTTGCACGCACTTCACATATTTTGCCTGTTTTAGCGTCAAATGTATTTGAAAGTTGGTAAAGTCTCCCTACATGCAAAACTCGATCGTGAGCATTACCCAAGTTATTGGAATATAATTCTAGTTGCCTAATGGGCATTTAACATGGGGAATCTACTAGTAATGTAAATATTACTGTATTTTTTCAGTTACTTGTCCTTGTTTATTGACAATTGTTGTGCAATGTATAAGGGTTGCAAAGGTAAGCATAATTTGAAATTGATAGTATATGCAATAAAATCTGGCGAGCGTAAGCAAGCCCGGGAAAATTTTGAAATGTGGACCAAAAAATTAATAAAAATGATAGATCTTAAATACAAATTCATGTTATTTTTCAAATGCTATGACAAAAAAGGGAATCGGGACTTAATCTTATGAAATAAAATTGTATACTTAATTATAAGCGTTACCAAACTATGCTTCGAAAATTCCAGGGAGGATCTGGATCCCGCCCCCATACCCCCCTCTGGATCCGCGCTTGCAAACGGTATTAGTCTGTCCTTTTTATTCCAACTCTGACAAATTTTAGAGGACTATTTCACATTTGATTATTAATCAAGAACAACGCGGTGGAAATTCAAGATTTCAATCATTTTGCCTTTTTTTTTTTTCTTTTCAAAAAAATTAGGACCAATGAATTTTAGGACCCCTCCTGTAATCCTGGATCCGCCCATGGGCATCATATTCCTACTTAACTTTTTGTAAAAAGTATTACCAGCAACGGCGTAGCTCTGTCTGAAAAAGTGGAGGGGCACAACATCCCAAAATTTCTTACAAAAAAAAAGAAACAAACAACAACAACAACAAACAAAACAAAATAACCAAAAAAAAAAAAAAAAAAAAGAAAAACGAGGGGGGAGATAAAGAATGGGATTTTCATGTTCTGTATGCACATATGTCCATTTGGGAGTGCTCCGAGTAAGCGTAGGGTCATACATAGAAGAAGAGGAAGATTAAATATTGTCGATATTAATTATTTCACGTGCTATCATTTTATAAAATGTTTCTGAATATGCGCAATTTTTTGTCCATTTCGTTTCGTTTCATTTCGTTTCGTTTTCGTTTCGTTTCGTTTCATTTCATTTCGTTTCGTTTTCGTTTCGTACTTTAAAGGGACCCCCCACTAAACAACTTAATTGGCAATGAGGTGTACAATTGGTGTGTGTGAGATGGCCAGCTCGATATGCAGGAGGCAGAACCTTGCCAGAGGTTTGAGGGAAAAGGTCACCACACAGCCAGGTACACCCACAGCCCTCAAAGAAAGGAGGGAAGGGTGTAGTGGCTTCCTATAGCGCAGGTACCAATAGTTCAGTACAAGTTCCAATGACTGAGCTATCGGGATGTCCCTGTAGCTCATTCAGGAAAGAGTCTAACTATGGCCCGGACGGCTGGGGTTCGAGTCCTGGACCGGGCGCCTGCAAAACTACTTCAACCGCCAATCATTTATCAATTTGCACGGTAGGCTTATGATTTATATGGAAAATGTTACTGGTCTGGGAATTAACAGCACCTTCTTTTTATCTTGGAAGATGCTTTTACCCACTGCGCTAAGGGGCATGATACCTGAACTGTCATACTTGACCCTAGGCCCCTCCAAATTTTGAGGTTTCCAAAAGTTCAGAGTGTTACCAGAAAACCTCACAAGGAGACCTAAACATCCCTGGCTTTCCCCTATATTTCCCCAAAACCACAAGGGGGTTATAAGATACTTTCTCACGGCAACAAATACTGTAACTGCCGATATTATTTTATCGATTTCATTTGATTAATGAAATAGAATTTTATAAATTGATCTCTGTATTACTGTACCGGTATGTACATGTATGGTTTACTTCAGGCTCAAATGGTGGATATGAGATCTGATGTAGTTGAACTTCGAGCTGCCAAGGAACATGTCGAACAAGAACTTCATAATGTACTTCTACAACTTCATTCCACTCAACTTCAACTTCAGGCTGAAAAGGGGGTGGAAGTAGATTCCACAGCTATCAAGAAGAAAGTGGTAAGTATTGTACATGTACTTTTCAAATTAAGTGACTCAGGGAAAGAATAAACATTGCAGTTTCTAGAACAAATGTAGAAGATTGAGTTTTTGGAACTTAGCTGCATGATCAAAGTTTTCATTATTTGTGTGCAAGACAGTACAAGCAAGTAAAAGATAGCGATGATTTTCATCATCAATGATTAAGACTATCCTAGATTACAGATACACACTGTCATGCAGATAATTCATGCATGTAGTATACATTTGTGAGAAGGAAGTAGTAGGAATCTATGTAACTCATACTTTTTTTCTACAAAGTTGACCATTTGAAGTCTTTTTTAACTCCAATTTGAAAAGCAAAAGTGAGAGGGAATTTATGAAATAAAGTTATCAATTACATTTATAGTGATAGTAACTCACCAACTATTACTGATCACATTTGTAAGTGGACAAGCTTTTTGTGAGATCTTTAAATATTTCATACAATGAAGTACATGTAACCTTGAATTAACATTTATACAAATTACAGGAAGAGGAGATGAAGAGTAGGACGGCTGAAGTCTCTCAGTTAGAACGTATGCAGGCTGAAATGAAAGAGTTACGGAGAGAAAACGAAGATTTACGACAATATGTATTAGCTTTACAAGGAGAAGTATATGGTGCCCGCCTTGCAGCAAAGTATTTAGATAAAGAACTGGCTGGAAGGTATACATACATGATAACAAACATTGAATCATTATAAATCATAAGCAAGGTCATGATGATAGTAAAGCAAATCAAAGTATGTAAATAATGATTAATACCTACATGAAGTATGTATCTGCTGTAGATTGCTTAATCTCCAAGTTTAACTTTGGCAGTTTTGACGGGTCCATTCAAGGTTTTATTCCCTATTTTCGAAAAACAGAGTTACTTCCCATTTGGGACGTTATCTGATGTAGACTAATTGTGACGTCAACTCTCTGGTAAATGGCGGTATAACATTGTTTTATCATGCCATTTTCATGACGTCATAATAGTTTTACATCAGATATTGTCTGAAATGGGAGATAACTCTGTTTTCCGCAAAGACTCAATAATACCTTAAATTTGCAGTTTATCATGTTTTTTTCTTAGAGTTGTTGTCTTAATCAACATTTCATTTCCATATGACAAAAAAAGTTTTGCAAACAATCAATAGTCTGTGTAATAATGCAGTTCCTAACATGTATTTTCACTGTTATTTCATTAATGATCATCATTTCTTTTATAAGGATTCAACAAATACAGCTGCTTGGACGAGACATGAGAGGAGCAGAGCACGATAAGTTATGGAATCAGTTAGAAGCAGAAATCCACCTACATAGACATAAGACTGTGATTCGGGCTTGTAGAGGAAGAACTACATGGAAAAAGAAATTACCTGTGCCGGCTGGTCATGTAAGGATTACAAATAGTAAAATATTATCATGGAGTAGTATTATAGCTCTATAGATTTGGACTTTTGATACCAATATATTAATGTAACCTGAAGATATTTTTACAGTATTATATGGCACTACCCATCTGTTTGTGCATCTATCTGTCCTTTTGGGAAAGATAGAGTACTAGTCCATTTCATCATCATAAATGAAAAATAAGAAAGAAACCTATCAATTTTACAGTTCCCTTAATGAATCTCTTGTTGAAAGACTTCCCTTATAATTTTCGTTTTTATTTCTCACATTTTATTTTGATCTTTAAGGATTTTCATTCCCTCAGAAGACAGCATGGTTTAGGAGATATACGTAAAGTGACGCTGATTAAAGGAGAAGATGATGGCTTAGGTTTATCAATTACAGTAAGTCAAGTAGAAATAACATGCATATTACGGATGAAATGAAATATACGTGCACATATAGTCTATCTTAAAATTCTTATATACTGTAGAACTTTAAAATTGAGCTTGGGTCTTTTGGTTTTAATTCTTTGAATTGCATTACATCTTAGTGTGTTGATGATGTTTACGTTTAAGTTTACTGTGTTCAGTTACAAGTTGACAGATAAGTTTACTCTGTTCAATTTAAAGTTGACTATGTTTATTTGATTTTAGGGTGGAAAAGAGCATGGAGTACCTATCTTGATTTCTGAAATCCATGAAGGTCAACCGGCTGATAAATGTGAGGCATTATACGTTGGTGATGCAATATTGTCTGTAAATGGTATAGATCTACGTAACTCAAAACATGCCGAGGCTGTACAGATCTTATCACAACAGGTAAATACACTTACGCTTCACAGGGAAAAATTGGTTATGTTAAACTATGGTATAGATCTACGTAACTCAAAGCATGCCGAGGCTGTACAGATCTTATCACAACAGGTAAATATGTATACACTTCACAGGGAAAAGTTGATAATGTTAAACTAAGTATGAAAACATTCATGAATTTTGCTCTTTTAAAATTTTAGAGCATTGTATGTATATTTTGTAAAGTTTCTTGTATGAATATAGTGTATAAAATTTACATGAAACTATGCCTTTTGATTGGTTAATTGATCGTCAGAAAATAACGAAATACACCTTCATACCCCAATGAATAGATAAAATACCGGAAAAGCCAGAACTACTTCCATCAAAATCATTTATTATGTTGCTAAGATCGGCTTTTGAATGATAATTACGCAAAAAAAAAAATAGTTTTGTTAACAGTAGCCCTTAGATATAAATACGATATCAGAATTGATGAACATTTTATGACAATTTCGATAATGTACCGGTATACATAGTTTTAACAGCATTTTTCGGTTGCTATGCGCCTGTTTTGAAGTTCCTTAGACCATTTCCTGACCTTCAATTTTGATGAAAGACAGAAAATGCAGTATATGATGAGAAAAACAGAAACTCCCAGCTGTTTTCTTCAAAATTATATTCCCGTCGTAACAGTAGCAAGTACCTGCGTTTGAAATTTTCCAATGAATGACGACTGTCGACAACAACTTGCAAAAGTTTTGAATGAAAACTTCAAAAGGACCGAAGATTACTGTTTCAAATGATTTCTATGAAGTACAATCGTTTTGAACCTATAAAGTATAGAAACTAGAAACTTTTCTAATGATTTCTTTTCGGCGAGATGAAGAATTTAGAAGAAAATATTAACAGCGAATAGAAAATAAGAGATCAAAGACAGCAACGTACCTCAGCCTCGATCAGGATACAGTATTGTCATGAATTTTCACAATTAACTTGTCACTTATGAAATAACTAAATCCTAGGAAGGTATTATGATACCAATAGATCATAATCATGCCGTTTTCTGTAAGTATTAGATCTATAAGTACAGAGAATCTGTCTGTACAAACTCCCAGCTCCTGCGTGTACAATCCAAACACATAACTGCAATGTCGGCGACCTTGAACTTTAACTGCAGAACGGGTCATCAAACAGCTGCGTCACATCATCAGATAATGTAATGAATTA
Organism: Pinctada fucata; assembly: GCA_028142955.1. Classification (NCBI taxonomy): domain Eukaryota; kingdom Metazoa; phylum Mollusca; class Bivalvia; order Pterioida; family Pteriidae; genus Pinctada; species Pinctada fucata. Next base: position 2,068,820 of record AP027104.1, read on the forward strand.
GTAAAATGGGGCTCTAGATTGGGAACGAATATTTTTGACACGTTTGCTGCCTTTAACTAGCAACGTATACATTATTTCTATTTCATTTGGGAACTAGTTCGCCAACGGGCCCTACAGAGTTGATATTTTCATACGCAATGTATTAAATTACTAATTTCTTGAGTATATTTGTGAAATTTGATATAAATTTGGGTTTGGAAATTACAAGAATTGACTGTTCAATTTTGACAGTTTATTGGAGTATGAACTTTGGTTTGTCGCATCACAAATTTTACGTAAAACTGCTTCGCTACGCTACGCAGTTTTACTCAATTTGTGATGCGACAAACCAAAGTTCATACTCCAATAAACTGTCAAAATTGAACAGTCAATTCTTATGTATAGATCTACGTAACTCAAAACATGCCGAGGCTGTACAGATCTTATCACAACAGGTAAATACACTTACGCTTCACAGGGAAAAATTGGTTATGTTAAACTATGGTATAGATCTACGTAACTCAAAGCATGCCGAGGCTGTACAGATCTTATCACAACAGGTAAATATGTATACACTTCACAGGGTAAAGTTGATAATGTTAAACTAAGTATGAAAACATTCATGAATTTTGCTCTTTTAAAATTTTAGAGCATTGTATGTATATTTTGTAAAGTTTCTTGTATGAATATAGTGTATAAAATTTACACGAAACTATGAATGTAATGCAAACATTTGACTATTAATTGAATTCCTTGAATAAAGCAGCATTTAGAAGTTTCTAGTGAATTATCTTAGAGTTTGCTTGTTTGCTGTCTAACCTTTGAATGCGCTTCCCACTGGTATACAAACATTCTTTAATTAGCATGCATGTATTTTGCACCAGAAAGGGCATGTTCAAGCCATTAGGTCATGTTTGTTTCCTCAGCAAACAAAATGTGGTTTTAAGTTTCAAATGTAATTTATTAATTTTTTTGTACAGACTGGTAATATAGAGTTGGAGGTGATGTTTGTGTCACCTGATGAAGACAGTGATGAAGAGAACCACGGATATGAAGATGAGCATGGCTTCAGGTAAAATAAAGATCGCGAAGATGAATTCTTTATACATTTATAGAAAACATCTTTCAAACTTCATTCCCCTGTTTTAGAATGGTACCATAAAATTGTGTACTTTAAGGTCCTATGTGAATTTGTTCAGATGAAAAGAATGTCTGTTTGTGGACTACAAAGTACCCAAGAAGGGTAGACAACCAAATTTACTGAAGATTTACTCTTCACGTTTTTGTTCAATTATGAGTTTATATTTGCCAATGATCCCTCCTCTCCAATATTGTATCTCCCAATGCTAAATATACATATCGTTTGAAAGAAAGTACAATTCTTGACTGCAAAATAAAGATAGAAAAAAATATATAAATTTACATATCTTTAAAAGGTTTACCTTCACCATGATTGTGAATTCATTCAGAAAGATTCTCTATTTTTTAAAGGAAAATTAATATGTAAAAAAGGCATCAAACTGTGAACATTGTATCTGTATTACATATACTTGGATTTACAGATATAGAATATATGATGAAGAGGTGATGAGCAATAGCAGTGACCCGGACAGAAGAGAGGCTATAGGTCAAAGGTCAACTGCTGACCAACCACAAGTCAATGGCATTCCTGCTTCACCAGAATCAAAATCGCAAACTCCTCAGAGGTAAGATTTGCATTTTAGACACTTTGTATTTCAAAGGAATACATGTATTTACATGTTATCTACTCTTACATGTATGTATTAGGAGAATATACAAGTACCCTCAAATCCTTCTTTTAAATAAGGAGAAATTTAAAAAAAAAAAGAACAAAAGTCCACAAAAGGAAAGATTTAGAACTTAGATCAGTTGGTATCAAGAAGCACCTAATACTCAGTTTAAATGTTTAATGTTCTTTGTAGAAGGGGTCTAGGTATTTCATCAAAATTGATTATATACGGTACATGTATCTTTCAGAGTTTGTATTATTGAATTTTCAGCCTCTCAGCTCTCTTTCAAGGGAAGTTTTGATAAATGCTAACAACAGTCATTTCTTGTATTTGATAAAAACTTACGTATCAACTTTACAAAGAGTGTTGAAGCTCTTTTGAGATCCTCAGTTTGCTATATTTACATTACAGATCAAGTGAAGAGAGGAGTCTACCAAATAGTCCTAACAGATCCAGTAGTAACGATAAAGGGGTGGGATCAGTACAGTCACAACCTATACAAAACGGACAAGAATCTGCCGCATCGCCAACTTTGAACAGTGATTATACCTAACAAACTTTGACTAGTTTTTGATATTGTTTTGCTTTATTTAAGTGCTTTGTTGTAAAAAATCATTTCTTTCATTGATTTTAATGAAGTTGTCTTCACTGCACAATACTTGTATTTGGCGGCTAGTAGAGGTTTTATTGCAATATTTATTGAATGACCATAGATTTGTGCAATAGTGACAGAAACACCTTCAAGTTTGTTTAGTACACAAATTCTATCCTTATATCTAATATGAAAGTAAAAGTTTGAATTTCTGGAGGTTCAACAACACTAGGATCTTCTCAAGCAATACAGTATATACATGTACCGGTATGTATCTTTTTCTTTCAATTTTCTATCAAAGAATAGCATACAATAATGTTTGTACATGTATATTATTTGAAGACGTAAAGTACATGTATGACCTGACACAACTAATTTAGCAACAGAGTTGCTGATAATTTTTACCACATATTGCACATTTTCTACAATACATCTTAAGTGATTTTCTTCATTCCTCATTTTGAAATTGACTTGTGCTGAGTGATTTTAACTTAGAAAAATCCAAAAGAATTGTCTAGTTTACAGTTTGCTCATATTTTACAAAATGACCCTATATGTGCGTGATTAATGTCAGGATGTACAGTGTAACTGACACAAATTATGCATAAATTCTTGTATGATGCTGAAGTTGTCAAAGTGTTATTGATGTGAGAGATACCATTATTACTTGTATGTATATATGAAAGTTTTTTGTTTGAGAGTAAATATGTCTGTCTGTTTTTGTTTGAGAGTAAATATGTCTGTCTGTTTGTTATGTACATGTACTTATTGTACTTATTTGAGGTCTTTTTAAAACTTACTATCATCTAATATAACATGTTGATATGTATGTAAATGTAACAAATATTTGAATCAGTTTATCTTGTTTGCAAAACTTACAAAAACTAGGGTATATTGAATAATAAATGTTCAATATGATACCAAATACATGAACATAATATGTTCAAGGGCAATTCGTAATGTAATCAGGATTTATATATTTTGGAGGGATATTTTCCATTTGTAGAATATGAAATTAAAAACTCTTTACAGCAAACATTTTTGAAAATACTCCCATACAAAAACCTTACTGGTATGAAGTATGTTTGTGTTATAACTTTAAGGTAAAGAAAGCGAGAGAGAGAGAGAGGATAGAATCAAAGTTATATTATAAATTATTATTGAAATTGTTCAATTGTAGAAATAATAATCCTTAATGAATTAGAAATATTGTTCTGTATGAGTACAGACCAGCAAAGATGAAAGGAAGGTTTTGATAAGCTTTAAATATACATCATGTTGACAATATGAATAATTCACTATAATTCGTATACATTTACATGTTAATAAAATATCATCAGATTGGATCTGAAGTTCCTATAAATGTATATGATCTTTATTAAGATGTTTATTGGTGAAGATCCCATTGATGAGATATCTTTATGCCGAATTTGGTTTAGAAGTTATCTCGAGACTTGTCTGTTATGTCACATGATATAAGGTTTCTCTCTTGGTTATTTGATAAAGAAAACTTGATGAATGTTGTAAGTTGTCCGAAATGAGCGTAATATCTTAATCTACATCAAAGTACAAAAAATTATTGTGAGATACAATGTATATGCACAACCATTGTAATTCCCCAAGATGAAAGGAACCTGTTGCATTTCGCATGTAAACGCTCGTGACGTCATAATGCATAAACTTGTAGATACACGATACAACGGCTATTCCAACTTGCAAACTGAACACGCAGTGACCCAAATTTTAACATCACTTTTTCACCTAGAAAAACACAACTTCAGAAAATAAGAATGAAACAGACAATTGTGGTATATATTTGTATATAGAGTAAATGTCATAATTTGTGTTTTTACAGGTATGCAACACACAGCAAGTGCTTTTATCGCAAGAAATGAGCTAATGCATACCCGTAACAAAACACAAATTTAGACACTTAATCTCTGTGTAAAATTTACATACTCCCAACAAATGACATATAAATATATGTAAGAAACTATCTGTAAAGTCAGTCTGTCTTGATGCTAGGAAAATACAGACTTAACCTCTAGTCCTATTATATTTATATTTGCATGAAATGATCACCATGGAAACAGCAAAGTTCAAGGGTGCAGCTCTGAAATAGTCCCTGATTGACATTTATTCTTGGTGTAATTTGCTGTACTCTTGCTTGAAATAGGTAACTGAATTCATCAGATCATTATAGAAAATTACTGCCTTGAAGTTTAAAAGGTAAACAAATGTTCCAAGATACATGTATATGAAGTGTATAAAGACTAAATTATATGAATGTTATCCAAACTGCATTTACACACTGTGCGTTACTGATTGTTATATATTGTTATGAAATGTTTGTTTATCAATGGACATGTATAAAATGTATTGCATGTGTCTTCTCTTATTGTAGATGATCAATATTTATATTTATTCCTTTATTTAATTTTTTATATGTACTTGAGGGATAAATAAATGAGTTGTTACAACGTTCATTTCATAGACTCTTCATATAACAAGGAAATATTGTCCTGATCATTTATTGTTTAGGTCCATTTATGTCCATTTGTCCTTAGACAACATTTCCAAAATGTGTCCAAAGATATCAGAACTAGATTGCTCTAGAATTTAGAAAAAGAATCTTACTTCATGTATCAAGGTCAAAGGCCAGACCTCTGGATTCTGTTATGACAAAACCTTCTTTCTGGGGCAAATAATTTTTACCTGTGCATAACCCTAGTTTGCTCTCAAAATAGAACCAATGGCATAGGATCAATGTGTCACCAAAGCATCTTGTTAGCTATACACAGAGGTTTAATCAAATCTTAGACTGTCCAAATGTATATAATTCATTCACTGACATTGGTTACATGTTTCACTGTAATAACCTTCTATGATCAGTGAGATTTTGTATATTATTAAATCTGAGATGACATTGGTTACATGTTTACTGTAACCATCTTCTATGATTAGTGGGGTTTTGAATATTATTTAATCTGAGATGGTCAAAAATGTATCTAGAGTGTGAAACTTCCCTCCACTTTGAGGAAAGGACACATAATTTGGTTGAAGTCTGATACAATGTCTAGACTAGACCAGAATTTACAGAATATAATTCTTAAGAAAAACAAGATGCCCAGGGACTACATCACTAACCTCGGTAAACCAAGAACACAGTTTGACATTTTACAGTGAATGTCATGTATTTAATTCAAGTAATAAGCAATAGGAAACTTGGAATCAGTAAGCATCCTTAATAAAAGTTTGAAAATCAAAAAGAAACAGATTACTTTAAAATTTTCTCTCAGTCACATTTCTTACAAAAGAAATGTGATGAAAGAGAAGTGACATGTTAAAAATGATCATTTCCCCTTCCTTTTTCATTGTCTGAAAAATCATATCAAACCTAAAAATGAACTTTTTCAGCAAAATTTTTTTACATAAGCATTTTGTACTTTATCATGCCTTGTATGAGCTAAATTTGGGCAACACAGGTAGACAAGAGAGGACAAATATCTCACATTTTCACAATGGAATGGGGGTTGAACATTATAAGATTTTAAGGTGTTATGGGTCAGAATACCCCAAAACGCCAGCAAAAATCAGACAAAGACAGAATATAATTTACAAGTTTAATTATGTACAAAATATATATATTTAAAACGATTACAACTCACAATACAATGTCCGGATCAAAGTGTCCGTTACGGTCCACAAAGTCTATCGAATGGGTTTCCGGTAATCACAAACGTTCTCGAAAGATCGGTGTCCAAACGTTGTTAAATGGATTAAAGTCTCAACAAATAAAGTGTCCCAGTATATCAGAATAGATGAATGAATCGTGTCTACGAATGTGTACGAATGCCTCCTCAACACAGTTCCTCAGAGGTATTTATACTTAATACAAATGAATTTACCAGAAGCTTCTAGAACACTGACTCATTACAAATGATTAACAATAGAGTAAATTCTAGAAATCACAGTCATGTGATGATAATGATGTAACAAAGAACATACTGGAATATTCTCTATTGAAATAAACATGACATAGTAAAATCTAGAAAGAATTATTATGAAATCATTAAACAACATGACTAAGTACATGTGTACCTACACAAAGTAAAACTAAAATAATACATGACCCACAACACCTCCCCCCTTAAAAAAGTTTGAATGTCAATGAAAACTTAGGTGGTAAATTCAGCAAAAATCACTCATGAAACTCTCGATAGTGCATCTGCAATCACATTGTCTTTGCCCTTGATATGGTTAATAATGATATCGTACTCTTGCAACAATAAACTCCACCTTGTAAGTCTTTGATTCTTGTTTGACATTTTGTGCAAAAATGTGAGAGGGTTGTGGTCAGTATATACAAGAATGGGATGTAAAGTAACATTCAAATAAACATCAAAATGTTGTAAAGCTAACAATAATGCAAGACACTCTTTTTCAATAGTAGAGTAATTCTTTTGACATTTTGTTAATTTCTTTGAAAAATAACAAACAACTCTATCTACACCATCATCATTTTCTTGAAACAAAGCAGCCCCGATTCCTACGTCACTGGCATCAACTGTAAGCTTAAATTGCTTATCAAAATTTGGAGCTGACAGGACAGGACTATTCATAAGAACACATTTGATTTTCTTAAAAGATTCGTCACAGTCATTGGTCCATGCAAAATTCACTCTCTTTTGTAACAGATTGGTAAGTGGACCAACAACTGACGAGAAATTTGGACAAAATTTTCTGTAAAATCCTGCCATTCCTAAAAATCTCATTATCTCTTTCTTATTGGTAGGAATCGGGAACTTTGAAATAGCTTCCACCTTGGCCATGATAGGAGTAACAAAACCTTGACCTACTTTGTGACCCAAATATTCTACAGTCGCATGACAAAATTCACTTTTCGCAAGGTTCACTGTGAGGTTTGCTTTCGCCAGTATGTCGAAGAAGGTACGCATGATTCGGAGATGGTCATTCCAGGTGTCGCTGTAGATGATGACGTCATCGATGTACGCCTCGCATCCTTCAAGATGATTTAGGAGCGAATGAATCATCCTCTGGAATGTGGCTGGTGCGTTTTTCATACCAAAGGGCATTACTTTATATTGGTATAGCCCATCTGGAGTCGCAAATGCCGATATTTCTCTGGCTCTCTCGGTAAGCGGGACCTGCCAATAGCCTTTAAGCAAGTCAAATTTACTGACAAATTTTGCACTGCCAATTTTATCGATACAGTCATCGATTCTTGGGATCGGATAAGAGTCAGTTTTGGTGACTGAATTGACTTTTCTAAAGTCCGTACACAATCGGTAAGTTCCGTCTGGCTTCGGAACAAGAATACATGGGGAACTCCAGTCACTATTGCTGGGTTCAATAATGTCATTTTCAAGCATGTACTGAATTTCTTTCCGCATGTATTGAAGTTTTATCGGGTTTAACCGATAGGGATGCTGTTTGATAGGTGACGCATCACCCACAATGACGTCATGATGAGATGCATTCGTCTTTTTTGGAATGTCCGGAAAGATGGTCGTATATTCCCGCATTAATTGGTGCACTTCCTCTTTTTGATGCACGGTCAAATGTCCGAGTTTCACTTCCGGATTTGTCAGAATTTCAGAATTCTTCAAACGGACACTTTGAGCGAAGTCTTTTTCAACAGTCTCTTCATTACATTCCGGTTCAACACAATTTTCAAATGTATTTACATTGGCCAAAGTGGAAACTGGTTTTACAAAATTTCGGTCACTTCGATCAAAATACTCTTTCAACATGTTAACATGACACACTCTTTTTTCTTTTCGCCGACCTGGTGTCTTAACCACATAGTTAACATCACTAATTTTACTCTCAATCTCATAAGGACCGAAATATCTAGCTTGCAAAGGATGACCAGGGATAGGCAAAAATACAAGAACTTTATCGCCTGGTTTAAAAACTCTGTTTCTAGCATCTTTGTCATACCATGTTTTCATTTTCATTTGTGATGTTTTGAGATTTTCTTGAGCCAACTTGCAAGCATTATATAATTTCTCTTTGAAATTAGACACGTAGTCTAAGAGATTCAAATCGCTAGTCTCAGTCAACCATTTTTCCTTCAACAACTTCAATGGCCCTCTGACCGTATGCCCAAAAACTAGCTCAAAGGGACTGAACCCCAGGGACTCCTGAACCGCTTCTCGTGCCGCAAACAACACGAGGTGAACCCCTTCATCCCAGTCTTTTCCATACTGGTGACAATATGTTTTCATCATAGTTTTAAGGGTTTGATGAAAGCGTTCAAGAGCCCCCTGAGACTCAGGATGGTACGCAGAAGACTTATACTGCCTGATACCTAGCTCATGCATAACCTGCTGAAACAATCCTGACATAAAATTCGAACCCTGATCTGACTGAATAGCCTTGGGAGCACCTACGAAACTGAAAAACTTTGTAAGGGCCTTAACTATGGTCTTTGCCTTAATATTCCTAAGAGGTATGGCTTCAGGAAACCTAGTCGAAGTACACATAATTGTCAGTAAGTACTGATTTCCTGACCTAGTCCTAGGCAAAGGACCTACACAATCAACTAACACCCTACTAAAAGGTTCCTCAAAGGCTGGAATGGGTTGGAGGGGAGCAGGTGGTATAACTTGATTGGGTTTACCTACCATCTGACAACTATGACAAGACTTACAAAACTCAGACACATCTTTTCTCAACTTAGGCCAGTAAAAGTGACTTAAAATCCTATTATAAGTCTTATTGACACCTAAATGACCTGTCATGGGTGTGTCGTGAGCTAAACTCATGATGTCCCCGCGATACGCTACTGGAACCACTATCTGGTGAACGACCCGCCACACTTCATTAGGGGGTGCATCGGGTGGTCTCCATTTCCGCATGAGGATGCCATCTTGTATGTAGAAGCACTCTCCGACTTTGTCCGCTTCTTCTCGGGGAAGGGCCCTCTTGCTTAGTCGGATGATCTCCGGATCTTTAGTTTGTTCGGAGAGGAGCTGCTCACGGCTTAAGGCATCTGTATCTCTGTCTAATGGCGGATGGTAATCATCACCAGGTACCGTCGGAGACTTGTCAACATGAAGTGGTACTGACGTCTCAGGTACGTTGTCATCAATGGTAGACATGAATGTGTCAGAAAGGTCTATACTTTTGGAGGGATGGTCCTCGTTAAGTGCAGAAGTACTCTCAGCCTCTTTTAGTCTGTTCCTGGCCATCGCCCTGGTAACTGCGCAGGCTGGGTACAAGTCGTCGTCTTCATCATCGGACACGACATCGGACGTGATTTTCTCACAAACAATCGGATCGGCCACAACTTTGCCGCCAGCCAAATCGTTGCCAAGCAACAAGGAAACGCCTTGAACGGGAAGAGTAGGTCGAACACCTACGATAACAGGTCCAGTAATTAAGTCTGACTTCAAATAAATTTTATGAAGGGGAACATCAATGACGCCTAGCTCCACACCCTGTAATAAAACTGACCTACCAGTAAAAGTGTGCTCAGACAAAGGCAATGAACCCTCTAACAATAAAGTCTGGGCAGCACCAGTATCTCTCAAAATCTGAACAGGCAACGCTTCGCTAGAATCACTGAGTGAAACAAATCCCTGTGACAAAAAGGGCTTATAATGATCCTCCACAAAATCATCAGAACTGGACTTAGAACCCTGAATCTCAGGAGTGTCAGAACAAATCGAATCTAAGGCTTTCCTATCATTTCTAACAGACGCACAGGCCTGTGACTTAAGTTCTTTTTTCTTCTTAAGCTTCAAACACTCACCAATAACGTGACCTTTTTTCTTACAATAATTGCATGTAGGAAGCGACCCCACCCCTGGGGATGCCTCAGAACGCTCGGACCTAGGTCCGGACGTAGAACCACCTTGAGATGGTGACTGGGAACTAATGGACGACTGAGACTCTTGTACATTTTTCTTTGGAACATCTGACGTTTTTGCGCTATCGCTAGATTGAGTTTTTGATACAAAATTTTTCTTATGAGTGAGAGCATACGTATCAGACAAAACAGCGGCTTCTTCAAGAGTTTTAACATTTTTGTCTTCCAAATGAGTTCTTAAATCTTGATGTACACACTCTTTGAACTCTTCTATCAGAATGATCTGACGCAAATTGTCAAATGAATTGGGAATTTTCTTAGATCGAAACCACTGGTCAAATAAATCTTCTTTTTCTCGAGCAAATTCAACATATGTTTGATTTTCAAACTTTTTGTACTTTCTAAACTTTTGTCTGTACGCCTCAGGTACTAACTGATATGCTCTCAAAATCGTGTCCTTGACCTTGTCATAGTCTGAACTCTCAGCAATACTGAGCGCCGAGTACACTTCAGCCGCTTTGCCAATAAGTACGCTTTGTAACAAAGTTGGCCAAAAATCACGTGGCCACTTCAGATTGGCCGCGATTTTCTCAAAATGTGGAAAATATTTGTCCACGGACTTTTCTTGAAATTTTGGTACTAATCTGATGTTTTTGGCGGCGTCGAATTCAGACTTGACAGGCGAAGGAACAGGATTTTCCTTAGCGCTTTTCTCTAACTTTAACTTTTCTAGCTCAAACTGGAGTTCTCTCTCGTGCATACGTTCCTGTTTCTCTCTTTCTAATTGTCTTTCTTTTTCTTCTTTTTCAAATTTTCTTTCTTTTTCTTCTCTTTCAATTTGAAATTGTCTTTCTTTTTCGTCTTTTTCAATTTGAAATTGTCTTTCTTTTTCTTCTTTTTCAAATTGTAATTGTATTTTCATTTTCTCTAATTCAAACTCATATTTTGACATTTTGGTTTCGCTTGAAACAGGTTTAACAGGAAAATCGTATGACGAAAAGATTTCCTCAGCTAAAAGCTTTTTAGCCACAATATTTCTAATTTCTTGTTTTCTCATAGAAGATTTTACATCTAACTTCAAGTGAAGACCTAAACCAATCAAATCATCTTTTTTCAATGATTCGAACTCATCTACAGTCGGCGATTTCAAAAATTCAGTGACCGAAAATACCATGATTGATTTCTGCTGGCAAAAGTTTGGAGAATTTTCCTTTTTTCAAAAAACGAACTTTTACGTAAAAAATGCAAATATGCAGAGATTACGATCCCGGACGAGCCCCCAATTCTGTTATGGGTCAGAATACCCCAAAACGCCAGCAAAAATCAGACAAAGACAGAATATAATTTACAAGTTTAATTATGTACAAAATATATATATTTAAAACGATTACAACTCACAATACAATGTCCGGATCAAAGTGTCCGTTACGGTCCACAAAGTCTATCGAATGGGTTTCCGGTAATCACAAACGTTCTCGAAAGATCGGTGTCCAAACGTTGTTAAATGGATTAAAGTCTCAACAAATAAAGTGTCCCAGTATATCAGAATAGATGAATGAATCGTGTCTACGAATGTGTACGAATGCCTCCTCAACACAGTTCCTCAGAGGTATTTATACTTAATACAAATGAATTTACCAGAAGCTTCTAGAACACTGACTCATTACAAATGATTAACAATAGAGTAAATTCTAGAAATCACAGTCATGTGATGATAATGATGTAACAAAGAACATACTGGAATATTCTCTATTGAAATAAACATGACATAGTAAAATCTAGAAAGAATTATTATGAAATCATTAAACAACATGACTAAGTACATGTGTACCTACACAAAGTAAAACTAAAATAATACATGACCCACAACAAAGGAAATAAATAAACTTGAAGTTGCTGTAATACATTTATCATAATTACTCGGATACCATTAGTTTTTCGATTCATACAGCAAATCTGGAGAAGATTTTTGAAGAATGTTAACCACAATTTACTACCGTCCGGATACAATCCCTAAAGTGATCGGTCCAAAATGAATAAACTTGGAAGAGGACCTTTATTTAGTACTTCATGTATACCAAGTTTCATCGAAATTCCCCTAAGCGGTTTTGGAATACAAGTGGCAAATGTCAAGATTGGTCCGTGTACTAAACCACAATTCAATTTTCCATTTTTGAAATGTTAATGAAAAATTGAAAATTGAATCAATTTTTCATTTTTCATTTTCAATTTAGTAAATGAAAAATGGAAAATTGAATCAATTTTCCATTTTTCATTTTTAAATTTCAAATTGAAAAACGAAAATGGAAAATGGACTCAAATACGCTGTATTAAACCACAATTCAATTTTCCATTGCAACAGTAAAAAACGAAAATGGAAAATTGAACCTATTTTCAATTTTCAATTTTCATTTTTAAAATGAAAAATGAAAAATTGATTCAATTTTTCATTTTTCATTTTAAAAATGAAAATTGAAAACTGAAAATGGGTTCAGTTTTCAATTTTCCTTTTTAAACTTTTATTTTCTTAATGAAAAATAGAAAATGGACTGAAATAGGCTGTACTAAGCCACAATTCAATTTTCCTTTTCAAAATCCGTAATGGAAAATGAAAAATTGAGTCAATTTTCCATTTTTACAATCCGCGCGCTAATGCAAAAATGAAAAATTGAATCCATTTTCAATTTTTCATTTTTCATTTTCGTTTTAACGACACACGACCTGCACACCCCTATTTCTATACTCCAGAGGTCCAGCGATTAGCCAATCAGAGCGCTTGTTTCAAACGTAAACAAAAGTCTCTATCGGCAGCTTGCCCTTTCTCTCGCTTCGCAAATAAACAGTTGTACATTGTAGCTGTGGAAATAACATTTTATATGTTTTCAAAATAAATATTATGAAATATGGGTGTGTGTTTTAATTGCCTCCAACCTCCCCTTATAGCCATCCAACTCCACCATATAATTTATTTACAAACATATTGTAAAGTATTGTGCTGAGACTCTACGAAACCATTTTAAAACTTAAATCTCAAAATCAGCGGAGCGACCCGTAATAGTACTGTAGAACAAAATATATCTTCTTTATGAAATATGTTAGTGAAGACACCGTGAAAGTAACATAAAACTAGCCCATATTTAAGACTTTCTGTTGATTTTATTGTGAAGTCGAACGGGTCTGCAACGTGAACACGCTTTAGATAATGGCGTTTTAAAAGACATTGAATATGAATACTTGTTTCCGTCTGACAGTCAAAAGTTAAATTTAAATAATACACATAGTCACTGCTAATTAGATAATTGGATTAACGCAGGGGTAGACGTTGTTTGCACTCGCAGCGTTACTGACATCAAGCGAGCATTCTCGAGCCGATTTTAAAGGTAATGGTGCTATGCATGGTCAAAATCAAAATAAATCGATTCAATAATTCTTGTATATCTTGGAAAAAATGAACAAATAGACCAAAAAAATCTGAAATCGTACACGAAATTTTCGGATTTTTATGACAAAATGGTGTAATCCGAGGCATTTTAAACAATCTTTTTACATTCCCCATATTTTGATTTTTAAATTTAATCGGACTTCAAAGTTTTTTTGTGGTTTAAATATTTTTTCCCTGAAGAATGTTACTTGCAATTTTTTTTCGCCAAAGTTATCCGTTTGTAGGTTTGCCAAACCATGATAGGACGCATTCATGGGACAGAGGGTACAGATTTGCTTGACTTTTTTTTCAAAATCCTCTCGGGGAGGCCTCCGAACTCCTTTCCATTGGGAGGGAAATCATCTTCCATCTATATACCCTACCCACATAGACCCCTCGGGTCTTGCGAGTCATTCCACAAAAAGCGTATAATTATGCAACCCCCCCCCCCCATTTGAGGATTTAGGCCCGCCGGCCCCTGCTAACCGTCCACATCGAAGCTACGCCCCGGCACTGATCAATCAATATAATAGACGGTAAACTAATATTTTAGTAAAAATCCTGCAAAGTGCTCACACCCCCCCCCCCCTTTTTTTTTTACCATATATTTTGATATGCAACATGTGCAAGAATATTTGATTATTACTGATTAAAATACAGGTATATATGTATAGAATAAATTTATATAAGAAACAAAATACAATAATATAGTTCCAGGCATGTATACATGTATCATGGTATATATACGTCCCTGATAGTACTTGTTAAGAAACTAAATATCATTTAAGAAATATACAATGTCACTACTACAGTAAATCTATCATGTGGATACCATGTAGAGGTGATTAATGTTTGAAATACATGTGTCATATGGAGGCATGCGCTGTTCAGCAGGCGTAAGAAGATAGAGAACTTTATCATTTATTTTCCCATGAAGTTATCAAAACATCGGAATGAAAATTAGATATCTACTATCTATAGATGCTAGAAATCAACATCTATCCACCACTTAAGTTTAACAGTACAAGGACGGATTTAGGGGGTGGGTGGTGGGGGAGGGGCAATCCCCATGGGAACCCCCCCCCCCCATAGGCACCACCCCCTATAGGAACCCCCTAGGTTTTCTTTTTATTTCGGTAACATCAGCAATCGAAAAAAAAAAAAAAAAACAACTGCAAACGCATCAGTAGAAAAGCAAAATTCACCAATTAGAAAATTTTTTTTTATATGTATTCAATCATATATCGATACCTTATTTGAGAATTTATTGAGGTTGTAAATCCAATTTCTTAGGTTCTAAATTTGTTCGTACAAACAATATTTATTGCAAAGTTTTGTAATGTACATCGCGCAGGGGGGTTTCTGTTCATTTTATGCCCGAAAATTGGTCCTTATTCCAACAAGTTATCATATCTTTCAATTCAATTTCTACACTTTATCGGAAAATGAACGATTATATATGCAAATGATTTACAAAACATATAAATGGTACGGGGATAGGAACCTTCACGCTTTTATGCTTATAGAAGGATTTTTTAGTCTTCAAATTTTGTTTAAAACATAGAAATGTACATTTATTAAACATTGGACTTGGAAATTATGTAAAAACAAACAAACCAACAAAAATGAAGGAAACAAATTTTACTCCATATCATACTAATATTCTAATTTTATGTCCATGTAACACTAACTGCGGGGACAAATAAACAATAAGTATTAAAGTACAAATAATCTTTTAAAAAAGGATCGAGATCAACCCAGGCTCTCACTACTAATTGGAACTGGTATTCCTAAAATGGTCCTGATGTTCGAGATAATAAAGAGAAAATATGCTTCAGATTGCACAATTTTATTCTTTTTTTTTTTAATTCCCGGGGAGCTCCCCCCCCCCCGGACTTCTACCTCCCGTACCCTCCTATTGGGCATTTCGTGCCTCGGATGGGCCGATGCAACACCCCACTCTCCCGCTTTCCACTCTGGATCAACCCCTGATAGTGTACAACATCGAAAGTATGACAGGATATACAGCGATGGCAGTAGAATAACCTCTCGACAACACAGACGACAACCAGGTTATGGATGGATAAAAAGGGATTTCTGTATAATTCATAATAGTTAATGTCCATAGTTCTTTTTATGCAAAAAGCACAATTCTGTTAGATTCACTAGAAATAAGGCGATAACACAAGGAAACTTTAAAGTCCATGATCCTTTATGTTCCCCTTGACAATGCTTATCGCATTGCCTTGTCATATAGCTTTGTTATAAAAATACGAGAGAGCTGCATAAATTTATGTGTCTAAGATAACATATTTCATAAAATTATTTTAAAAACATATAAAATGTTATTTCCACAACTACAACTGTTTATTTGCGAAGCGAGAGAAAGGGCAAGCTGCCGATAGAGACTTTTGTTTACGTTTGAAACGAGCGCTCTGATTGGCTAATCGCTGGACCTCTGGATTATAGTGATAGGGGTGTGCAGGTCGTGTGTCGTTAAATCGAAAATGAAAAATGAAAAATTGAAAATGGATTCAATTTTTCATTTTTTATTTTTGCATTAGTGCGCTGAGTGTAAAAATGGAAAATTGACTCAATTTTTCATTTTCCATTACGGATTTTGTAAAGGAAAATTGAATTGTGGTTTAGTACAGCCTATTACAGTCCATTTTCTATTTTTCATTAGGAAAATAAAATTTTAAAAAGGAAAATGGAAAATTGAACCCATTTTCAATTTTCAATTTTCATTTTTAAAATGAAAAATGAAAAATTGAATTCATTTTTCTTTTTTTATTTTCAAAATGAAAATTGAAAATTGAAAATGGGTTCAATTTTCCATTTTCGTTTTTTACTGTTGCAATGGAAAATTGAATTGTGGTTTAATGCAGCGTATTTGAGTCCATTTTCCATTTTCGTTTTTCAATTTGAAATTTTGAAATGAAAAATGGAAAATTGGTTCAATTTTCCATTTTTCATTTACTAAATTGAAAATGAAAAATGAAAAATTGATTCAATTTTCCATTTTTCATTAATGTTTCCGAAATGGAAAATTGAATTGTGGTTTAGTACACGGACCAAGATTACATATCAATTTGATTTTAGATTAATTGTTGTCAGTTGACACACGATTGACAGTTTATTTTTTATATTATCGTACATGCAGGTCTTATATCTACATTGTATTAAACATGTTACATTGCATCAAAGTATTGAAATGCCTTTCTATAAACTTTGAAAATGCGTGTACTTTTGATCTAGAAATAGCACGTAAAGATAACGTATATATAACGGTTCGCGACCTTTGAAATACAGACCACTACTCCGAGTTGTGAAAGCCACCGGTGGCATTCACAAATTATAGTACCAGCCATGTTGTATTTTGTTCCACTGTTGCTCTGCTTCCTCTCTTTGGGACAATGCTTAAACGGTAGTTCATTTAGCTAATTTTCTCTTTCAAGAATGTTCAAATTGTAATTTCTATCCTTTTCTCTTCTTTTTATTGAAAGTACAAGATACATATTCCGGTATGGATTTAGCATGATCTCTAAGTACATGCATCAGTTTGCTTTCAGAGCGAGCAACACAGTTTGGGTTTTCAAAATATTACGAGAACCACATGGTCTTACAACGAAGAGCTCGTACATCAATATGGGGAACATCTTCCAAAGTAGGAGACACGGTTCATATCAGCATCAATGGAAGTGACGTTGGGCATGCTACAGTTGATGCAAGCAATGTATGGCAAGTAGTGTTTACGCCGCCACCAGGCATAGGTCCCTACACAATACAAGCAAAATCTAGTCTTGGTACCCGCAGCTTGGTGGATGTATTGTTCGGTGACGTATGGGTCTGTTCAGGACAAAGTAACATGGAATTCTTTGTGGACAAAGTAAGAATATATTATTTTCTGCGGGTGTGGTCCGCTGTACCTAATCAGTCTTGCTGGTAATGTCATGTCATTCTGGCTGCTTTATTCATCTGTATCGTCAGCCATTGTTGGACTTTTCAGAAATGGTATCAAACATGATAAGCTTTATCAGATTGTTTTTTTTTTTAATTATATTGACTCTCCCCGGGCACCTGGTCTCACTTCGGAATGTTATTCATTCCGAGGTTCGCAACCATTCTTATGGAAATTCTAATGATTTTGCCTTGCCGTCTTGACTTTGAGACTGAATAGCTGATAGGTACTTCTTTAATGTTTATTGAATTGCAGTTGGTTAACCAAACAGAAGAGTACAAAGATGCAGCAAATTACCCGCATGTAAGACTCTTCAACTTGAACCATGCTGCTGTTAACTCCACCCTGAGTGAAATCGGCCGTGTAAGACAACCATGGGCGTTACCCTCTGCTAGTAAGAATGAGCGAGTACCATTAATTAACTTTCGAATAATTCAAGTAAACACTGAAAGGGTCTTCTCTGTGCACATACCTTTTTCATGTTTTTCGTGAGGCCGCTGCGTTTAACTGTTTTGTTTGTGATGTCACCTTACAGTGAGAAGTTTTATGTTTATACAACTATTGTGTGTCTATGGAGACCTCTGTGTATCAGGATAAGTGGGATGGTTGTACACACGTAATCCGGATAACCACACCATTTGCTAATAGCAGATGACTGTCCAAAGTCGGCGCCGGGTGCACATTGGTCTCCTTCCTTTTATGTGTTGTCATTAATTTTTTATGTTTCTGTACGTATTTCGATTTGTCTTCTTTGATGTTATAGTGAATATTGTCGTGTTTTTGTGGTTTGTAGTTTTGTAGGTGTCATTTACATATCACTTTCTTGTGGGTTTGTTTCGCTGGGTGAGTGCAGGGTTGTCATGTTGGAGATCATCCCCTTTTCTTCATAATATGAAAGATTGAGAACAACTTTTGGTGCAGACGTCACTTGTACTTTTCTAACACTGTTGACTTTTGCTAATTTACAGCATCATTACACTACTTCTCCGCTTTGTGTTGGTTATACGGAAAACAACTGAGTCAGCATCTGAATTATCCTATTGGACTTGTGGAAACAAACTGGGGAGGGACTCCAATAGAGGCGTGGTCATCACCTGATGCCTTATCACAGTGTCCTGCCTCTTCAAAGAAAAGGTAAGTATTATCTTAATTCATTGTGTTTCATGACTTCATCTCGATTGCTATTTCATTTTACCTACATATCGTCTCAGTTTTCATACCTTTCTTTTACACCGATCTTCTTCAGTCTTTGAACAACATGAACACTTTGGAACTGAAAAGTTAAATGAATGTTCAATGAATGAACAAAATATAGAACGATTGAGAAAGGCTTTTGGTGTGGTAATCAGGATATCCTGTGCAGAGCCCTACTGATTGAACTGAAGTCTGTCTGTTATAACCTGTAATTTAGGGTAATTAACAATATTTAACTGATCGGAAGAGATCGTTGTCGTGATTTTTCAGTTATCTAAATATCCTGAATGTGCTATATTCCCCGAGGTTGGCCTTTTTGACGTATGTTTCTAACAATTAGGAGATACTTACTCCTCCTGGGCATCTGATCTCATCTCTGTTTGTGCCTTTGCAGAATGTTTTAATTCTTTTCTTCGATCAGTATTTCTCAGGTATGTGATCTGGATGCGGTGAATAACCAGTCCCATCCTTTGTGTATGAATAGTGTACCTTTTCGATTATTCAATATCTTAATATTGGCAGGGCGGCTTTAAGAGATTCACACAAACCGTCTTGGCTATACGATGGGATGATTTATCCACTTTTACGTACCACCATCAAAGGGGCAATCTGGTACCAAGGTAGTAATATAAAATTCTGCATTCTAAGAAATAATAGTTATATTATCATATTAAAATACACTAATCGGAAATTGTAAGCAGTCTTGTTTGTAAGTTGATAAAACTGGAAAGTAATCATGAAATGGTATAATCGGAGATTCAAGAAAATATTCTTAAAAGTTGATATAAAATGCACTATATCTAACGACAGGCGAGTCCAATTCTGGCAGGCCAAACTTGTATGCTTGCCAGTTCCCTGCTATGATTAAGGATTGGAGACAGAAATTCAACCAAGCTTCAATGAACACAACGTCTGTTGACTTCCCTTTCGGATTTGTGCAAGTAATAAGAAATACTATTCTTGTGTATTGCAAAACATTGATGTTGTTCCGATGAAATAAATAAGTCCAGAAGTGGGAATTCAAATCTTTAGGAAAGAAGCATTGAAGTTATTTCATAGCAATGTTTATACCATCGATACATATATCTTTATACATATTCATTGAAACAGCTTGCCCCGAGTCGTCCTGGGGATAAGTTGGTACATGGATTCACAGAACTTAGATGGTCACAGACGGCTAAAGTAGGATTTGTACCTAACTTCAGGATGCCGCATACTTTTATGGCTGTAGCTCTAGACCTCCCAGACTTTCAATCGCCATATGGAACGTAAGATACAATTGTTCTGTATATTGATTATTTCATTGTTACTAATGCCTCATTTTGAATGGAACTGCAGGTTTTCTCTAAATCTAGTCCAATTTTATGGAATCAAAACGTCTCTAATACTCAGCGAAATCCTTAAAATCTGTGTTATGAGGAGAAGTCCATGATACCGAAGCTAACAGAGGATAACTTTCATTTCTTAGTTCGTAAACATAACTTTATATTTTGGATTTTAGAGTTCATCCACGTTACAAACACGACATAGCCCGCCGTCTTGTATTATCCGCCCTTGCTGTAGCCTACCATGAGAAAGGATTTGATTTCCAGGGTCCCTTCCCGTCATCCTATACATTAAATTCTGCAAAAACACAACTCACCATTGAGTATGATCATGGGAAGACTCCAATTGAAATCAGAACAAATCATGGTTTCGAGGTAATGCATTCTTTAGAAAAAATATGATTGCAAATGTAAGTGTAGTTTCAGTCTCTTCATGTGGAAAAAACAACGTCCTGTTAAAACAGAATGCATTTTACAACCTGTAGTAGATTTGATGGTGCACAGTGCTATTCAAATATGTTACGATTCCAATGAGTCAAAGAAGATCCTGACGATAATCTCAACAGCACTCACAATAGAGCACCAACTTGAGCATCGACGGACCCCTAGCAAGCCAGAGGTGGGACCAAGTGCCCGGATGGAGCCCAATGTGCAAGATGCAATTCATGACTATCGAATCGACTATATTTTGTGCTCTTCATTAAGTTTAATAATGGTAATCAACAATATAATTATAACCTCTTCGCGTTCCTTTCTACAGATCCACTGTCCAAAAGGTCAGCCCATATGGAAGAACGCCACAATGGTATCTCACGCTGCCACGTCAGTGGTGCTTGACGTCACGGGTTGTGGAGTGGACTTTGTCAGATATGCTTGGCGGATGAGTCCTTGTCCACTTTACAAATGTGCTGTGTATGGCAGGGATAGCGGTCTCCCAGCACCGCCCATTCTCCACCCAATACACTAGGAAGCTGATTGGTCGATAACGATTTTATGGAAACAAACATAAAAAGCCTTTTCTGTTTAAAATTAATCATATTTATTCTTAGAAAAAGAAACTGTAAAGAGATATAGCAGATTAGAGAGACGAAATGAAAGAAACTAAAACAAATGCACTCTAGTTCACAAGTTTTCGGATCCATGGCCTTTTTCAAGTGTAAAACGCCAATGTTTGTATTAACTAAGTTAAATGTATTCTTTGAATGACGAGTGTTCGTTGCAAAACAAAATCGTTTTCGCAATGAATGCTCATTATGCAAAATATTTACTTTACTTACTTGATATGTATATTGTCATTTTTACACTTGATAAAAGCTAGGGGGTCGAACATTTGTGTACTAGGGTGTTTGTGTTTTTATTTGTATATACAGAAATGATAAATGATTAATCATGTATACATTTGCATGATTTTTATACAACTCTTCATTTCTTTTATGAATATCTGCTCAGGTTTATATTGTATGTATATGAATGTTTTGAGAAATTCACAATTGACTTAAATGTATGTGAACATAACAATATGGTGTGCATATATTTCTACAATATTTCGGTTAAAAGAAATATTATTTCAAATTTGTGATTATAATGAACTGCAATAAAAAAGACTGAAGCTAGACGTAAACAGCAAAATTATGTCTCCAAAAGCCGTACCCGTTGTTTCTACGTCGTTTTTACAAGATCAAGGAATTATCTCTGACAAGTCAGTGTGTTTACTAAGGCATCGCAATATGGAAAATATTTTTAAAACATACAATACAAAACATATTAATCTAAGTGATAATCTCGCAACCCGTGTCGATTTGGGATGGTAATACATGTATTCCCATAGATGGATGTTCCCAGACATTTTTAAGTAAGTTGTATCAGACCTGCCAATCTCCCAAGCAGAGTTACGTTCTTTGACTGACAAGAAGTATGAATCTCAATGTGAAAGAGAATGCAGACACCTTAGCGCTAGATATACGCTACTGTATGTAATATACAGAGCGTTAGTGCAACAGGTTCGTTTGGTAGTCCAGTAAAATTTCAATTAGACCCGGAAAAAATTGCAACAGAAATAATATCTTTTGTAAACGATGCTAATACATCCCAACAATGATATATAAAAAATCTAAGAAAATCTATTGAGGGGAAGTATCTTAATTCAGCATTCAAAAACACGCATATTTCATTGTTTTCTAATAACCCGACTGGGCTGTGGTACACGATGTAAATGACGTCATTAGAGCAGAGGAACATGTTTACATCGATCCCGGAATAATTTAATGCTTCGTCATGTCAGCAAAATGCCCAACAAAATATCATTAAAGGTTAGTATTCCATAAGAACAAACATCTATATACATTTTATATGCCTATCTGTAGGATTTTTCCAGAAAAGGATTTGATTGACGGAGTACCTAATCACACAGACACGGATTGCATTACGTTGACCCTAGCATGTTTATATAGTTGATATGCACATCAAAAATTGAATAATTTACATAGAATCTGTCATAAACAAGTTAAATGTAACAATAATGAGCAATTAAAAGCAAAATATACAGTATAATCGTGTTTTTTCTGCGATTATAGGGGGGTCCTTTTCGTTGATTTTTTAATGTATGGAAACCCATTCGGGTCAGAACAGGTAATTTTATCATAAAATGGAAGATTATTTTCATTCAGTTTTGACGATCAGAAAAGTTTTATTTTTGAAAACATATTTATTTTTGTAGTTTTAAATGTATTTCCCGTTATGATTTTAAAGTATGGAAGCAAATTATAAATTACGGAAGCATATTACGATCAAAACAATCAATTAAATTTCATAAGGATTTAGAGAATGGGGTGATTATATTATCGTGTTTATTTTCTACTTATCAAAAGAATTAGTAGTTTTTAATCAAAAGAATAAGTATTTTGATTTAATTATCGTAAAAGCTGCTAATAGAAGAAAGTTTCGACTTCTACATTTTTGTTCATTTTATAAAAATGTTCAGTAAATTTCATAGCTACCTTGATTAATAATAAGGACATTTATACATATTAACCTTTGTTCTCTTCTTTTAGTTTGTTCTTCTGTTCATCCTTTTTAAACTTAACATTGGAGGACTGTCGTCATCAAACGGGATCATTTGAGCTAAGTTTTATTTTTTTTTTTTTTTTTTTTTCGTTTTATCATTTATTCCATTTTCTTTTCTTTTAGTAAACATATCATTTATTTCTTTTACTTTTTATCTTAAAATATTATTCATGACGGGCCCCGCCAAAACATCTATAGAGAAAACATCGCCCTTCTTTTATTAAAGAAACTCATCACTTCTTAAGCCTTTTATTCGGTTTTCTTTCCAGTATTTCCTCGTTACATTCGAGATCATCTGCTCCAGTTTAGTTCTTGGCTTACAATCTCAGCAGAAGACATTTAGTGGGAAATACACTATTTCTAGATACATAGGTTTGTATTAATTTGGTTTCCCATGAAACAAAAGCAAATCATATCTTGTTGTATACAAAATTTCAAATATTGCAGATAACAAGTAATACCTAGCTTGTCTCCGTTGTAAGGAGTCCTAATATTTAATTCAGTATTACATGTTTCAGGTACCTACAGAATGGACCAAAATTGCATCATCTGTGGCAGCAATGAACAATCTGAGATGGTAACATTACGTGAAAAGGGCAGCACTGGTATCAACGATGCTGCAAAGAAAAGGGGTGACGATTTACTAGCTTCCACGGGTAATCGGGTCCATGATAAATGCAGACGAACTTATACAAATCCGTTAATCATTGAACGATCCATAAGAAAGGCTCAGTCTTTATCAAGTCAACCAACAAGCTTACCAGTCTTAAGGTCACAGACATTTTCTTTGAAGGATAACTGTCTCTTCTGTGGCCAACCGGTAAAAGTCAACGGGAAAAAGAGAGGATTTGATGTTTACCCAGTAAGAACAAAAGACTTTCAATTTTCGTTACTATCAACTTGTTTGACAAGAGGTGATGATTGGGCAAACGAAATCAGAGGACGCATAGAGAGTGTGAATGATCTGCATGCGGCAGATGCGGTTTACCATCAAACTTGTAGCGTTAATTTCCGCACTTTCAAAAGTGTTCCCATAGTGTTCTCCCCTTCAGCAAGCGAAAAGAAGAAGGGAAGACCGACACATAACTACATACAAGATGCTTTTCAAAAATTAGTCAGCTATCTAAAGGAAAATGAAGACCTTCAGCATAAATTGGCAGACCTTGTAAGCTATATGGCCAATTATTGTAAAGAAGATGCTTATTCACCGCGGTACTTGAAACAGAAGCTCGTGGAACACTTTGGTGAAGATCTCTTTATTTCAGATTCTTGTGGGCAGGATACTATCATCACTATTCATAAAACTGCCAAAACTATTCTGAGGGACTTCTATCGAAATGCAAAATCTGTCGATGCCGAAAAGGATAAATCTAATATAATCTCAACTGCTGCCAGGCTGGTAAAATCAGACATTATGGCTCTTGCACTACGTTCGGATACCTATCCTTGCTCAGATGACATCAAATCAAAGGATGTGACTTAACATCAAAACTGTACCATGTTGGAAAAGGTGTAGCTTTCAAAAGACTATCACGTGATGACAGTTTATTTGCTGAGTTAGACGAATTTCTCAAAGGTAATAACTCTGCAGAGACCATCATATCCAGTGGGGAAAAGATACTATCTAGTCTTTACGGTGGAGTACCTCATGAAGGACTTGATCTTCTGCGCCTTCGATTATACACAACCAAAACCATGACAGGAAATAAGTGTGTTCAAGTTCAAACTTTGCCCCCGACATCCGATGCTGCAGCTCTACATTCTAAACGATGCTACTTTCAGGTTCAAATGTGGATTAGAAAAGATCATGTAAGCATGGATCCACTTGACTGGGGTTGGATAGAAAAGGATGGAAAGTATCTACCACATCAAAATAAGCTCCCACCTGCTCCAGAAAGTCTCCTCTGTATTGTTCATTGTAAATGTAAATCCAGTTGTGACACGATGCGATGCTCCTGTCGTAAAAACGGGCTAGAATGTACCATTGGATGTAGAGTATGCAGAGGCTTTACTTGTACTAACTCAAATAGACATCAACCAGATCAGGACCAGGATTGATTTCCATGATGAAATATAAGAGTGTTTGTGTGTTCTTCATTTGACTTCATCAATTATAATCTTCCTGACAGCTACAAAGACATCACGATACAGATACTTGATTTTAGCTGTTAATTGACCCCATTCGATAAAGTTGTGAAGAACATAAAGAAATACAGTAATTATTTTGTTCAAAATAAGTGTTTTGCACATAAAGTACAAATTTCAACCAAAAATGTTGACTTTAATGAATCATTACATTTCATTTTACTTTCATTTGATAAGATGATTTATTTTCTTCATGAAAATGGCTTTGAATCTGTAATTTTAGATAAAATAATTGATCTAAAGAGTTTTCCCAGAAATCTGTTATTTTTAAGCAAAATACAGCCATTTTGCCTCAAAATGAAATCGAAAATATACCCTTTTTGTTTCAAACATGTAATTCATGTATGGATCAAAATAACATCAGTTGAAAATACATTGCTGCTATCATTTTAGGAAATCCTTTTGATTCCATTAATAATCTCCAGAAATCAGCGATTTTTGAATGAATAATACGTTTTTTCCCTAAAAACACTAAAATTACGAATGAAATGTCAGTAAGACATATATAATCTGAAAGAATATGAAAAGATTCACTTGAAAATAGCTTTCATTCAATGATTTCGTAATGGATAGGGTTTCTTAAAATTGAAATACAGAAATCAGAGATTTTTCATTAAAACACAGGTTTCTGCATAAAAACGAGTTTTTCACACAAAATAAGAATATTAAATATATGCCATTTGAAAAAGGATACTTTAAAAATATTATTTAAATCATCTTTGCCGGAACATATGCAATACTGGGGAACTGAGAAGCAGGAAAAAATTAAAATCTCCACATATTTCTGTGAAATTTTGCAAAAAATCTACTTTTTAACCCAAAAAAACACAGAAAAAGAAGAAATTAAAACTTCACACTTATTTTATCTGAAAGAGCATGAAAAGTGCGTTATATTCGCACATTCTAATTTTCAAAATCATCATCGATATAAAAGTTATTAATTGTTTCCTATTTTCAGCGATTTTTTCATAAAAAAATCACATTTACCCCCAAAAAATGTATTTCCCCACATTTCTGAGTCTTAGATTTTTCATATGTTATGCTCTATACAATAACGTAACATAAAATGTACAAATAAATTCTGTTGCAATTTGTTCAAGGTTTGGCCATTTTTTCCTCAAAAATGACTGGACTATTGGCTGGAAGTTTATTTTTTGAGGAATATTGTGCCCTGCATTCTTCAAATCAGCTCATCAATTTACTAAACTTTACCTAGGCATGGATAATTTTAACTGTTACTGTTTTAAAACTTGTAAATCCACGAACATTTGTTTTTGTCTCAGTTCTAAACAGAAATGTCTGCCATTTTTCCGGATGTGCAAGATCCGATCAATTCGACCGTTGCACATTTCAATCTGTATAAACCTCTCCTTTGTTGGTGCTCCCACCCTATGGGATCATATATATCGCATGTACTGGCATTATAAACATGAAAATGAAAAAGAAAGAACTTGGAACAGTTAAATGAATGATTTGTATACGTTGCCTTGTTTCGACCTTGATCCCTTGGGGTGAGTGCTCCTACAAAAGAGAGGTGCTTTCCCATTGAAGTATGCTTAGGTCGAATTGACTAGATATTGTACATCTGGTAAAATGGCAGTCATTTTTGTTTAGAACTGGGTCTAAAACAAATGTACATGGATTAACAAGTTTTAAGACATTAACAGGTAAAATTATCCATGCCTAGGTTATGCTTAGACCACAAGAGAGTCGTCTTGAAACAAATGGGATGTATAATATTTTTCTTATAGCAAATAATTTGCGCGCATACATGTCTGCGCTCACCTTCCCGTGAACATTACCGTTTTCACCAAAGCGATGATATTTAATACATCGCTTTTGCATCTAAAGCTACAGACACCTATGCTTTGGATAATAAATCCTCATTGATCAGTGGTACTTTTTTGTGTACCATTACGTCAAATGATGTTTTCGGATTCAGCTAATGTCAGTCATGGCGTAATACTCCACTTCTCCACACTAATAAAGGCGAGGTTAATACATTTCCAATTTAACGAAAAGCCAAAGGAATGTCGCACGCACAAAAGGTGAATTTATATATATCACTTCACCACTGTAAGTCGAACAGGACACTTATGGGCAAAGAACAAATAGAGGGTCAAAGACATGGAAACTACGCATGGGTATGATGTAAACAAATGCTAAAACAAATAAGCAAAGTAATGTACATGAAATAGATGCCGTAAGTAATTAAGATTAATTCAAATCGAATTATTTCGTGTTCAATATAATATCAAATAAAAAACAGATTTGTGCTAATTAAATACATAGAACGGATGTTTGAATATGACTCTGGATTGACTTAAAACTTGAAGGTTTCTTTTTCAATCTGCCTCCGCCATCTTTGAAATCCATATCTTTACCAATCTTGTGAATGCGTGAGACAACACATTCGCTCTGGTTTAAGATTGCTTTATGCTCTAGAACAAAGAAATAATTAAATTAGAATATGTTTTAAAGTATGATATAGTCCATATAGTCTATACCAGAAATGAACTGCGCAGGGAAGTTGGTAACATGATAAAAATTGTTGTACAAATACTATCTTTTCATAAAATAAATATTTATAATTAATTAAATAGAAGACTAAATGGTTAAAGAAGCATACCATAAAGATCCATCCAAATATCCAGAGCGGGAAGAAGTAACTGATTAGAATGTTGGCACTGATATTGTCAGAGAATTTTCCACTGAAATAAAGAATAGTATACTGTACAGGCTTTCTACTGTTCCTACTTTTTCCTACTATTTCCTACTTTTCCTACTTTTTTATTTTGATCCTATGTTTTCCTACTTTTTCTACAAAACCTCCTACTATTCCTACTTTTTCATCTCAAAAGTGAAAAATTACTTGCTTCACTTGTCATCAACATCTGATTCAAAGTTTTTAAAAAATTTCGGGCTCGCTTCGCTCGCCCATTCTGTATATTTTACGTGAAGACTCAATCGGTCCTTATTTCTCTGTGATTTTTTCAAAGATGAACATTACCAGTCTACAAAATCATTGCTTAATGTGATTTGTGTGTCATACTTACTGAAAATTGTCACTAAAAGTGATGGAAAATTTCCTACTTTTCCCCTATTAATTCCTACTTTTTCCTATTTTTCTCCTACTTTTTTCCATTGACTACTACTCCTTTTTTCCTACTTTTTCATCAAGGAAGAGTAGAAAGCCTGTATACATTATAATTATGACAGTTGAAGTGTTCCGACTAGTTACATTACATAAGACGCGCGTTTCGCATAAATTCTAATCAGTAATGTATTTTCAGACACCGCCATTTTAATAGCGCCCTCTAGTTTTATAGTTTGAATTCGGTGTATCTTTTTGCTTATCTTTAACGTATGTCAAGTTCTGTTTTAATACTGAGAATTTTCTAACCAATACTGTAATTGATTGAATAATGCGTTTAAATTGAATTTTACATGTTTGAAAATAGGCGTGTGCTTATGAACAGCGTGACCCACTACGATATCATATGCCTCTGATGCTAATCTAGAATTCGAATTCGTTTGTTTGTTTGTTTGTTTTTTGTTTTTTGTTTTTTGGTTTTTTTTTTTTGCTTTTTGGAGTATGAACATCTTATGTTGATAAAACAATAAGATTTTTTTTCTATGGAAATATTACTTACCTTTCTGGAAAAGGGTTTGTAGGAGGAATTTTTACTCTGCATTTCCAAATTGGACGTGGTCGGTTTTGTTGGAAAGCGTCCAGCCATGGCCGAAGTGCAGATATTGGTTTGATGAAGTTTTTTTCCATCCATGATTTCCTGTAAACCATCAATTTCACAACATCTGAAGACTGACCAGCGACAACTACAGTACGTGAAAGATTCCCCATTCTTTCATGCAAAGCAGCCAGCTGCGAATCATTTATATCTACCTCGTAAAATTCATTATCAAAATTATCGCAACATAATGATTCATTCTCAAAGAACCACTCGACAGCAGTTGGGTTATATTTATTGCATAAATCAACCAAAGTATCAACCTCCTCCGATGTAAGTTCGTAGTACCGATCATAGTCTTTGAGTTTATTCCTCTTCTCCACGAATTTGAGCCCCCCAAGGACAGTGCAAACACATCTAAAATAGTACATTAATTTAGCAACATTATTGTTAGGTACATAAACAATATAGCCAACACGTTTCCAAGTCAACGTTACCCATCTGGAAATGGCAGCCGACATCTTTGCACCTTTTTTATTTCAATGCCCTTGGTTTATTTATTTTGTATGGCGGAGATCCTTTTCTGACTCTATTCGTTATAATACAATATAAACATAACGTTCCAACTCCAACCACCTTAACCAAAAACCTCTTATTTACTGAATCAAATCTTAGCAACAACAGCTGTGAACTAACCAGTATCTACTTGACCCTCAGCAGTTCCTGGAACCCAATTACTCAAGAAGGAAGTGGAATACAAACTACCTCCCGCTATGCAAGAATTTAAGTCTCAAAGTAATTTAGGACAAAGCACTTATATTCATTGATATATTTAAAGTTCCTGCAATTGAATAGCTTTAGGTACTCGTTTTTGCAGATTATATTTTAAAATCAATTTAAATTTATTTTTGGATTCTGATTTTGAGTTAAGTACTTTTACTTTCACTCCTTGACCATCAAATAAACTTCCTGGTGCACTGAACAAATAAATAAACATCGACCGGACTGCTCAAGACAGCTCATTCCAACATCGGTTTCCACCATATAACGAGAATAATACAAGTTCCCGATGATATTGAAAGAGCTATCTTATAAGTACAGCCATTCAGTACAAAATTAAATCGTGTTTCAGATAATCTTATTCTAAAAAATTACGGTCACTTTTGAATGTAAAATTTAGATTTTTCATGGCTTTCGGGATTAATTTACTTGTGTTTTTCTTTTTATTCATAATACGAAGCAGTATTAAATACTAGTAGCTATTCTCTGTAAGCATTTTGAGGACACATGGCACAATATGTCTCAGATCTCAACAAAATTTATACATAAGGTTTGGTCTAACCCAAAGAAATTATTTTCAAATTTCTTAATACCACACCCGGTTGCCATAGAGACGGACATTAAACATTGGGAAAATGTAATTTAGGGCGTTTTTGAAGTCACATACATCATTTATGCAGCATAATCTAAAACAAAAACTGATGAAATATTATCTTGCTACGTCTTTCGGTATATTTAGGACATGATTTTCACAGAATTTGGCCATATTACGTTGTTTAGATTGAGGATCACGGACGAGGGTTAAATACTCGAAATGTGCATGTCTGGTCCATGCTGTAAATTTATCTGCTCTAAAATGATGCTAATGAATTTGAAGACGTTTAACATATATCATTGCTCTTTCAAGTTAAATATTTTAATATTGGGTTTAAGGTCACAGTCTTATCTATATGTTTTCATAGCAACAACTCAGGAACCCTATCAACATAGTGTTTTTTGACATTTTTTTTTTTCAAAATGCAATGATAATTTACTCACATTTTCAGTTTTTATACAAATAAAACATCAGCATTCACATTGGAACAAAGTTTGTGTTCGTTGCTGTGGCAACATAATCTCAGATCACAAAAATGAAAGCAAATTTAAATATATTCAACTAGACTTCATTTCATTAAAGAAAATTTTAAAAAATATTCAGCAAGTAGCCCGTTGCTATGGGAACAATTGTGTAAAAATGCACATAAGCCCACATTGAGTCCTTGGATACAGGCATCCAAGGTTACGTTATATGAAGTTTTTTTAATCCAAAATAAAGTTTAGACTTTGCTTTATCAAATATGTAAAAATAGTTGTTTAAGTCTCTTTCGTTTTTTAGGAAAAGGCTTCAAAAACCCGCGAAAAAGCTAAGTTTTATAGTGTATTGCCAAATTTCTAAAGCAACCATCATCAATTTCAAAGGTTTAACTTCTATTTTGATAAAGGCTTACTTGATCTTTATCAACATCGAATTTGAAATTTCTGGGATTAAGAATAATTGCCTCATTAAAATAATTTAAAATGGTTGCTATGGTAACATATGTTCCCAATAATTTTTTCACGTTTTTTAAAGCTCTTTGTGTTAGATATCTTCCAACGATCTTTATCTGTTCATCATGATGTAAAAATTTCAAAAGTAACTCGGACGTTGCAAAATTAGTAATATTATAGACCATAGTTACCGTTGTCATGGTAACGTATGTACATAGCAACAAATGGGTTGATCTTGAATTCGCTAATTTTATAAAATAAATTCAATTTCCTTATCATATAACCATCAATAGAGAAGTAAATTTGGAAAATACAAACAACATTTTGAAATTAAACATATTAAAATTAGATAATTGTGTTGTCATGGTAACCAGCCTTTTTGACAATACCAGACACTCTCTATGAGCTTCTTTAAAATTTTATGTCCTAATCTTTACACACATCTTCCATTGATGTCATATATAGACCAAATTATAAAGGTTCAAAAAAGCCAAATTTTGCCAATATCCAACTTTATAGGCCGTTGCCATGGTAACCAGTTGACCTGGAAACAATTTTTTTGTCAAATCTATCTTCTTTCATTGGTCCCTACTTATGTGTGAAATTTCATGAAAATCGATGACCATGCGTGCCGAAATTGTTTAAATGGTTCTAGAGAATTGGTTTAATAAAATAAAAATTACAGAAGTACCCATCAGTTATTTAGTCTCATAGTCGAGAAGGCAAGGCAAAATCATTTGATTTTCTTCAGGAACGGTTGCGAACCTCTGAATGAACAACATTCCGAAGTGAGACCAGGTGCCCGGGGAGAGTCAGCGTCTCCTGATTGCATGCAACACCTGTCGGAACAGCTCCAAGGAAACCTGTCAAATTCGGTGATTGTCTCGATGTACAATTTGATGTACATATTAGGTAAGTATGTCTTGTTTGGTAATGATGACAGCCATTCAACCACAATGGAGAATGTCACTGATCTTTCAGGAAAAGGGGATCGCATATGCTTTTATTACACCTCCGTTGCGACCGAAGAACTTCCTCAATGACGATTTCAGCCGTTGTGGAACATAACCCTGAACAAGTAGCTTACTTGCATGCCGTCTGGCCTTAATAATGAAATTTTCATATTTGGAACATGCCCTGGCGTACCGTATCAGTTGAGAAACAAAACCACCATAAGCAGGAGAAAACGGAATGTTGCTACTCATGAAAGGGAAGTTAGTTATGTGGAAGCTGAAATTGTCACGCTTGTCATACAGTGAGGTGTTCAAATGGCTGTTTGCGTCGAAAGATAGGAGTATATCCAAGTGCCTAGCGGATCTGTCACTCTCTGTTGTTTCCTTGATCTCTAGTTCATGAGGATATATTTCATGTAGATGATCCGCAAAGTTCGGATTATTGATGCACAACACGTCATCTATGTACCCGAAGGTACAAATTGAACTGAGATGCAAGGTGCGTTCGCCCAGTCGAGATCAAGGTCTGGATGAAGTCAGCTTCGTATGAATATAAAAATAAGTCCGCAAGCAGTGGGGCGCAATTGGTACCCATGGGGATGCAATGTGCAGGAGAATACTAGTAGATCATCTCGGTTGTTTATCTTTAGTCATAATTCGAGTTCCATTGTAAGGATGAGCCCAGGATGTAAGAATGAGGAATACAATTTTTTATTAAGATAAGATGGTTTATAAGATATCGACCTGTTCTCACTTGTGAAATGCTTTTCAATAGCTTACTGTAAATTGCTTTATTTTCGTCAGTACCAATTTTCGTCAATTTGTTCAAAATGACAATTTCGTCAGTTCGTAAATTCGTCATCCAAGGGTCCCTAAAATATAAATTCGTCTGTTCAAATGCCAACTTAACATTCAGGTATAGGCCGTATGTGTTTGTTTTCATTGTTTGTTTAACAATTATTGGTAAACAAACAATAAGAGACATGTATACTACCTAGCTTGTTGTGAAAACATATCATTTGGTAATTACGAGTATATTATATGCGCGACTTTGTGTACGTATTCAGTTTTCATTGATTTATCATTTGCCTGTCGTATTAACTCTCAAGATTCAATTTTTCCTTTCAACCCTATATTTTGTCAGGAGTATTTACATTCGTCAATACGTAATTTCGTCAAGGGAGGCACTAACGAAAATGACGAAAATTTGTACCTGACGAATAAAAACCAATTTACAGTATGCCAATTATGCCAATATATAATTTTAAATTCTTGGTCAAGATGAACTAAATATGCTAAATATGTCATCAACATGATAAAACAACTTAACACCCTTCCTTCTATGCAGACATGTATTCTATCATTCTTCATTTATCGCCCCATGAAATCCAAACAAATCTAAAGTTTATACCAAACACTGAGAAAATTAATTTGTAATAATGTTATAATTCTTTATTTTGTATTAAATACGCAGATACCCCTACTAAATTGTTTATGCTACACTCATTAAGGCATCTTCTACTGTAACGCGAAGCGACGGAAGAGCCCGATGATGGGGTCTAAAGTAAAGTTAAAGTGGATTATATTCCTACACACACAGTTCGTTACACTTCTCCCTCCTCAAGGAAGCTTTGTCCCCGAGGCTTGCTCTCTTTGTGTTATCTACGGCTGTGAATGTCTGGTCCATGCTGCAAATTCATCTGTTCTTAAATGATGCTGATGAATTTGAAGACGTTTAACATTTCCTTTGTCACAGCATGCTTCAGCTGCTACTTCTGCTGGCGACTTTCTTTCATCCGAACATGGACGTCAGACCACCCATCCATAAAGGCTTGGCAGAAGTACTCTGCACCAGTTACTGTCTCCTTATGTTTGTCCGATTTTTCGTTTCTCGTAAGGTCTGTTTTACATTTTCCCAAGAATTTCCGAGCATTTCGATTCTGGTTTTGGGTTTTTTTGTTTGATTTTCATCCACTGACATGGGCCACATAATCAACAATGACTCACTAGAAGGCTTGTCGAGGATCCAAAGCCACATCGCTATCACAAAATTGTAAGAAAAAGTGACGGGGGAGCCAGAAGAAGGGCATTCTCGGTAAAACTAGCCTTGCCGGAGAGGCCGCTTATATTCCGTAGTTCACAATTTGTTACTCTTCATTGAACAAATACATGTACACTAAATATTTAATAAAATGTCATATCATATATTTATTTCCATTTTCGGTGTGTTTTAACTTATTGTAACCACAACAATGATTTCACATGTGTTGATCACGTAGTAGTAACCTTTGCAATGCCTTGTCCTTCCTCTTGAACAAAATTTATCAGTGAATGAAAGTAATACAAAGATCAGTTTTCGAGAATCCGAATCAAAAGGCTTACAAATTCCTAAAACAAATATTGTTACAGATTTATTATTATATAATGATTTATAAAAAATCCTCAAAAACTAAGGTAATTCGTTGATTTTGAATTTGACTCCATGATTTGAATTTTGACATTGCGTTAGAATCAAATGACATATCCACGGCTATACAATTGAAAAATTAAAAACAAACCTCATATTTCATATGAGACCATAAAGATTTTAGATTCTAATTAACTTAAAGTCTTACAGCGCGGGGGGGGGGGGGGCGCTCTTGTACACCAAAGTTTGGGTTTTTGACTCCATAAAGAATACAGAATACAGAGAACCGCTACAGAATACAAATCATACAAATCATGGACATGTAGTGACCTGTGTATTGCCTTGTCCTTCCTCTTGGATAATATTTATGTAAGATTTGGTGAAAATCTCTTCAACTAGGTTGTAGGGATCCCAATGGGTACTAATTGTGCGCCTCTTGTTGCAGATTTATTTTTATAAATTTATCCAAAACCTTCAAAAGCAAAGAAAGCAGGATGATTTGATATGTTTCATTGGTACTTCTAGGTACCTGGACGATATTCTTACTATCGACAATCCTGTTTTTGAAAAGTATAAAAATGTTATTTATCCACAAGAATTGACTCTAGACAAGGCAAACGTTACTAACACAGAAACACAATTTTTGGACCTAAATATCAAAATCATTAATGGAGAGATTCATACAAGTGTGTATGATAAAAGAGATGATTTGGGATTCAACATAGTAAACTTTCCATGGCTTGACGGTGATATTCCTAGATTACCGTCATACGGTATTTACATTTCGCAGCTCATCCGGTATGCTAGAGCATGTCCTGGTGTTTTGGATTTTCATAGTAGAAATTAACAAATTACGAAGAAACTTTTAGGTCAAGGCTATTGCTTTCACAAGCTAGAAGACTTTCTGGAAATTTTACAAAAATTGTTGTCAAATTCTTTTGAAATTCGGATCCATATAAAAAACAGAGTATATCACTTTGAGTTTCACAACCTTCGTTTTATGGTGACATAATAAACAAAATAAATGGATCAAAGGTAGACAGAATCATCAAAATTGTGTTTTATCAAACGCCTATTCTACCTTGGATATGATCTTTCTGACACCAGACAAACACTCGGATTGGTACTGGACCAATCTACAGCCTTGTACCAGCGCATTCTAAGAAATTGCACTCTTACTGACTGTGACGGAAGGACTACATGACGGGTCCCAACAATCTGTCCTCTCTGAATCTTAGTCGGACTCCTCGGATGTTCATATGTATGAGCTCGCTACAGCCGACAAAGCACGGACTGTGTTTCTTATGCCTCCTGTTTCTAATGTCCATTTATATATCCATCTGTGTGTTCCTTGTGTCTCCCGGGCACCTGGTCCCACCTCTAGCTTGCTAGGGGTCAGTCGATGCTCATTTTTGTGCTCTATTGTGAGTGCTCTTGAGATTATCGTCAGGATCTTCTTTAACTCATTTGTGTCACACTTATACCCTTTGCCGTGTGGAGCTCGGAAAAAAGTTCCCCGCGAGGGGTTTGACAGTAAGTGTTTTGAATATTCTTCCCTGACATGGTCGCCATAACACTTTCTATATAGACATTATCTCAGACAGTTCATGTGTTTGGAGTTTCTTTTCATTTTCGTGCATGAACATCGACGGCGGGTGCGGCTTGCCAACAGGGAATGTTTACTCCTCCCGGGCACCTGGTCCAATCTCTAGCTTGCTAGGGGTCCGTCGATGTTCAATATTGTGCTCTATTGTGAGTCTGTTGAGATTATCATCAGGATCTTCTTAAAGTCATTCGGGTCCTTGCGTCTTGCTGTCTTTTGTATGTTCATCTTACAGTGAGGGTTTTATTTTACAACACAATTGTGCGTTCTTCGAGACTTCTGGGTAATCGGAAAAGTGGGAGGGTTGTGCGCACGTAATCCGGATAACCACACCGTCTGCTGCTTGCTTGGCAGATGACCGTCCAAAATCGGCACCGGTTGCCCATTGGCCATTGGCATTGGTTTATATGTGGTATTTCGTGTTTCATGTTTCTATGGTGTGAGTTGGGCTCCTTGGTTTGTGTGTGGACTTTTGTGTATCGTGTTTCTATGGTGTGAGTTGGTGTTCCTTGTCCCTTTTGCGTATCTTTCTGTGGGTGTCTGCTCTGTGTTTTGTATTGGGTGTTTTGTAGTTTTCCCAACCGAGTGTTATTGATATCCTCTCCTTTCTTTGATAGCACTGGTTTATCGAACAAGTCGGAGTCTTGTGTTATTCGGATAACCAAACCATTTGTAACTAACTTGACAGATGCCTATTCTAAGTCGGCACCGATTGCCCATTGGTCTCATTGGTTTATATATAGTCTATTGTGTTGGATGTTTGAATGTCATATTTAGTGTCTCTTTTTTGTACTAGTCTACTTTGTAATTTTGCATAGGATGTTTAAGTATTTTGCTGTGGGTACTGCAACCTAGTCTTGTTGACGATATCCTCCTTTGTTTCATGTTTTGAATAGAGAGTCTCTTAAATTGTCTTTTGGTACAGGTACGCAACACTCAGCAAGTGCATTTATCACATGAACGCGCATTTCATGCGATAAATTCTTTTCTGTGTGTAGCATACCCGTATCAAAGTACAAATTAAGACATTCATTCTATATATATATAAACCACAGTTGTCTTTTTCATTCTTGTTTTCTGAAAACGCATTTTTCTAGGTAAAAAGGTGACGTTAAAATTCAGATCACCGCGGATTCAGTTTGCAGGTTAGAACAGCCATCGCGGCTGCCACAACGTTTTCATGCGAAATACAAACACGTTCCTTTCTATAGTTTCATCTCAGGGAGCTTAACATTGGTTGTTCGTATATTATGCCATGGTTGTTTGGTGAGGTATAATGCTTATAGCCGTTGATATGCACTGATGGGTCCCTTCGAATGTTTTCTATTTTGAATAAAAGATAAACTTTTCTACTGCTAGGAATCATTTTTACCATAAATAATATACGACTATCACTTGAATTTAGAACTCTTATTGTTTGACCAAGATAAACGACATTAAGTTATAGTTCACGACCTTCTTGTAATGTAGAGCAATATATAAGGTTGTGAAACGGACAGTGGATTTCAAAACTCGTAGACATGATTCTTTATTTTACTGTGCTCCTTAGCCTTTCCGCTGTTGGGAAATGCTTGGAAGGTAGACCAATTTCTCATGTCTCCTATCTGTTGTGTGAACTTAAAGTTTGTTTCATCAAGTCTCTATATCATATTTACTTAGTTTACCTTTAACAAAAATCTTCTTTTTTTCAGAAGCAGCAAATCAATTTCAGTTTTCAAAGTATTACCGAGATCATATGGTCTTACAACGAGGGGCTCATACATCAATATGGGGAACATCTTCTAAAGTGGGAGACACGGTTCATATCAGAATCAATGGAAGTGACGTTGGGCATGCTACAGTTGATGCAAACAATATATGGCAAGTAGTGTTTACACCGCCTCATGGAATTGGTCCGTTCACTATACTAGCAACATCTAGTCTTGGTACCGTAACCTTAAATGATGTATTGTTCGGTGATGTGTGGATTTGCTCTGGGCAGAGTAACATGGAATTCTTCGTAAATAGTGTAAGATACAAGGTTTTACTTCATTATAGTATTTGTCTTCAGACTTCTTCAACAATATTATTTTTACTTAATGAGTAGTATTTCATATCTTATTTTTAAGTCATGTGAAATACATCCTTGACCCTATTTTACCTTCTGATCTATATGATTTAATATACTCTTTATCACGACAGTTAATCAACAAAACTGCAGAGTACAACGATGCGATTAATTACCATCATGTTCGACTCTTCAATATGCACCATGCATTTGCGAATACGTCACTGAGTGAAATCAGCAGTGTTAGTCTTCCTTGGGCGTTACCTTCTGCAAGTATGATTAATACTTTGCATTATTATTTGCTCCGAATTTGACACGTTTTCGTGGGTGTTGCATGCAAACAATAGACGCTGTCTCTCCCCGGGCACCTGGTCTCACTTCGGATTATTGTTTATAACGGAATTTGCAACTTATCCAATGGAAATTCTAATGAGTTTGCTATATTACCTTCTCGACATTTTCAATGTTTATGATTTGAAGATTTGAAAATTATATCAGAATTACTGGCACCACTTACACAGCCAATTGTGCCTCATATGAAATTCATGTGAAATTTACATGAACTTAACATGAAAGTTCACATGAAATTTATGTGAAATGAGCACGAACATGAAATTTACATGAGATTTTTCACATGAAATTCATGTGAAGATTTTTACATGGATGTTATGTGAATTCAGTTTCCTGTGAAGGTCACTTAGAAAAATTCATGTGAAATTCACGTGAAGGAAATTTATGTGAAATTCATGTGAAATATCTTATGTGAAATTTATATGATGCTCATTTCATATGAATTTCATGTGAGGCACAATTGGCTGTGTACTTGCTTCGACCAAAAGAAGAAATAACATGTGCAATTAATATAAGACACAAAGCAATCCAACCGCAGACAAGATTAAACAATATAGAGATCCGACAAAGCACATGTAAAAAATAAAGTGTTTTAAGCGATTTTTTCCCTGAAGTTATACGACGTGAGGTTAAAATTTCAGTGAAACATTAAAACAGAAAATATGCTATCGGCGAGGCTCAAAGCCGAATAGACATCTACTCTCGCATGATATTTCAATTTCTGCTTTTATTTCATCAGAAAATTTATGAATTTGCTTTAACTTACGGCGAAATGTTCTAAACTCTTACTCATTTCTCTAAAAAAACGAAAAATTCAACATAGAACAAGTATAAACAGTCTTATCAGTATTGTATCACGTAAAAATATGTAGC